>CM077651.1:19207518-19710018 GCA_039707465.1 Rhabdophis nuchalis
AATGTCCCAATTAAATGGGCCATGTAAGATTTCAAGAGCTACATATTATAAGGTATGCTATATAATGAGTTGATCATGCAGTATATGACTACAGAGAAGTGCATGACATCCATATCTCAGGGTAGATTGATTTTAACCTCTCCAGTCTCCTTGGAAGATTTAGTGAGAGATTGATGAGAGTGATATATAGATATAAAGTTTCTATTTTCAATCCCTTAGCGTGCATACTTGTACATACTTTGTCTTTGTCCGTTCTATCTATCTATCTATCTATCTATCTATCTATCTATCTATCTATCTATCTATCTATCTATCTATCTATCTATCTCTCATATATCTATCATCTATCTACTCTATCTATCTATCTATCTATCTATCTATCTATCTATCTATCTCTCTCTATCTATAACATAACCTAACATAACATAGCTTAACATAACCTCCGCTGTGACTAGTATAGATAGTTTTAATTGGGGATTTTTAATTGGTTTTAGCGCAGGACTTGGTATTTAATAGGTTTTTAAATTTTTGTATTTTGTATTATTTATATGTTATTTTAAATTCCTGTGCGCCGCCCTGGGTCCTTTTGGAGAAGGGCGGGATATAAATCAACTAAAACTAAAACTAAAACTAAAACTAAAACTAAAACTAAAACTAAAACTAAAACTAAAACTAAAACTAAAACTAAAACTAAAACTAAAACTAAAACTAAAACTAAAACTAAAACTAAAACTAAAACTAAAACTAAAACTAAAACTAAAACTAAAACTAAAACTAAAACTAAAACTAAAACTAAAACTAAAACTAAAACTAAAACTAAAACTAAAACTAAACTAAAACTAAAACTAAAACTAAAACTAAAACTAAAACTAAAACTAAAACTAAATCTATCTATCTATCTATCTATCTATCTATCTATCTATCTATCTATCTATCTCTCATATCTCTATCGTCTATCTACTCTATCTATCTATCTATCTCTCATATCTCTATCCTATCTACTCTGTCTGTCTGTCTGTCTGTCTGTCTGTCTGTCTGTCTGTCTATCTATCTAACAAATTTTGGAAGTGTAGATTATGCTATACATAAATATTCTGATTTACTCATCATTCTGAAAGGGGCAAACAGATACTTTTGCCTAAAAATGCAGATGGAATACATTTCTTCCCTATCCCTGCATTACACTTTGCAAAATCAATTGACTCACTGCCGATAAAGGCATATTTATTTTTTCCTATGCTGCCCTTTTCTGTTCCGATACGGATATAAATATAAGACCAATAAATACTTCTTGTTCATTTGGACAAAAGAAGCTAGCAATTTCTATTAGTCTATAGAAAGAAATGAACATTGGTATTACATTAGATCTGAATTACTTCCTCGAGAATTAAGTCAAAATGTACCTTTGAAATGGCCTGTTATTTACGTCCAAACCATCTAGAAAGCTTTGGTTGATAAGAAAAGAATGACATTGAATGTTCAGCTAATTATAATTCGACCTTACAATAAAAAATGGAATTATTTCCTGGAATGTCCTCCAGATTTAATGCAGCTTTGAAGCTCATGGTATTTTCTTTTTCCAAGTATGAACCTTTTGAAAATTCTTTTTCCTTGATTTGTTTCCTGTGGAGACATTTTATTGGCCTTGAGGGTGCATTACTCAATACTGCATGGAATTTCTTGTGAGAATGTGCACTGAAAGAGGAAAAAGTACAACGTTCTGAATTAATTAGCATGATACATGCATGTATTTGGCTATACTGAAGCTATAAAGATATGGACAGGAGCGTTCGTTATTGTGTCATGACTGACTAATACGGATCACAAGACATTTAGTTTTCCAATTAAATTTTGTGCTCATTGGATGCGGTTCTCTGTGATTCTCCTCACTGAGTAATCTTTGTGTCAGTACATTAATTCACATAAATTTAAATCTGGCAATCTGGAGAAAAAAGCTCAATTAGAGCTTGTGACATAACATCATATAACATAAGGGAATAAATTCAAATGCCTACATGTACTGCAATACTTTTAGCATGATATTTCATCACAAATAATAATGACAAGAGCCGGTTTGTGTAGTGTTTAAGGTGCTGGTCAGGAACCCAGGAGTCTGTGGTTTTTAGCCCTACTGTGTAAATGAAAAACTTGGTGACTTTCAGACAGTCACTGTCTCTTAGCCTAACCCATATTACAGGGTTGTAATTAAGGGGAAAATAGGAGGAAGGAGTGTTGTTTTGAGTGATATGGGGGGCGGGAGAGATCAGGATAAAAATTGAAAAAGGGAAAGACGGAGGGATTGAGAGAAAGTATTGTACATTGGTTTTAACTGTGGTTTCTAATACTTTTGCAGAAGATTTGCAGAAATGAAACCCTCCAGATATTTCTCCCTCACTTTTTTAAGGACACAAAATGGCCTTAAAGAGTTGTCCATAGAGAGTTGCCAAAAAAAGCCAAGATGGCACCTGAAATCATGTTATACAAGTCCCATTAATAGAAGCTTTCATTGCACAGGTATCGTCATTGTTAGGGGTAAAAACACCCCCGTTGGAAAATAAACAGGCGGAATAGTGCAATACACCGGACAGCAAGAGATACATTGCTTAAAGCACACAATAACTATCAAATACTGATAGTAGAAAAAATAAATAGTCTTTACTTTTGTAGTAACTAAAATACTTCTTCCAAACAGTGATACTAACTCCTCTTAACAATAAACAGTCCTTCGCCAAAACCACAGTTATCTTACAGTAATTCAAAACAATGATTCTCTTCCGTCTTCATGTTCAGCTCCTCCCCCAGTGGCAATCAGGAAGCAAAGGAAAGCAAAAGGGAATGAACTGTGTTACCAGCTGCCCTTTATGGTTGAGCTGGGAAGCACAGCCAATCAGATTCCACATAGTTCTTAAAGTTATATATACTTTTTAAGAATCCTGGCTTATATATATTGTCAACCCAACATCAGGATAATTATCCTAACAATTATCATCATCAAAACTATCATCATCATTATCATTAATCTTCAATAGTCTGGAACAGAAATAAACTTAACAGTTCAAGTCCTAACCAAGGACCTAAGAACAATTAAAAGAAGTGCTGCTGCTGCTGCTACTACTACTACTACTATTACTACTACTACTAGGAAGACTCCCTGAAATGAGCAAATCCCAGTCATATATATTTTGCTTATTCTTTTTTTTTATGTATCCTTTTTTTTAAAAAAATAAAAAAATGCTTAGGCTAAGTAACAATAATAAAACACACACACACACACACAAAACCAATAACAAATTCACAAACAAGTAAAATGGTATGGTAATAATAAAGTATGATTTTTTTAAAAAAAGGACAGAAAATTAAAACAATTCAATTTATATTACAGATCAAAATGCAAATTACCAGAAGAAGAAAATAATACCCAAATAGCTCTAAATAAGTTGGTATTTACCTGTCCTAGAATGCCATCATTGATATTTTCAATGGCCATCAAATATGTAAATATTAATAAATGTGCCTTTGCAAGATAAAAAAAAAGTGCTTCCTAAGAATAACTTTTGCATTCTAATTTTGTTCACAAACGGAGGAAGAAGATTCACTAGTAGTAAAATATACTGTACTTCTGAGTGGGACCATATGCAGTAGATTTGTGTCAGATAAGTCACTGTTGTTACGGAATACAATTGATTTTATTATGGTTTCAAAGGCTGATTTTGCCCATATGCAATGGCTAAATTATTTGTTAGCAGCTAGTAATAACATATACTAATCATGATGCATTACAAACCATACATTGAGAGTAGACCTACAATTAAAAGACTAATAGTATTGAGAAAAGGATGTAACATAATGCAGAATTTCTCATTCTTCCCATAATAGCCATAGCATCTACACTTGAATCTGACATTACTAGCTATTGTATTTGTGTTCTTTGGATGTGCATGTATGGTGTGTGTATTAATTACCCAAACGAGAAAGCTAACAAAATAACTAGAGTACAAAAATTAGAAAACAGATGGCTTAGGAAAAAATATGACATCTTTATATAGAACTATGAATGTAGATAAATAGGGAACAGCTGCTTACCCTTTTCCTCAAAACTACAATTACAGAATACCTAATGATTTTATTATATAATTCTAGCTTTATGTTAAAGAATAACCAATTGTTCAATGGGGAAATTCTCCTTTCTTGTCGCAGTGGGATTATTCTCATGGTTTTCCAATTTGCCTTTCTTTTTGTTTGTTTTTACATAATAGTGGTATGTATAGACATTGTGTGTGTGTGTGTGTGTATGCATATTCTTTTTATTTTCTGATAATTCTATTATTTATAAGATCAAATGTCTTTATTTTACTTTCACAAAAAATGTATACTTCACAAGGTGGAAGTATAAAGGAACAAGAGACTAAATTTGGTGCAGTTTATCTGAGATTTATTTGAAATGCAGCTTAGTCCCCACTTTGTTTTGCAGGAAAATTCAATTATTCGATTAACTTTTTTTAGAATAAAACAAATAACAATCAACAAAAACACAAAGGTCGTACTGAGATGTCTTTCTTAGATATTAGTAACAGCAACAACGTAAACATGATTGAAGAACCAAAGAACTCATAGCATAACAGCCTTGACCTTATTCACATTTTTCATGGCATATTTTCATAGTATCCCAAGAATCAGTAAAACGTTTCATTCATAAATTGATATATGTTTGGCATAATCTGAATACAATTGTGATTATCAGAAGCCTACTTCAATATGTACAGTCAGTACTTCTCCTGGTACCTGATTAACTTCAAACAAGAAGAGTCTAGAGATTCTCTAGACTATGCATAAGCTATGCTGTCTGGAGAATTCTGGGAGTTGAAGTCCACAAGTCTTAAAGTTGCCAAGTTTGGGAACCCCTTGTCTAGACAGTCACTTATCTGAAATAGTATAGGTTCTCCTGCTTGAGCAGGGGGTTGGACTAAAAGACCTCCAAGGTCCCTTCCAGCTTATTCTATTCTATTCTATTCTACTCTACTCTACTCTACTCTACTCTACTCTACTCTACTCTACTCTACTCTACTCTACTCTACTCCATTCCTATTCCTATTCCTAATCCTACTCCTACACCTACTCCTACACCTACTCCTATTCAATGATAGAATTCAGTTGCAGATTTGGTACAATATTTTGTGATCATAATAATCTAAAAGCTATAATAATAATAATAATAATAATAATAATAATAATAATAATAATAATAATAATAATAATAATAATAATAATAATAATAATAATAATAATAATAATAATAATAATAATAATAATAATAATAATAATAATAATAATTTTAATTTTATATCCCGCTCTCTCTCCCCAAAGGGACTCGAGGCGGGGCACAGGCAATTGAAAATACAGATAAAACCACAGACAGAATACAAAATTAAAAATGAATTAAATTAATCCTGCGCTAAAAACCCATAAACTAAAACTACCCCTAAAACCCCTAACCTTAAAAGAGACTACCCAAGGCCGGCCAGGCGAAAAAGATGTGTCTTTAATTTTAAACGGAAGGAGCGGAGGTCCGTAGTTGTCCTAATATCGGGGGGAAGGTCGTTCCAGAGGGCTGGGCCCGCCACAGAGAAGGCCCTTCCCCTGGGCGTCGCCCGCTGACAAAGTCTAGTGGACGGCACCCGGAGAAGTCCCTCTCTGTGGGAGCGAATCGGCCGTGAGGATGTATGGGGCAGGATCCGATCCCGCAGATAGCTAGGTCCCGAGCCATGGAGCGCTTTGAAGATGATGACTAAGACCTTGAAGCGCACCTGAAAGACGACAGGTAGCCAGTGCAGCTCGCGCAAGAGCGGTGTTACGTGGGTAAACCTAGAGGTTCCCATTATTGCTCGCGCGGCTGCGTTCTGGACCAACTGAAGCCTCTGGGTGCACCTCAAGGGGAGCCCCATGTAGAGAGAGTTACAATAGTCCAGTCGGGATGTCACGAGAGCATGAGTGACTGTGCGAAGGGCGTCCCGATCCAATAAGGGGCGCAACTGGCGTACCAGGCGAACTTGGTAAAACGCCCTCCTGGCCACGGCTGTCACTTGATCTTCCATGGACAGCCGGGTATCCAGGAGGACACCCAAGTTGCGCGCCCCATCCACAGGGGCAAGATGTTCGCCCCCTATGGCCAGAGATGGCATCAACTGGTTGAATCGGGCAGCCGGAAACCACAGCCACTCGGTCTTGGTCGGGTTGAGCCTGAGTCCGTTACTTCCCATCCAGATCCGCATGGCTTCCAGGCACTGGCACATCACCGCTACGGCATAGTTGGGGTGGTTTGGGGTAGATATATACAGCTGAGTATCATCAGCGTAGAGATGATACTCTACCCCAAAACCACGGATGATCTCGCCCAGCGGCTTCATATATGTGTTGAACAGGAGAGGCGAGAGGACCGACCCCTGAGGCACCCCACATGTGAGGGGTCTCGAGGTCGATCTCTGCTCTCCCATCAACACAAATTGCGATCGGCCAGAGAGGTAGGAGGAGAACCACCGTAAAACGGTGCCTCCCACCTCCAACCCCCCCAGCCGATGCAATAAGATACCATGGTCGATGGTATCGAAAGCCGCCGAGAGGTCTAATAGAACCAGGATGGAGGAACAGCCCCCATCTCTGGCCCTCCAGAGATCATCCACCAACGCGACCAATGCCGTCTCGGTGCTATGCCCGGGCCGAAAGCCGGACTGGCACGGGTCTAGATAATCAACTTCCTCCAGGTGACGGGGAAACTGTTGTGCCACCACATTCTCAACAACCTTCACCAAAAAGGGAAGGTTGGAGACAGGACGATAGTTAGATAATAAAGCTGGATCCAAAGAGGGTTTCCTGAGGAGGGGTCTCACCATGGCCTCTTTTAGGGAAGCAGGCAAGGAACCCTCACTCAAGGATACGTTGACAACCTCTTGGAGCCAGCCTCGTGTCACCTCCCAGGATGCCAGTACAAGCCAGGAGGGACACGGGTCCAGTAAACATGTGGTGGCTCGCAGTCGCCCACGAAGCCTGTCCATATCATCGGAAGTAACAGAGTCAAACTCCTCCCAAACAAGATCCGCCTCATGGCATTCCACTGGGCCATTAATGGGGGCTAGCTTGTTCTGTATCTGAGCGATTTTCTCCTGCAGATAAGACACAAATTCCTCTGCTCTGCCCTGTAAGGGGGCTTCCCGCACCCTCTGTTGAAGGAGGGAGCAGGTCACCCTAAATAGGGCGGCAGGGCGGTTATCTGCGGATGCTATGAGAGTGGCACAATGGTGACGTTTGGCCACTCTCAGCGCCACAATGTAAGTCCGTAAATGGGCTCTTACCTGTGTCCGGTCAGATTCAGATCGGCTGAAAAAAGCTATGCCAAAACAGAGAAAATACTATATATTATTTCAAAATTCCCTGTGACCTGAGGTTGATTCTCTCTCTCTCTCTCTCTCTCTCTCTCTCTCTCTCTCTCTCTCTCTCTCTCTCTCTCTCTCTCTCTCTCTCTCTCTCTCTCTCTCTCTCTCTCTCTCTCACACACACACACACACACACACACACACACACACACACACACCAAAAGAGAACATATTGATGATTTTTATTTCTTCTCTACTAAAGTAGTCACAGATAAGTGAAGAAGAGAAAAGTGAAATATTATTCAAGGAATGGAAAATTGGCCACTGATGATTCAATGTGCCAGGTGTTTAGTGTATTACTAGATTATAACTTTACACTATCTGTACTTTTCCATGTATCATGACAGGTGCTAGTATGTATGGAGAAATTTGCCTTTATAATTATGCAGCTGCCCACAAAAAAATAAAATCAAAATCCATAATACAAATTGATGAATTTTAATATGAAAATGCCTGACCTTTCCGTAATTCATATGGTAGCAAGGAAGATACTGCAGTGTCATAAATTTAAATAATAGATGTTGAAAGGTTTCATACAAAACTACTAAATGATACTGCTTCACTTCTTTGATATTCTGAATGGACATTAATGTACATCAAGTTCCATTCTGGAAAAAGATACATCAGAGTCAATGCCAAAAATGATTGGGCTAGCTATGTCTGTTGAACATCTGTCTGGAAAAATGTCTCCTCCACCTCAATTTCACCTCTAAGTATAAGATTAATTATAGAGACACAAATCTTCTGATGTAAAGCCATCATAACATTAAAAGCTGAACTAATTCTTTACAATTTCAGTGGTATCATTTGTGAAACATGCATTTCATGTTCTAGTTTCCTGGAATTCTGGTACATGAGTGAAAATTGAAAACATGGTGGTAATATAAATTTAGATCTAAAACAATTGTTTGTTTGTTTGTATATAATGCATGCATACCATTGGTGAAATTCAATTTTTTTTAATTACAGGTTCTGTGGGCATGACTTGGTGGGCGAGGCAGGAGAAGGATATTGCAAAATCTCCATTCCCACCCCACTCTGGGGACAGCCAGAGGTGGTATTTACTGATTCTCCAAACTACTCAAACTTTCTGCTACTGGTTCTCCAGAAACTGTCAGAACCTGCTGAATTTCACCCCTGATGCATACTATATACAAATAAAGAACCATAACGACTTCCCCTCTAATATTCTTCTGTCACCAAGCTTTTGTTTAGAATAGGGGTATCAAACTCATGGCCCGGAAGCCGGACCTGGCCCAGGTGCTTAGATCTGGCCTGCAGGGCCGCCCTGGAAACAGCAAATGGCAGGCCCATGGTGCCTCTACCAGTGAAAATGTAGCTTGGGCAGCCCTGAGCTCCATTTTTACTGACAGAGGGTTGCCAGAGGCCGTCACATCCAAAAGCAGATATTGGCATCCCGTTTTCACTGGTGCTTGGACCACCACAGGCACCCCTGACATGAGTGACATCAAGTTGGCCACACCCACCCTGGCTTCCCAAGGTCAAGCGCAACCCTGATGTGGCCCTAAATGAAATTGAGTTTGACACCCCTGGTTTATGAGGCGTGAAGTTTGTCTTCATTACCATGACATCACTACAAAGATGGCTAGAACTCTCTAGAACACAGGTGTCAAACTTGTGGCCTCATGTAGCTGTCACGTGACATTTCATGACGTTTTTCCCCTTTGCGGAACTGGGGTGGGTGTGGCCTGAGGTGGGTGTGGCCCACAGGCCGCCAATTTGACACCCCTGCTCTAGAACATGTCATCAGTGAAAATCCTATCTAATAGGCCGTAGCCTGGTCAACTCCTGGACAGACTAATTATATCAATCTAAGTTTGATAAAGTGTGAACAGCATCTATTTCCATACATTTAAGTGTCTTCTTCTTCCTCCAGGAGGTTGATTATCATTAGTGTTCACTTTGATTCATGGTGCTTCCTTGCCAAGCTTGTATTTTAGCATTCTAGTCTCTTAGGACACTTTCAACCAAAGCCTAAGGGCTGTAATCTGCCGCTATTTTTTCCCCTAAGAAAAATTGTATGTCATATGGAGCCCAGAAGCATCCTTGTAAATAAATCTGCCAACTGAGGCTGGGTCTCCCAGCTTCTCTTGTGTGTATGTGTTAATTAAAATATTTATTTTCTTTTTTTTTTTAAGTGAGCTTTCTATTAAATCAGTCCTCAAAGCCATTGTTGTGTTCTTTATCTATGCGGTCACTCAAAACATAGTAGAATAAAGTTGGTATAATCCCAATCACTAAATTCTATACATCCGGGGTCTCAAACTCAAGGCTCACAGGCCTAAATCCAGCCAGTGCGGCTGGCCTGGAAATATCAAAGGAGCAGCCTGCAGTACCTCTGCTGGCTAAAATGGGCCACATGTCCGCCTTCCCAGCCCATTTTCGACCTCCTGCAGCAGTCTGCTGGCCGAAAATGGGCCATGATGCGGGAGCCTCAGGAGGCTTCTGTAAGGCAGCCATTCAGGCTGAAAACAGGGCAGAGGGGGCCATGCATGAAATGGCCCTTGAAGAAATCCAGTTTGACACCCCTGCTATATGTCTATCAGTCTGCATACATTGGAAGGACTGTAAGAATGGGCCTATGCAGCAATACAGACACAGGACCTACATCTAAAATATAGAGTTTTGGTGCACAGAAGCAGTAGCTTCAATCATTCTTCTGTTTTAACCCACTGCCCACTTCCCCATATAAGAACACCAGTGAAATGAAACTTGACATTTGTTGTGGTTCTTAATGGAGTTGGGACATTGGTACAAGTCGATTTCCCGTTAGCCATAAATCCCTTTATATCCTATCTCATAGGATTGCCTGCTTATTCTTAGTGCCCTCCACAATTTTACTAAGGTGTATCAATTGGTGACCAATGCAGTGGCTGGTTGAAAAATTAATGCTTTGTTTTTCACCACAAAAAGAAACTACAATGATATTTTAAAAAAATGCTGTCTCCAAGTAGTGCAGCATTCACTATTTAAACCAGGGGTCTCAAACTCAATTTACTTGGGAGCCACTGGAGGCAGAGTCTGGGTGAGGCTGGGCCGCATAAGGGATTCCTTATATTAATATTAATACTAATATTAATACTAATATTATACTTTCATATCACAGTGGGGGCCACAAGATACCGTCCTGCGGGCTGCAATTGGCCTGTGGGCCACGAGAATGAGAACCCTGATTTAAACTTTCTTATCAATAATTGTTAAGATTGGGGTTATACAGCAGGGGCTTGACTGCTTAAAACAGTAAACACTCTGCATCGGTAGTGCCTATGAGAGGCATCTAGGTGTCCTGGTGAACCACTGCTTAAGTATGAGTCAGTGTGCTGCAGCTGCCAAAAAAGCCATCAAATCCTGTGTTGCATCAACATTACGATAGCATCAATATCATGGAAGTGATACAGGAGTGCGTTCTAGCCGCCATGACTACTGGTTCGGTGCCCGAAAATTTTTGCCTACCAGAAACAAATAAGTGGATCACGTGAGCCAGGATATCATCATGCAAATGACTACATTGTGTAATTGTGTTGTTAAACGGATGACATACTGATGCCATTATGATTTCTTATGTATGCCTTTGGTCTTAAAAGAATAACAACACTTAGTTGGCACAGGCTGTTCTCAGAAATATAAAAAGGGTCAGCATGTGGATGATAAATCTCCAAGGATTTATTTGGGAGAATATATTTAAAAACAACAACAACAACCCCCCAGAATGCAATTAAAACTGCATGCACTCTGGCTAAGAAATTATATTCTATGCCTACAAAATTTGATATAGAGCAATTATTTTTCCTAAGATAGAAGGAACAATTGTTTCTTACATGCTGTAAGAAATATACCCATATATTTATCTCATGTACCTATTGGAGTGGTGCAGTGATCTAAAGGTGGAGCTCCAGCCTCACAATCAGGTGGCTGTGCGTTCGATCCTAGGTAGAGGCAGATATTTCTCTCTCTGGAAATGCTGAGAATAATATCTGCTGAACAAAATTCTGGACTGGCAACAGAAAAGGCATCTGGCCATTAAAACACTCTGCTAGTTCCATTCAGTTTCCCAGGCTCCACTCCGCAAGGGATTATGGGGTTGTTAAATGAAGATGATGAGTTTATCTCATATACCTATGAGAGCCACTTTGGTCTACTAGTTAAGGCAACAGGCTAGAAAGTGGAAGACTGAGAGTTCTAGTCCTGCTTTAGCCTTGAACGCCAACTCTGCATCTTTCTCTCTCTGCCCAACCTACCACACAGGGTTGTTGTTGTGGAGGGGGGAAAGAGGAGGAAGGTGTGCTGGGTATCTTTGTGACCTTGAGTTATTTGCAAAAATAATAAATACATACATACATATTTGTATTTTCTATTTATAGGGAAAAGATTATCCCATCTCCTCTTTTTTTTTTTTTTTTGCTACATGATAGTTTACTATAATTTAGCTATTCTTTGACAAGCAACCAGCTTCAAATGATCCATCTTCACATCACTTCACACTAATTGGTTTAAAATAAGCATTTATTTTTATGTAGTGCATCTGTTTTGCAACTTGTCAAAATATTTAAACCTACAGGACACTCCATTATTTTCCATGTGTATACATGGAAAATAAGGATTATTGTAAATACAAGCAACTCTGTTTTTGCCTAATAATTGTTTCACAAGATCCTGGAAGATTCAATTATTTTCTGATATTATAATTTGAGCATCCATTACTGTGAATTTAAAAAACAACAACCCAGAATGCTATTCTAATGTAATTAATACATTGAAACTTTAAATTAAGCTTTTGTAATCATTTCTTCATCTTCACTAGTTAATTGGTCTTTTGTGTAATCCTAGGGTGTGAGGTTGACCTGCCTGTGACAGTTGTCATTGTATTGATCTCCAAGATTGCAGTCTGTAATCCTATGTATCTTTACTCAAAAGCTAGGCCTTTTATGTTCAGTTGGGTTTATTACCAGGATATTACAATAAGTACTTAATAATTTTTGGTGGACATTGAAGAAAGCTAAGTAGTGCCTGAGCAATACTTGACTGATCATTAGAAATTATAAACTGGACTGGAAAGCTGGTGAGTTATCTTGAAAATGTTTTCTAGAATAGAATAGGATTCTTTATTGGCCAAGTGTGATTGGACACAAGGAATTTGCCTTTGGTGCATATGCTCTCAGTGTTCACAAGTAGAATAAAAATACATTCATCAAGAATAAAAAGATTAGTGGGAATAAAAATACACTTAGTGAGAGTCAAGGTTACTAAATCATACTAGGAAACAATAAAAACAATATAAATTAAAAGATATGGTTATAGTTACGAGTGGGGAGAGATAGATACTAGAAAGGAAGAGAAGAATAATAGTAATTCATTCTTGGTAAATTATTGACAGTGTTGTGGGAATTAGTCGTTAAGCAGAGTGATGGCATTCAGGAAAAAACTGTCCTTGTGTTTAGTTGTTCTGGTGTATAGTGCCCTATAGCGTTGTTTTGAGGGTAGAAGTTGAAACAATTATACATTGTTCTTAAACTGATATGTAGATGGGTATCCATGAATTTGAGGTGGCCTGGTGGCTCAGTGGTTAAGATGCCAGGGTTGTCATCTGGAAAATTGACCGCCCAGGTTCGAGACCCAAGAGTACGCAATGGGGTGAGCCCCTGCTATTTGCCCCAGTGCCTGGCTACCTAGCAGTTCAAAAACATGTGAATGCAAATAGATATATGGGTATCACTTCAGTGGGAAGGTAACAGTGCTCCATGGTGTCATGGTGGCCACATAACCACAGACATGTCTTCAGATAGCGCTGACTCAACTGCTCCCTATAGCCAGCAAGGACCAGCAGAGTAAAATCTGCATGGATTCCTTTACCTTTTTTAATCCATGTATTTAATAGGAAAAGGGGATGCAGTGGCTCAGTGGCTAAGACACTGAGCTTGTCGATCAGAAAGGTCGGCACTTCAGCGGTTCAAATCCCTAGCACCGCATAATGGAGTGAGCTCCCGTTACTTGTCCCAGCTTCTGTCAACCTAGCAGTTTGAAAACATGTAAAGTAGAAAAATAGGAACCACCTTTGGTGGGATGGTAATAGAGTTCTATGCACCTTCAGCATTTAGTCATGCTAGCCACATGATCACAGAGGCGTCTTTGGACAGCGCTGGCTCTTCAGCTTTGAAACGGAGATGAGCACTGCCCTCTAGAGTCAGGAACGACTAGCACACATGTTTGAGAGGAACCCTTACCTATTTAATAGGAATTATATATGACTCAAGAGAACCTTTATTTATAATATGTTAGGGGTATAGCCTAAATACTTAGTTGATTATGATCAATTTATATGGCCATGAAACACTGAAACACTGACATGGATCTAGAACTATCTAGTGTAAAAACCAATGATGAAATTAAAAGTTAGATATACCATATGCTTCTAAATCTAATGTTATTATTAATTATATTCCAAAATAGCATGGCTGACAGTATTTAAAATAAATACTATTCTAAAATAATCACTTAACACGAACATTTGCAGAGCAATTACATGTTAAATTGTAGACAGGATAATAGAGAAAACTTGGGCTACAGATTCCTACTTTAGGTTCTTACAAGAGTTAGAAATTCATGTATCATGTCACGGGAGCTCCCCCTCCAAGAATGAAATATTTTGGGGAATATTAAAAGAGGCAGAATATTATATTTCCCTAAGGGCGAAATGGAGAAAAATCTTAACAAAGGCAGAAAGCAACCCCCGTCTTCCTGCCATAACAAAATAGCTTCAAACAGAGAAACTTGAAGAGGCTGGCCTTTAGGAATGAAGATTTTGTATTCATTCAGGAAGACTGGGCCAATCTGTTCACAGACAAAATACCTTCAGCCACAGCTTCCCCAGACTGGAGCTCATGGGATTAAGAATTTACATTCTCCCACCTAAATTCTAAGGAAGGACATGACCTTTAGGACATAATAGGATTAACCCACTACCATTGAAATAGTAAAAGACACAAGGCTCACTCATTGCACAACCCCCTGGCGCATCTCAATCACAAAAACCCAGAACCTATAAATATCCATGCACTCACTTAGACATTTTGTCAGCCACCTCAGAAAATTTTTGCTGCCACTGAAGATTCTGGAAATCAAATAAACAGACACTTTCTTTCCTTGTAGCCAGCCTACATTGGCTTTATTTTATTATTATCATTATTTCTTCTGGTTTGGAACTGGACTGGATTTTTCTTCCAACAATGTCATAGTCTGAGATACTGGTGGGAAAACTCACAGAAATTTGAAGACAACAAAACAATCTATGTGTTTGGTAGAACAACATGAAGCTGTGAAAAGAGGGTATTGGCCAGATAAAATAGACAAATTGGGTATTAAAAAAGAAAAGAAAAGCATCTAGCAAATGGACTACATGTGTTTAATACCATGTTTGCACCCAGGAGTCATCAGATTCATTACAGACCTTGATAAATATGTCCACTGAGTCTTTATTGAAAAGGTAGTAAACAATTTACATTTTCATATGGTTATAACACACACTTAGGATCAAAATGAAACGTTGTTATATGGAAGGATAAAATAAGAGCAGACAAACTGAGAAGAAAACTTCCTTGTCTGCATAAAATATACAGGTGGCAGAAAGGAGTACTATCAGCATAACTGTAGTGTGATTTTCCAACGGAGTATGGAATATAGAGTAACATTTGTTATCTTAAAAAAATATATCACAACTTAGGTCAGTTCCAAATGTAAACTCAGATGGCTAAATTGCATATGAAAGTAGCACTTCATGGAGAATTCAATTGACAAATTCAACATTCTGTAACAAATGGTGCTTGAAAATGATTATGCTGTATATATAGATAAATGGGAAAGAGCTGGGTGCAGTACAAATATTGTAACTACACTACTCTGTTGCTTGCCATTGTCAGTATTTTAGCTGACTGCGGTTAATTGCTGAGTGTGAGAAGAGGCAAAAGAGAAAACCCTTCCCAATTAGTGCAATCTGAAAAACTTGTGAAAGTATACACAGGGAAATATACGAAAATTAATGATATGCAGATCCAGGAAAATTAACTGGGTGGAAGAGATACAGATTAACTCATCACTTGCCTTGCAATGAATTCTCATGGTTTGTAATGACCACATTTGGCAGATCTATTTGTCCCCTTATCCCACCCAGAGCAGTCCACAAAAGCTGTTATCAATAAAGGCACAGATTATAGCTGAAAATATTTACCATCCCTTGATGTTATCTTTGCTACTTAAATTCTCTGTTTAATGACTTTCTAAGTCACAAGGCTCCATAAACAGGGATTGTCTTTTATTGCATCAATATCATCATCATCATCAAAACTCTAAGGAGAATCCCCAGGACATAGACACTATTCCCAGTTTTTAAGAACATCACAGAATATCCCACAGTTCTACTCTGGGCTGCTTCCCTACCTAGAAGCATTGAGGGCATGAAACTCTTCTATGAATGTTGACATTGCAACAGTTTTGAGATGCCAGACCTAGAATGATGAATGGTTGTCCTGTTCCTTCAGTTACCATGATCCATGGTCAAAGAAGGCTGGGTCAGTTTGGAGATTCCTGGTCATTTAACAAAAGCCTTGATTAGGGATGTCGCTAATCAACTCTGGATTTCCAACAAAGGAAAACTCATTTATAAGAAACTAAGCCAAAAGTTTAATCTGATCTTTCTGCACATTCCTCAGTTCCCTTATGGATGACTCAGATCTTTCTACTGAAATTTTACAGGATCCACAAGCAGAACAAGCGAGAGGGATTCCAGATGTCCAAAATCAATGACAATCCATGAAGACAGCAACCTCCTTATCTGGAATCATTTATCTTTCTTTTCATAAATGTCCTACATTTCTGTCAGGTATGCTCTCTCTCTCTCTCTCTCTCTCTCTCTCTCTCTCTCTCTCTCTCTCCCTCCCTCCCTCCCTCCCTCCCTCCCTCTCCCCCTCCCTCTCTCCCCTTTCTCTCTCCCCCTCTTCCTCTCCCTCCCCCCCCCTCTCTCTCACACACAGTGAGTGTGCCTCAGTAGAAACCTCATCTTCCTATTTAAGCAGAAGATACTCTCCCTCCTTTCTCTCCCTCCCCCTCTCCCCTTCCCCTGTCTCTTTCTCTTTCACACACACACACACACACACACACACACACACACACACACACACACACACAGTGAGTGAGTGAGCGAGCATCAGTAGAAATCTCTTCCTATTTAAACAGAAGACCAGGACGCTGCATATGCATTTTCTGCCCTTAAAAAAAACAAACTAGGGCACTCATTTCATTTCACATCCCTCTACCTCTTATAATATACCCAGATTCAACATTTAAAACTATTAAACATCAGCATTATCGAGAAGGAATATTTTTAAGCTGACCTGAAACTTTAACGTTTTTGACATTAAAAAAAAAAAATTGGCTTCGAGAGATATTTCAAAAAATCAGCACTCTGCATCCAAAGACTTGTTCATAGCTTTGAGCCAATCAGATTCTAAATTAACTTCCATATTCTCTCCTGCGTTCATTGCCAGCTGGCAAGGAAAGAATAAGGGTCACTCAAGCGGGCGAGCAAAAAAAAAAAAAGGGGGGGGAGACAATTTGTTGTTTTCTTTTCTCTCTCTCCCCCCCCCCCCCAAAAAAAAAAGGTTAGGTCCTCTGGACAGCCTCTGATTCCCTGGCATCTAAGAGCGGCACAGCCCCCTGCACTAAATACTCCTGGCTGTAAAAGCACGCAGCAAGACTGATGCCTATCAGCATCGTCATTAAAAGGAAGGGGAGGGGGATACGTGCGCGTGTTTGTGTGTGTGTGTGTGTGTGTGTGTTTGGGGGGGGGGAGTTCTGGCTTCCCAGTCGCATCCCAAAGAAGGTCCATTCGGTGCCTCACACTGCCATCTACTGGCCGCTAAAGGCGTCCTTCCTCTTCGTCTCCGCTGCTCGCTTACTTTGCCTTCCGAATTCTTTGCCAGTTCGACTTTGGCTGTGGCAGCTCCGCCACCAGCTCCGGGAGGAGAAAGCGTTCCCCCAGCACCCTCCCTTCCCAACCCCCTCCCTTTTTCTCCCCCTCTTATTTTATTTATTTATTTATTTATTTTGAAGCCCTCACTTTCCGGAGCGCATCCTTCTCCCCTCCTACTTAGCTTCCTCGCCTCGTTGAAGGGAAGAGCAGAAGCGAAGGCAAGTTGAACCACCGCAGTACTTGGCTGGGACAAGCAGCTGGGCAATTCAAGAGCGCCTTCTGGATTCCTCTCCCCCCCGTCCTTGGGCGAGAGAGAGAGAGAGAGAGATGCTAAAGGGCTTGCGCTGCGCTTGGGAAGAAGCCTGGATCCGGGAGGCGGAGGCGGGCGAGGTTGCGCGGCTCACGGCGGGCATTCCCTTCTACGGTTAGGGGGGGACGGACACAAGCGATCGGGCTCCTCGAAGGGGGGAATGCAGCAGGGCAGGGCGGAGAAGACGAGCCCGGGGGCTCAGCCTCCTCCGCTAGGGAGCCCACGGAGGGAGCTCCTGCGAGGGAATCGGCGTGGACAACCGCCGCCGGGGGAAACGGATCCCCTGCGCCCTGGTCGCCAGCCCTACCATGTCCAGAGCGCGCTGCAAAAAGAAGAAGAGGAGGCTTAAAAGGACGGCTTGCCGGATTCGGTTACTCGGGCGCGGCTTTTGCGAGCCCCCTCAATCCGGGGCGCTGGGAAATGGTGCCAGGACGGAGGGGAGACGGCGAGAGTTGAGAGGAACAGCAGCAGCAGGAGGAAGAGGAAGAAGAGGAGGAGGAGGTGGTGGAGAGGGGCCACGGCTCAGCCGTCGCTGAGCCCGGAGAAAGTTGACCTCTTGCGCGGAAAGTGTGAGTACCGTCAGCGGGCTGGGGACCGGGGATGCCGCGCAGAGGGTGCGAGAGAAACGAGGCTGGACGATGCGGCTCATCCTGATGGTTTTAGGATGCGCTGGCGGGGCGCTCCTCCCTCCCCCTTTAATCCCACATCTGTTTCCCCTCCCCCTTATGTTTCTTCCATCCCCCCCAGCGCACCTCTTCATGCCTGTTACAAGGACCCCTCCTCACCGCCCCTCGCCGCAGGATTCCGCCTCTCCGCTCCTTGGGAGCCCTCTCGCGCACCCCCCTCCCCCGGCAGTGGGTTTCTTGGACCTTCCCACGCTTTCCTCCTTCGGTCCCCGACGCCCCCTGGAGTTCACACGCACACCCGCGTATACACTCCCAGTCCCTTGGGGGGCTCTCTAGTCCGTCTGAACCGGTCGGCACGTAGCACCCTAATATATAGGGTATGCAACACCTTGATATATGGGGAAGTAAATACGGTGCCAGCATGGGATATGGAGAGAGACAGAGAGAGAGAGAGAGAGAGAGAGAGAGAGAGAGAGAGAGAGAGAGAGAGAGAGAGAGAGAGAGAGATCCCATACATCCCCAAAAGGGGAAGGAGGGCAAGGCGTGAATGGGGCCTGAGAAATGGGGATATAGGTGGATGGATGGATGGATGGATGGATGGAAGGATAGAGAGATAGATCATGCTGGCTCCCCATTTCTCAGGCCCCACTCACGTCTTGCCCTCCTTCCCTCTTCCCCCAGCTCCATCTCTTCCCACCTCACCGCCAACTCTGACCCACATCGCTCCTGGTTTCTAGGTAGAGATTCTAGGACCTCTTTCCCAAAACGGGGCACCTTAGGTTTCCAGCTGTTGACGTCTTTTGGGGGGGAAAAAACATAACCCATCATCATAAAAAAAGAAAAAGAAAACTCACATCCTCTCCACCACCACCCCCGCAACCCGGGGTCTCCGGGTCCCCCTTGCGCCAACGGGTCAGCTTGGCTTTAGCGTTCACTCTCTCCAGACCGATTCGCTCGCCGTTCCCCCCCCCCCCCCTGCTTGTCATTCAACACCACGCACACCTTCCTTACCCGGATCACCCCCCACCCCCACCCTCCCTGGACCACTCGGCAATTTTCTTGACAAAAGCCCCCCCCCCCTCCGTTTCTCCTCCCCTTCCCTCTCCACCTCCGTTCTCTCCGCCTCGCCCTTCCCCGTCTCCCGGGCTTGTCGCGCCCCCTCCCCTCAATTCCTTCCTTCCACTTTCCGCTATTTGGGGGGGGGGGAAGCGCTTCGGGAGGCAGCCCCCACCCCACCCGGCACCGCCGCTGCGTGTGTGTGGGCGCGCGCGCGCGCGCGAGGGGAACTGGGGGGGGTGGAGAAGAGGAAGAGACCTGGAAAGAGGGCGCCTCAGCCTGTGTGCAAGGCTGTACGTGTGTGTGTGTGTGTGTGTGTATGTGCGCGCGCGCGCGCGCGTATGTGTCCCTCGCTGGCGAAGCAGCCTTTGCGACCGCATTCCCCACCGCCTTCCTTTTCGCCTCTGCCTGGGCGGTTTGCAAGAGCGAGCCAGCCGGCGTAGCGTTCGGGGGTTGCAACGATGCTGGGGCCCTGGAGATTTCAGCCTCCGTAAGTAGCGAAGGGGTGGAGGAAACGGGATGGGGGGTGGGGGGAAGAGAGCGTTGATCCGTGTCTCCCGCTTGCTCTTGTCTCCCCTTCCCCCCTCCACCCCATTTCCACCCACCCACCCACCCCCTAACCAAACACCACCAGCGCTTCCAACTGCCACGGCTGGAGCAACTGGGAAGGCAGCTTTCGCTTGCGAGCTGCTTCAGTGCGGTATCCAGAGGGGAAGCCTTATTAGATTCTTAACCCTCCCCTCCCCACCCTCCGGGGTGGGGAGGGGAAGGGGGGCATTGGAAAGGATGGGCGACGAGGAAAAGGAATCGACCCTTTCCCGTTTCGGAGAGAAAGATCAAGAAAGAGAGGAGGGAGGTGGAATCTGGTACCCCCGTTCCAGTTAGCGGGCTCCCTCTTCCTGTCCCTCCTCTTCGTCCTCCCCTTTTCGCCAGTCTTTGCTGCCGGATCTGTAAGCATCCCTTTCTGGATGCTACATTTTTAACTTTTATTTCCCACCCCTCGCAACTGTTTGGCAAGTGGGAGAGGCCATCTACATCCTCGGGTAGTTGCTTCTTTTAATAAAAGACTTGCAAGGAGGAGGGGGTAAATTGGGAAGGGTTGCTTGGCTGCTGATTTATTTGAGATTTATTTCTCCTTTAGACCAAGGGAATTAGTCACTTCATGGATGGATGGATGGATGGATGGATGGCGATAGTGGAGCTGGGAATGGTCTTAGAAGTGCAGGATTGCTGCTGCTGCTTCTTCTTCTTCTTCTTCTTCTTCTTCTTCTTCTTCTTCTTCTTCTTCTTCTTCTTCTTCTTCTTCTTCTTCTTCTTCTTCTTCTTTTCTCTTTTGCAACTTGCTTGATGCAGAGAGTAGGCTATACCTTTTCTTTCTTTCTTTCTTTTTCTTTTTGGCCAAACCCCTGGAGAACAAAAACACTTCTTCCTTAACCTGCTTGGCCACTGCTACAAAATCCTGGAACTCAGCCTGCAAACTCAATAATCAGAGCCACATGTCTCTTCGGGTCTGTCTACTCCCAGGAAAGCATGGGAAGAAATCTCCCAAGTCCTTAGCTGAGGGACAGGGGAAGACTAGGACTTAGGAAGAGATTTGATCTGAGCAAATGCCACCTAGCCCTCCATCTAACAAATCACAACAGGCAACCCAACCTTCCATCCACAAATGCATGGAAAACAGGGTGATTTACGATTGGGGGGGGGTGATTTATGGTGATTTATTCACCCATTCTGATAACTTATTGCATTCAGAGAGTAGAAGTATTTTCCATTGGGAGGCAGAGAAGGGGGGGGAGGGGGGGAGGAAAGGGCATGCCTATTTGCCAGAATGCAATTCAGCGACACTGGCTATGCTTGTGGGTCAAAATGGGGGTGCAAAGAGATGGATTTGGGTGGAATTCCTCCATCCATCTGTCTGCAATGCCTTCTCAAAAGGACAGCAGCTGAGAAAACTCCACATTTCCAATTCTCGGTGGCCATCGGGTCCCCTCCAAAGTGGCTTAGATCATTGCATGGTCCTTCGAATAGCATGTTACCAGAACTATAGGAAACCAGAGACTAGTTATGGTTGAGGCCAGAGAAAGAGACCCAGTTCTAGCCTGCTTGAGAAGTTCTGGATGACCATTTAAAGGACAACGCTTGTCTGTCCATGCATACAGTCTCCGTGTGCCTCTCTTTGAGGGTCTATGTGCAGTATTACTGCCTTTCAACCCAGTGCTTTTGTGGAAATAACTTACTTACCAGCTGATTAAAGCAGAAGCCAGTGAGTGATGATGAGGCTTTTTCAGACCATTTGATTCGGATAAGAATTCATAAGTATTCCATCAGTGGCTAGCCCCGTCTTTTATTTATTTTTTATTCTTATTTTTTTAAATAAGATGATGGGAGATCAGAAATTGAATTACTCTGTTAAAGAATTCCCAGCTCTGGTATTTTCCTTTATTATGAATTTTAAATTAAGTTTTAATCTCTGAGCATTTTCTATCTAAGCACCCAGAGCAAAACTGATTAGGAATATCAGGTGTTTGAGAAGCTACTTCTGTTTCAGGCTTTCGGTGTTGCTGGTATAAGAAAGCCGTAGAGATACAGAGAGGAAAAGAGTGAGATTCTTTGAAAATATTACAGCAGGATCCCCGCAATGGCATTTAAATGGTTTTTTTTTAAACCAAAATGGGGAGGGGGAGAGGGAGAGAAGAGAGATTTGTCTTAGCAAAAAAATGGGGACTTTTCCTTCACAGAGAACTGTTCAGACGAAAAGACTCTAAACAGGGGCAGGAAAGCAAGCAAAAACAGCATGGATAATAGGTGGTGATGAAAGGTTTATAAAATGGTTCTTACGTTCTTATTAGAACTGAGTAACTAAACTGACAGCCATTTTATGTATATTTATGGACACTGTACACGGTGTGTGGGGGGGGGGCAGGGAGGGGGAAAAACAAATTGTAACGATGTAGGAAAGCACTCCTAGGGGTTAGGAAGCCAAAGGGTTTCAGCCACAGTGCCTTTCCTTTGGACATCTCGAAATACCTCTGAACTGAGAAAATGCCATTTAACAGCCATTGGTCTAACATTTCTAAAAATCAAGAGTCTTGGCAAAGAGAAGCCAGCCTCATTTCCTTCTCCCACCTGTGTTTTGACTTCTTAACAGTGTCATGCCTAGATTTTCCTGCTCACTCTTGTGACAGCCTGGTATTTGTGTTCTCTTTTTGTGCCTCTTGCAGGAGATAACATGTATGCTTGCTGCTCTACGGTGATTCAGGAGCAGGATCTCAACAGAAAAATGCGTATCTGGATGGTGCAGACCATCACTTTTGCTTTAACATCTCTTGTCCTGGCCTGGGCGGAGAGCATCGAATATTATGGCGAGATCTGTGACAATAAATGTCCTTGTGAGGAGAAAGACGGCCTCTTAACGGTGAGCTGTGAGAACCGGGGCATCATTAGCCTCTCTGAGATTAGTCCTCCCAGATTCTCCATCTATCATCTCCTTCTGTCTGGGAATCTTCTCAATCGGCTCTACCCCAACCAATTTGTTAACTACAGTGGGGCTTCTATTTTGCACTTGGGGGGCAACGACATCCAAGACATTGAAACGGGAGCCTTTCATGGTCTGAGGGGCTTAAGGAGACTGCACCTGAACAACAACAAACTGGAGATACTGAGAGATGACACTTTTGTAGGCCTGGAGAGCTTGGAGTATCTTCAAGTTGATTACAATTACATCAGTGCCATCGAACCCAACTCCTTCAGCAAGCTCCACCTCCTGCAGGTGCTGATCTTGAATGACAATCTCCTCTCGTCGTTGCCCAACAACCTGTTCCGCTTTGTGCCCTTGACTCATCTCGACCTAAGGGGCAACCGACTGAAACTTCTGCCATACCTGGGCCTTCTGCAGCACATGGATAAGGTGGTGGAGTTGCAGCTGGAGGAGAACCCGTGGAATTGCTCCTGCGAACTGATCTCCCTGAAGGATTGGCTGGACAGCATATCCTACTCAGCCTTGGTGGGGGATGTAGTGTGTGAAACTCCTTTCCGGTTACACGGGAGAGATTTGGATGAGGTTTCCAAGCAGGAGCTTTGCCCTCGGAGACTCATCTCAGATTATGAGATGAGACCACAAACTCCACTAAGTACTACAGGGTATTTTCATACCACTCCAGCCTCTGTAAACTCTGTGGCTACTTCCTCTTCAGCTGTTTACAAAACACCCTTGAAACCCAAAGGGACACGGCAGCCTAACAAGTCTAGGGTGCGTCCCACCTCTCGATTGCCCTCCAAGGATCTGGGATACAGCAATTATGGCCCTAGCATTGCTTACCAGACCAAATCCCCGGTGCCTTTGGAGTGTCCTACAGCTTGTACTTGCAACCTACAGATATCTGACTTGGGTCTCAATGTCAACTGCCAAGAAAGGAAGATCGAGAGCATCTCAGAGCTCCAACCCAAACCGTATAACCCCAAGAAGATGTACCTGACCGAGAACTACATTGCCCTGGTGCGTAGGTCAGATTTCCTGGATGCTACAGGGTTAGATTTGCTCCATCTGGGCAATAACCGTATTTCGGTCATTCAGGACCGGGCCTTTGGGGATTTAACTAATTTGCGGAGGCTGTATCTGAATGGGAATCGGATTGAAAAATTGAATTCAGAGCTTTTTTATGGGCTTCAGAGTTTGCAGTACCTTTTCCTACAATATAATATCATCCGGGAGATTGAGACAGGCACATTTGATCCTGTGCCCAATTTACAGCTCTTGTTTCTCAACAACAACTTGCTGAGATCTTTACCTGTGGGCATTTTTTCTGGCTTAACTCTCTATAGATTGAATCTGCGGAGCAATCACTTCTCCTACCTTCCTGTAAGTGGGGTGCTTGATCAACTAAAATCCTTGCTGCAGATAGATCTTCATGAGAATCCATGGGATTGTACATGTGATGTGGTGGGCATGAAGTTATGGCTTGAACAACTCAACACGGGAGTCCTTGTGGACCAGGTAATCTGTGAATCCCCTAAGAAATTTGCTGAGAATTATATGAGGAACATCAAACCAGAGCTGCTCTGTCCAGACTATTCTGACATCACTGTTTCCACACCCACGCCATCATCCATGCAGGGGCCAGCAAAGACCACCTCTTTCTCCAATTCGGGGCAGTTCAATAGCACCATGGAAGAGGATAGTTCAGTATCACCTTCTGGTGGCTCTTCTTCCTCCTCTTCCTCTTCTTCCACGGTGCCTTTATCGGTGCTGATTCTCAGCTTACTGCTAGTCTTCATCATGTCTGTGTTTGTGGCTGCAGGTCTTTTCGTGCTGGTTATGAAACGTAGGAAGAAGGTTCAAGGTGACCATGCCAGCACCAACAACTCAGATGTGAGCTCCTTCAACATGCAGTATAGCGTATACACAGGAGGGGGAACTCCCCATTCTCACCTCCACACCCATCACCAGCAACATCCACAGCATCTTCACCGTGGAGGAGGAGGAGGAGGCGGCGGTGGTCCAGCTTTGCCTAAGGTGAAAACCCCAGCAGGACACGTCTATGAGTACATCCCTCATCCTTTAGGCCACATGTGCAAGAACCCCATCTACCGCTCCAGGGAGGGCAATGCGGGTGAGGATTACAAAGATCTCCATGAGCTCAAGGTGACCTACAGTAATCATCATCTCCAGCCCCAACCCCTTCCTCCCTCACAAGTGTTGGGGCCGCCTCCCGCAGCTCCAGGGGGACAAGAGGAATCCCTTCGGAACCCCTCGTACAGTGTCAGCACCATTGAGCCTCGGGACGAGTTGCTTTCCCCTGTTCAGGATGCTGATCATTTTTATAGGGGCATTTTGGAGCCTGACAAACACCCTTCTTCCACCTTGGGGGGCAGTAACCTCCCTGAGTACCCTAAGTTCCCTCCAACTGCCTACACCTATTCCCCTAACTATGACATTAGGCGCCCGCCTCACCCCTACTTGCATTCCGGCTCGGGGGACAGTAGGCTCCGGGAAACAGTGCTCTACACTCCCCCAAGCACTGTTTATGTAGAGCCCAACAGGAACGAATACCTGGAGCTAAAAGCAAAGCTAAACGCAGAGCCGGACTACCTCGAAGTATTGGAAAAACAGACCACGTTCAGTCAGTTTTGAGATCTCTTTTTCCTCCTGTCCCTTTCTCCTAGAGAGCATTTGTATTTAATAACCACACACAAAGAAATACAATGGTGACCTGCTCCTCTCTGTGTCCTTTTTCTCCCCAACCTGCCTTTTGCTTCATTTGTTGGAAGGCAAATTGCCTTGGCACAGGGATTTCCACCTTTGGGGGAAAAGTAATGAAAGGAGCGTTCATAGTTCTAGATCGCTATTTCTCTCTCTCTTTTACAGCCCATAGGAACCGATTGATCGAGTGAACATAGGCACAGTTTTTTTGTTCTCTCATCCCTTTTTACGCGGTGTGTTGTTTTGCTTAAAGGAAGCCTTGGCGTCTGTAAAACAAAAGGGTATCAATTCAGCTGGATGTCACACACAAAAAAGGTCATAGAAATCACTTTATCCTGTTATTTTATGTCGGATATGCACTGCTGACAATTTAATTGTCCCTTGGTTTAAAACAAACAAACAAAAATATATATGCAGGGCACCAAATCCCATTTTTTAGCCACGAATGGGTCTGATTGGTGTTTGGGGGCAAGATTAGCACACCCTGAATTTAATACAAGGCATTTTGTTCTTTCCCTTCCCTTTTATTTTTTTTTAAGAAAAGAAAAAAGAAAAAAAGAGGATGTATTTGTATGTTTCTGGACTTTTGATTAAAAACCAATATTATGATCTCAAAAGAATCACCATAGATGTGGACAAATCAATAAAGAGTTCAGAGATATATGATCCATAACTGGGTAGTAAAATAACTTATTGAAATATATACAAAAAAAAGGAAATATTTTATTGTAGCTCCTATTTTTATATGCGCGCACACACAGACACATATATATGGTAGCATTTCCTTCAATGTTTGAGGGTCCCTTGTGAATGGAAGAGTTTTCTTAGCCATAGACTAAAATGTGATGAAAGAAATGTTTAGACATGCATATCATACAACTGCATTTGGCAACCTGCTAGGAATGATGGCAACCTGCTAGGAACAGTTCCTTGTTCTGCATAAAACCAATGGCTCATAGTGGTTGTTACTGTATAAAGTGTATAATGGCCAGTAGAGAGGATAGTATGGATACATTCTGATGGCTGTCCTGCACAATTTCATCTTCCTCGTGTCTGTGGTGGCCAGGAAGATGAAATCTCAATTAAAGGTTAGGTGTTCTTCAGCCTTAAAAGAGATTTCAGTTTTTTAGCGACCATAGAATTGTATCCTGTGACATATATGAAAAATCTGACTACAACTTTACTTATGGCACCTGCTTCCACATTTTTTGACAAACAGATTGTTCTTGGCCAAAATATTATGTTTGTTGGATTTTTTCCCCTTCCCATAAGGAGGTAGTTTTATCAGAGTCTATGATTGGCTCAAAGGGTAGCATGGCAATCTCTGATTTGCAAAGCAATCACAGCCCTTGCAAATCCCAGAAGTGTTAGGGGGGGAAAAAACAATTAGAATGATCAAACCTCATAGACAATCTAAGGCCAAAAAGTAACAATAATAATAATAATAATAATAATTCAGGGAACATGAAAGGAAGCTATAGAAGATTTATTTAATTGTGGCTGTTCATGAATAATTACTTTGATGAGTCTCACAGTAGAATGAATACTTTTGCTAATTCAATGAGGGAGGTGTAAAAAGTACAGTTATAAAGATGCCAGATGTTTCGACTGGATTTGGCATTTGTTATCAACCTATCGAGTCCTTCCCCAGAACCTATTTTTATTATTATTGTTATTATTACTTCAGCAGGAGGGTGGCAGAATTATGTTTCATTTTGCTTAAACGACACTGGCAAAACAGCTTGGCAGTTGGCAGTTGCTGAAGCCCATTTCAAATCATTCATTCAAGTAGAATTGCCTTTGAAGAGATCTCTCTGTTACCCCGGCATCTTGAAAGGCCATAGAGTGGACTGTTCAAATCTATTTATGATGTATCCATCCTTTCTTCTTTGAACACCAAGCAGTGGCAAACATATCCATAAATACAGAATCAACTGTATGATGGGACAGGATGTCTTCTATGTATTCCAGCACATGTATATTTTTTTTAAGAAAAAACAACAACTTTATAAATAAATACTTGATAACAATTTCAAACGGAAGGAAATGAAATAATCTTTACCTCATGTTTGGTTATTTATTTCCAGGGACAGGTTACCCAGAACAAAATTATCTTCTCTCTACCCCCACAATGCCGTAAAAGGATTAAAATCCTGTCACTGTCTGTTGTAAGGCTTTACATCCAGCCATTCTGAATGGATACTTGTGAGGTGACGTTACAGGGGATCCTGCAGTTTCCAGTTTCAATTTTATTTCTTCTTGACGATTCCTCATAGATATTGGCTAAAAGATATTTCAGGTGCATTTTTTTTTTTTACCGTTTCCAATTTTTGGCCTGTGAAAGAGGAGATCATATCATTGGATTATTATTTTTTTCCCAATCAGAATTGTCTCTCTGGCATGTTGGTTTGATACCTTTCTCACAAACGAGGGTCATAAAATATATAACTTTTTTTTATATAAAGGATGTGTTATTTTCTTTTGCAGAAATAGTTCTGCATTCTTCTCCCTTTTCCTACCTGACTGCAAATCAGAACCAAACAATCATATCATGAAACTGTATTTCTGGAGCCAACATATGTAAACGTGATTCTGGAAACTAGTCTGAGCAGAATATTTTGCTGTCTGAAGCCGTGAACAAGATACCATATCTTCTTTTTCCCCAGGATGTAGATGTGAAAAGTTATTGGAAATGAATCTTTGAGGGGTGGGGGGACTGACAGTGTTGTTCGCTTAGAATGCAGAACCAAAGGGATTTGATAGAAGTGTTTAACTTTATACTTGATGTGGAGAATATGAACCGAAAGGGTGTTTTTTTCCCCTTTGCAGTTTTATTCACTGAAATGAAATTTAGGAAGGTCCAAATCAGGGAAATCAAGTATTCTATGAACAGTGCATGGGTTAAACTGTGAAAGTTGTTGCCATCTAGAGTGGTAATGACTATCATTTCAAATAGTTTTAAAGGAGAACTGGATTAACTGGCTTGATATCTCTGGTAGGTAGGATTATTTAAAGACTAACAGATTGAGAAAGCAAAAGGTCTTCTGAGATTTCAAAGGCATCTCCTGGGTGCTTGTCTGAGGCAGATGCTAGATTGAATGGGACTTTAGTCAGATCCATCAAGTGTTCTTATTCCATACAAAAAAAGCTCAAATGTTTTCACTGCTGACATTGGAGTTCTCATTGCTGGTCAGGAAAAAAAAATCACAACTCAAAACTGTATGAATGCTTTATTTTGGTTGAATGACTGAGGAAAGATGGAAAATTGATAAAGGATATGTTTTGTTTTGTATTGGGTGCTGAAGGTCAGTTATTGATTGTAGAGATGCCTGATGACAGCATTTAAGGATGCTGATTGTTGACATTGTCATATCTGATTTATCACTGAAAACATATCCCATTACCTTTCTGGAGAAGAGAAATCTTTTGCTATATTTGACTTTTGCTAATCGATTGTATTTTATGGGGTATTAAATGCTGCATACTCAGTATATACTTAGATTTACAAGAATCAGTGTGAATGGATTTAAATAGTTTGTAATGCGTGCAGTGGCATCTGTAGAATCGTTGTCTTAGTGAGGGGGTCAGTCTTCTGTACTTTATCAGGGAAAGCTTATATCCAGGAGCCCCTAGGGGTGTGTGTGTGTGTGTGTGTGTGTGTGTGTGTGTGTGTGTGTGTGAGAGAGAGAGAGAGAGAGAGAGAGAGAGAGAGAGGGAGGGAGGGAGAGAGAGAGAGAGAGAGAGAGATCTGTGGGGAGGAGGGGAAAAGGACCAGTTGGGATGATTAATGTTTGTAATTTGATTTCTTCATAAGAGAACTTTTTGGTTTGCCATAATTTAGTGAGCACTTGGTATCTTAGCGTACGGAAAAAAAAGCACATCTACAATACAAATGTCATGTAAAAGGTTTGTTAAGAGGCTATCTTAATCTTTAGTTAAATTAAGGCGGTCAAAGACACTCATGCTGGTGCTACTGAAAGGAAATCACAATAAATCATTGCTTGGGAAATCCTAACCAAATAAATAGTAAGTAGCAAAACAGAAGTCTCAAATTGTGTTAGGTAGTTATATTAGAACATAATGGAAGTAACTAGAAATACATTTTGCACCAAATGTATTGAACTCACTAAATTACAGCAGTGTGTAGAGACTTTTGCTGTCTGCTAGTCTTTAGAGAAGTAGAAGTAGAAATAGTAGAAGGATTAAGAGTAGAAAGAAGAAGAAGAGGAAGAAGAGGAGGAGGAGGAGGAAGTAGTAGTCTCAAATGGATATAGAAAGAGCGTATAATTTGTAAAAAAGGAATACAAACCTATATGTTGTGGATAGTTGTATAAAAAAACAGAAATTATTGGAAACAATAGTAAAAGGCTTATTACAGGGGCATCACATTAGAACAAGTATATTACAAAACAAATTCCATGCCAAGATAGTTAGTGAAAGTTGTGTATCACAATTAAACCTGGATTTTTCTTTTTATTAAAGAAACCACAGAGAGTCTAATGGAATGGAATAAGTGAACAATACCCTACAACAGGGATCCCCAACCTTTTTTGCACCAGGGACCGGTTTCATTTTAAAGAAAATTCTGCGGACCGGCTGGCAAAGAGGAGGAGCAGGGGGGAGGGGGAACACGCGGCACATGCGCACGCGGCGGGGAGGGGGAACATGCGGCGCATGCGCACGTGGGGGGAGTCGGCTCACTCGGCCCTCTAGGGCCTCCAACGATGCAAACGGCCGTGCCTGCACTCTCCCGCATCCGGCGCGCACTCTGCCCAGAGGGCTGCTCCCTCCTCCTCCTCTCCAGCCTTGCGGCCCGGTTCTTATCAAGCCACGGACCGGCACTGGTCCGCGACCCGGGGGTTGGGGACCCCTGCCCTACAAGACTAATGGCTCATTAAATATCAACTATTTGTATACATTGTATAAATATGCTTGCGTAGACCTCAGCTTCCCTGAAATCAGTGTGGATAGGAAGATGTTGTAGATAGCATTGTGTCATGGTTATAGGCCTCTGCAGCTAGCTACAGTAAGGGGAAAAATGATGGGCCATGTTTGTCAAGTCATACTACAAGCCTTTCCATTATGTGCTTCCATCTGGATACTGTGACATGCATTTTGTCATTGGCACCCCGGAAGCCAAGGTATATGTGAACCAGCTTAAAGCAGAAATGGAATAACAGCCTTGTTCGCTTATTTTTGTGCCTTCAAGTCAGTCTTGATAGGCAATAACTGCCTCAAGTACCTTAATCCGTGTGTGTTTTGCCTTCTTCCTAGGAAAAAGTGATTGTCTCAACTGGCTTCGTGCCTAAGGCAGTTGTAGAATTTATGGTCTTCTGGTTCCTAGCCTGGTGCCTTTTAAGTACTACACAAAACTGGCTCTCAATAATACCGTATTAAGAAGTTAAAAAAAATGCTGGTTCTCCTTGCTGCATACTACGAGTGCTGCCTATACATTAATTTCCTGCAATCTCGCACTGCAAAAAAAGTATATTGGAGTATCCAGTGGATATTTCTAAGCATATGCATGACCAGTTTTACTAAGGCAAATCTTTTTACAGATCTCATTTTTCCCTGTTTTTATGTAATGTCAAGGAGTGGCTGATCTCATTTGATCAGCCACCTAGGTTCAATCATGAGTAGTGTGCGTAGCAGCTACTCTTACTAGCTGAAAACCAAAAGGGCAGCTACTTCATTCTGACCTTTTAGAATTACAGTGCTGCCCTGCAGCATTGTTTCAAGGATGATTAGATCAAATTATCTCCCCCCCCCAAAAAAAAATCTGTTCCTAATATTTGCAGAAGAAATATGTAAACCAAGAGCTGTAAGAAATGTGCAAGAGAGATATCTTTGAAAGTACTGTGTTTCCCTGAAAATAAAACAGGGTCTTATTTTCTTTTGATCCCCAAAATAAGCACTTGGCCTTATTTTCAGAGAGGTCTTATTATTTTTGAGGTGCAGGAGGCAGCGAGCATGGTCACCTCATGGTGTTTCAATATTTTCGGGGGGGAGGGCATATTTTCAGGGACGGGCTTATTTTAGCACATGCGCTCAAAAACCCGATTGGGCTTATTATCCAGGGAGGTCTTATTTTTGGGGAAACAGGATGTATACATCTCTGGAATGCCTGTTCCCTGAATTTCTATTGAAGGTTGTGAGACTTCTGCCAAAGCAAGTTTTCCAGTGATACAGCTTTTTCTCCACAGAATTGTACATCGTGGCACAATCAGAAATATTTATTGGAAGCATTTATATCGCCCCTTGGTCAAAAGTTCCCACAATCATTTAGAAAAAAAGTTTGATAAAAACAAAAGGGCTGAGATTTGTGCAGAGGGAAAAAATGGGAATGGGGTGGGGAGAGAAGTGAAGACAAGTATACAAGGAAGAAAGAACACGGAGACTACCATAAACATTTATTTAATTCGTTCATTCTCAGAACCAGATAATAGTGATAGTCAACTTTTTCAGACTAGAGAGCAGTGGTGGGTTCCTACCAGTTCGGACCGGTTCACCCAAACCGTTAGCTCTGATTGCAAGTCAAGAGTGAAGCGGTTCGCTGTTTCCATGAAAGTGGGCCCGCCCACCCTTGGGTTTTACTGACCTTTATTTCTGCTTTTGAAGCCCAGCTGATCAGTGGTAACAGATTGAATTGCCCCTCCCCAGCTGTTTTCCTTGCTCTTTTCCTTGTTTTCAATATGGAAGTTCAGCTTTTGTTAAATTATGCATGCACATGCAGCACGCGTTTGGTGTGCATGTGTGAAGCAAACCAGTTGTTCAGCTGGTAGGAACCCAGCCCTGCTAGAGAACTGAAGTGTAAAAATTGTAGTCTAATGATTTCTCTGTGGAGGAACAGGTTCATAAACAATCTTATTCAACCTCCATTTCTCCTAATCTCAGTATTTTTCCAGATGGGTTGATTTTCAACTCCTAGAAGTCCTTTAAACAGGATGGCGATCATTGAGAATTCTGAGAGTCTACACATCTGGAGGATGTCCAGTTCAGGCAAGGCTGGACTAACCCTGGTTTAACATCGCAAAGTGGGCTATTTGAACTGTTTCTTAAGAAAAGCAAACATCCAGGATTGACTCATCATGCTAAAATTTGGTCAGATTGCATTAAAGTTTAATATGATTTGTTTGGTTTTGTATTTCCTTGTTGGAATCATAGTTTATACTTCATGATTTATAGATAGTTATGTTCAGTGAGCAAAGGCAATCATGGTCACTTCTACAAATCATACGTAAATTCTCATGACTAAATATACTACATGGATATTATAGGAGTATGATAATTAGTGGGAATATCAATTTCCAATTAAAACAAAAACAAGTAGGAATGTGATAGCACCTTTTCTAATATATATTAAAAGGCATAAACTTTCATGAGTTGCAACTCACAAAAACTGATGCCTTTTAATAATCTGATTTTATTTGAAAAAGCGCTATAAGAATGTTTTTTTGCTATTATACTTATTTTCTTACAATATCTACCAAAAGTCTAGGATATCCAAAACTGGAGAATTTCTGAAAAATATATCAATGTTCTTCAATTAGAAAATCTTTTTCTCCACATTGCCCCACTTTTTCTTGATAATTGGCAGGTAGGCAGGTAGATATATAAAACCTTAGAAATGATTCAGAGTTTATAATAATCCAATGGCAGCAACAAATTTTAATTGGAAGAAGCAAACATTAATGGACTGAATGGCACATCTTTTTTTGTTGCCAATTATAGCAAGCAATTAGAAAAATAATTCTTAAGGAAGTCATATTTTGGGATGACTTCTTAAAATTAAAATTTACATTGATTGCAATATATTTGATGTGTTTTTTAGAATACCTGTGCAAGTATTTTAGTGCTATGAAATAACATTACATTGTATTGATGATTGGATTGAAAAGGCAGATGATTTTGTCAAGTAGTTTAACTGGTTGATAATTTGGATTTTATACTGGTTAGCTAAGATGCTGAACTAACACTGAACTGGTGAGCAAAAGTGCAATTTTATTAGTACACCGCTTACCTTGAACAATGGTTAAACCTGGTTAAGTTTTGGTTTTGGTCATTTGTGATCATATACAATAATACAATAGCAAAGTTGGAAGGGACCTTGTAGGTCTTCTAGTCCAACCCCCTGCGTGGGCAGGAACCTTATACCATTTCAGACAAATGGCTATCTAACATCTTCTTAAAGACTTCCAGGGTTGGGGCATTCACAACTTCTGGAGGCAAGCTGTTCCAGAGGTTAATTGTTCTAACTGTCAGGAAATTTCTCCTTAGTTCTAAGTTGCTTCTCTCCTTGATTAGTTTCCACCCATTGCTTCTTGTCCTGCCCCCAGGTGCCTTGGAGAATAGTTTGACTCCCTCTTCTTTGTGGCAACCGCTGAGATATTGGAACACTGCTATCCTTTTTTTAAATTTCCCCAGTCCTCCTATACTGTGCACCCTAAATATATATATATATATATATATATATATATATATATATATATATATATATATATATATATATATATATATATATATATATATATATATATATATATATATATATGTATGTATATATATATGTATATATATATATATATATATATATTTATATATTTATATGTATGTATGTATGTATGTATGTATGTATGTATGTATGTATGTATATATATATATATTTATATGTATGTATGTATGTATGTATGTATGTATGTATATATATATATATATATGTATATGTATATATATATATATATATTTATATATTTATATGTATGTATGTATGTATATATATATATATTTATATGTATGTATGTATGTATATATATATATATATATATATATATATATATATATATATATATGTATGTATGTATGTATGTATGTATGTATGTATTCTATGCATTGAGAAGGAACTGCAAATAAATCTATAAGGACAATGAAAATGGACAGAATAGAAAAAAATATTATGGTTGTTTGATTATACGAACCTATAGACAGGATTGCCATATCCTCCTTTTTCAATGTGGCTACCAACGGATAACTTTACTAGTTGTTTTCACATTGTGAAATTAACCTTAGGCATGTGCTGTTATGCAGCGACTACTATGATATACTAAATTGGTGGAAAAGCAATTGATATGGTAAATGCTGTCACCATGTGGGAGTATAGTACATTCATCAATATATTTGAAGAATGAAACTGAGGTGCTAAGAAGATACTAATGGGCTTACAAAGATTAAGAAGACAACTATGTGTTTGGTCAACATAGGTGGCCCTTTATTATGGAATGTGTTTGAGCCAAACTATGTTTAAAATAAGCCCACAGGTAGCATTTTTGAATTCAGGTTTTGGAAGTAAGATTTCTTGATGAGGTACTATTAGATCCTGATCTGAGATGCTTTTGTATACTCATATAAAATGACTTTCTCCGTATTTCTTTATTGGAATTCTAACTATGGCAGTTACTTTAGGTACCTCCATCAGATAAAATTATCATTTATTTAAATGCATTTGATTGATTGTCCTGGATGCATTATTGTTATTGTTAAAAACCCATTTATAAATGTAAAGTATAAATAGTTTATTTTTTGCTTAATTCACAGATGGCAAATCCCCAGTAGATTTTTTGCTGAATCAAGTTAAGCTCTTCCTATGATTGTTATTGATGTCATGTGGATTGCTATGTATAATTCAGCAGCATTTATTTTTCATTGTATATTTGACCAAAATTGGTTATAAGATGACTTGGATGTTCCTATAAGGATAAGGAATCCCTATGGCACATTTTCATTTTTGACTTCTTATGTGGCAGGCATGCACTGAGTGCAGCACACTGGGCTGGTGTTATTGCCATTACTTTTGTGACTCTCAAAGACCTTTATGAGGATATAAGAATAATTTAGTCGCACTCCTTCTCTCTCTTTCTCTTCTTTGGAGAAACAGATGAGACATTATTTTTAAAAATCAGGTTGGGTCATCTCTGAATACTGGTCTGTTTCTATTGTGATCAAATTGAAGGCTGTTAAAAATCTTGCATTCCATTCTACAATTTCAGTGCTGAAGGATGCCATCAGAGGTCAGTCAAGTTATGGCCCAGTGGTCTGACTCAACACATGGCAATTTGTTATATTTTTCTTTTCCTATACCTGCTAGAGGATGATTCACCCTTTATCTCTAAAGTGTGTGCAGCAATAGTTACTAGCCACAAAATGGCCAGACAAGCAAACAATGAAATCCCTACCTCTTCTTAATGTACAATGCATATTAATGCTCTACTTCTTTTTAATGTGCAATGCACATCTTGCACTTAACTTAAAATGGGCCAGGCTTCCACTTACCTGATAGTTCCTACCATTTTGAAAATAATGACTATTGCTGTTTAATGTTTCTTACAGCTTCTCTCTTACAATTTCTCCCCGAGAACCTTATCTAGTAATGCTAAGCCTTGTGCTTATTTATTTTGTAGTCTGCAAGGTGGACATTGACTGTTATTACAACACAGTAGTTGCCTTTTGTCCTAGATATAGGCCATTATGGATAAAAAGAAAACAGGTCTCAGTAGTCAAACTCAGTTCTTGTCAGCTAACAAAACACATCCATGCAGTTTTCTCTACAGCAATATTAAATGGTTTGGCATTGCCTTATTCCACAGCCCTGGAATTTCCTGGCAGTATTCCATGTATATAATAACCAGGTCCAACTCAGCTTAACTTCCAAGGTCAGTGAGATCAATCACAAGATGCTACCCCTTACTTAACAGATAAAAGTGCCCTGCTAATGCAATTTCCATCTCCTTACAGGACAATAGTCAAGCCTATATCTGAAAGATATTTTTTACTCAAGGAGCAACGCATATCAAATTGAAAGATGTTATTTTATTTTATGAAATTAGTGCCATTTTTACTTGGAGGGCAGAAGACTTATAGTGTATGGAAATAACATTTCTTTCATCAAGATGTCAGTGTTCTTTATATACTTGGGGTTTTGGGGGAAAGTTACCTTAAAAAACCCTGTATGTGCTTATTTAAAGATCCAAAGGGAAATTTTAAAAGATTTCATTGGACAGCATGGGGGAAAAATGGCAATTGAGTCAATATTCTTATTTTTATTTTGGAAATGTAACATGTTGTCTTTGTTAAAAGCAGCACATTACATATGACATAATCTAGGTTTTTTTTTCCTTTTATTCAAGATCAGATTAAATCTGCTTTTAAAAACATTTACAACCAATACTAACCTACAATCAAGAATATGCCAAATTATTGAGAAAACTGGTATCCACATATTGTACAATGAAGAACGGTACATTCTCCTTGAGAATGTAATTGTTTGAATTAATTTTGTAATTTTGGTGTCTTATGAACGTTTTAGTACATCGCTTTTTTTAAAGAGAGGCAACAGTTGAGCTACTGTATCTAGTCTAAAAATATCCAGGTGACCAATAGATGGGGAGAGAAAAAAAGAAACACTTGTTATTTGTTTTTGTGTAGTCCTGATACAGTAGCCCAAATAAAAGAAAACACTGCATCTATTTTCTCTATTTCACTGCAGGGTGATTCTCTTTCATGCTACGTTTTTGTGAAAGATGCTTAAGTTTCAATTCTTTGTTGGCAGTCAGAACTGTGAACTTTGTTGTTTCCTTGATGTAGTGAATGGGTCCATGCTTTGTGTCCCATTGTGGTTTCTTCATTTGGGATGGTTCATGTTGTGCAGGGCTAAATTTTGTGAGTTTCTTTTTTTTTTAAAGATAGTTTATGGCTTAGCATTTTGACTGAACACAGCCAATCATATTTTATTCATTAACAATGTCTAAATGAAGCAACCTTTGTGGTTATTAATCAGCCTGATATATTAGAGTTGAAAACATTTGCAAGAACTAAAATAGTTGAATAAGAAACAAAGAGTAAGTACATTGTGTGAGCTTTTACAGCCATCTGTAATTCACATCTAGAGGTCACGTGGATTTTTTGCACATCTGATATGGTGAAGAATGTATGGCAAACATTCAGAATTTAAGAATGAAATTAATAAATATTTCACAGGATTACGCTATAAAACTGAGAGGCCTGCCTGCCTGCCTGCCTGCCTGCCTGCCTTCCTTTCCTCTCTCCCACCCTCCCTCCCTTTGTAGATGAATATAAAATAAATCAGTGCAGTTTCTGTGAATGTCTGTCCGCTCCTTGCCTTTCAAGTTGATTTGGTATATTTCTGAATATCAAGTTGCCCATCATGGTTAACCACCAACAATGGCAGGAAAGATAAAGTTACCTGCTTGCTGTCATCTGGCGGCAGTTTGCATTTTTGCATTGATAGAAAAAAGAAAACAAAGAGAAAAATGACAGCAGTAGAAACAGGATAGGTGGTGCAGTGGTTAGAGTGCAGTACTGCAGGCTACTTCAGCTGACTGCAAGGTGCAGCTCAGCCTTCCATCCTTCCGAAGTGGGTAAAATGAGGACCCAGATTGTTGGGGGCAATATGCTGACTCTGTAAAACCTCTTAGAGAGGGCTATAAAAGCACTGTGAAGTGGTATATACTGTAAGTCCAAGTGCTATTGCTATCTTGTATTGGTGCAAGCAGGCTTACTTCTCAAGGCAATCGGAAGAGGATAATTAAGGGGTATCGTCTCCATTCCTTGGTCCCCTTCATTATTTTGTTTCTGATATTGTATGAAGTTGATAATGAGGTTTTGGAGTTTCCTTCTGCGTATATTATTTTTATATGTCGTTTGTGTGCATCTTTTCAAAATTCAGAAGAGGAAAAGAAATCATGTGTGCCTCTCATATAGTCAGTATTGATATAATCCTGCAGTCATTTTTTTTCATGATTCATATGAATCTCAGAAGAATAACTAGTTAAGCAATAATACTGCAGAGCTGGCCCGGATTCTATTTATAGCAAGGTCTGTTTCTATCCCTTCCAGCCGTGGTAAGGTAAATTACATTTATAACACCTGAAGGTCTCCTTACCCTCCCACAGCAGTGCCCTGGGAGTTTAGAATAAAAAGATTGCCAGCCTGTTTGCAAATGAAAACCTTTTTCCTCCCTTCTCCTTAGCTGCCAATCAGTCTAGCAGGGGGTACAAAAAAATCACAAAAAGATGCATTTCTAGTGCAGGAGTTGGAAACAAATAGTTTATTGGATGTTAGAGGGAATTCAGTGGAATGAAGGCAGTTGTTAAATTGTTATCAAATGAACTAATTGCCTTACAATGAATACATCAGTTGCATACAAAAGACTAAATCTGGAATAATTTCAGAAGAAAGATAGTATAATTATTCTGGTGTAATTGGATGCAGGCTTCTTGGCTTTGTCATTTTAGACACACAGTTTTGTTAAGGAAACAGATAATCCAATGCTTAAAGCATTTGTCTCTGATAAGTCACACATGTGCATTATATGTTTATCATGAAGTTAATTCAAAGCAATTAATAGTTTAAATGATGTCTGTGCATGAGTTCTGATCAATTCTTTCAAGTTTTTTATTTTTTTATTTTTTACAAATATATCAAATCAATGCATGAACATTGTAGTTCCTGGGTATACATTCTAATACACGTAAAACTGATAAAGTTAATCATAATTATTGCATTTAATCAACCAATGTTTTTCTGATAATAATACAGATTTACATTAGGTTACAATCTATTGTTATTCAATTATTCCATGTTTTCTCTTGTTACTTTTATTTTATTATATAAAAATGTACACACTAATATTCCCTCTTCTCTTATTTCTATCACTTATTCTAGCTTTAATCCTGTCACTATTTATTAAAATACTTTTTGCTCTCTACATGGGGCTCCCCTTGAGGTGCACCCGAAAGCTGCAGCTAGTCCAGAACGCAGCCGCGCAGGTGATTACGGGAGCGCCTAGACACTCCCACATAACACCTATCCTGCGCGAGCTGCACTGGCTTCCTGTGGTCTTTCGGGTGCACTTCAAGGTTTTAACGGCCATCTTTAAAGCGCTCCATGGCTTGGGGCCTAGTTATATGCGAGACTGCCTCCTGCCCCATACATCCCTCAGACCGATACGCTCCCACAGAGAGGGCCTCCTCAGGGTGCCGTCGGCTGGACAATGCCAACTGGCGACACCCAGGGGAAGAGCCTTCTCTGTGGCGGGGCCAGCCCTCTGGAACGACTTACCCCCTGAACTCCGCACCATCTCCGACCTCCGCCTCTTCCGCAAGTGTCTGAAGACACATCTATTCCATTTAGCCGGCCTAGTGTAACCTCCATTACTGACTATTAGACAGTTTTAAATTTGGGATTTTTAATTCGGTTTTTAGCGCAGGGTTTTATTATTAGAATAAGTTTTTTAAATTTTATATGTTTTGTATGTATTTTAACATTCCTGGGTCCGTTTGGAGAAGGGCGGGGTATAAATTTAATAAAATAAAAATAAAAAATAAATAAATCTTTCTATCCTATCTAATTTCTAATCATGTCACCCACCTAAAAAAAGGAAAGAGAGAGAGAAAAAGGAAAAAAAAATCAGAACAACAAAAATGAGAAATCATCTATCCATCATCTCTTGCCCTCTTCAGTACTTTAATTGCTATGCTTTTTTTTAACTTGCATCCCACATTCCTCTCTTGGCTCTTTGTTTCTATCAGAATCTATTTTTTGGCTATTCAATCTAAGTATTTCTCCTGCCTCTGCCCTCTTCCACTGCCTAGCTCCCAAATTTTCTACCCAGGTCCCTATCTCCCTTTCAAATATATCTTGCAACTCTCTTAATACATTTCCCCCCTGGTTTAATTCATCAATCACTGTTATTTCCATTGTTGTCTTCTCTTTGTCTTAATGGGGATTAATGCTGGTGTAATTGGATGCAGGCTTCTTGGCTTTGTCACTTTAGACACACAGTTTTGTTAAGGAAATAGATATTCCAATGCTTAAACAGTTTGTCTCTGATAAGTCACACACGGGTGCAAAGATAGATCTGATTTGTTTATCAGGAAGTTAATTCAAAGCAATTGATAATTTAAATGATGTCTGGGCAAGAGTTCTGATCAATTCTTGAATGTCTCAGAATGAGACAAAATCGCTTGGGAAATACTGCTTGTGTGACTTAATAAAAATGGTCAAAACATGACCGCTGCTGATTTTTTTTCTAGAGCCTTAAAGGCATGAGGGGAGTCAAAGTCTTGAGCAGGATAAAAAGAGAAAGGCCAAGAGAATATTTAATTTTAACTGAATAATTTACTGGCTGGATATTTAATTCCTCTTCATTTCTGAAACACTAAAAACCACAGGCTGTAACCTTGAAAGTTCTCTGGAAGTAACAGTGAATGATTTGGGGGAATCAAAATACACCAGAATAATACACCAGAATAATAATAATAAGAACAATTAACCTCTGGAACAGCTTGCCTCCAGAAGTTGTGAAGGCCCCAACCCTGGAAGTCTTTAAAAAGATGTTAGATAGCCATTTGTCTGAAATGGTATAAGGTTCCTGCCCACGCAGGGGGTTGGACTAGAAGACCTACAAGGTCCCTTCCAACTCTGCTATTGTATTGTATTGTAATATTAATAATACCAAGCCCAAAGAAAGTCCAGAATTATAGAGAACAGTGATGGTGAACATTTCGGCGCCGAGTACCCAAACCAGAATGTGTGTGCATGTGCGTTAACCAGAAACCCGAAGACCAGCTTGGTGGTGCATGCAAGCCTGTTACTTAGCCATTTTTGGCCCTAAAAACAGCCCAGAAAATGGTCTGGTTTTGGACATTTTTGGCCCCTTTTCAGGGCCATTTTTGGCCTGAAAACAGCCTGAAAAATGCCTGAAAACAGCCTTTAAAAAGGCCAAAAACATCCCCAAAACAGAATGGTTTGGGGGCATTTCTGAGCCATTTTCAGGCCGTTTTCTAGCGCTCCAGTATCCGCAAAGACCAACTGGCAATGGTGCACGTGCCCACAGAGAGGGCTCTGCGTGCCGCTTCTGGCACTTATGCCATAGGTTCGCCATCACAGGTGTAGAAACTCCTGCCATGGTAGGGATTTGGTCTAGAAGACCCCAAAGTCCCAATGTTCTACAATGCTACTAAATTTAAAGAACAGTCAGCCGCCCTGGGTCCTAACAAGGAGAAGGGCGGGGTATAAATTTAATAAAATAAATAAATAAAATAAAAAAATAAAAAACATTGTCCTCTTTAAAACAGATTAATGGGGAGAATTTTTTAAACTGTCCTAATTTAAATAAATATTGAACTTATTTAGCATGGGGAATTTCACAGGCATACTCAAAACACCAATTTATAAAATGCATTTTAAGGGTACTGTTTAATCAGCAACATTTCTAAATGTAGTTCTCAAAATGCATACATTGTAAAAAGGAATGCTACTATTGTTATGATGAGCTAGTTGTGGTTCGGGAGCCATTTATTCATTTGTATTCGTTTAAAAGTGAAAATCCTGATTCAATTTGATGTGATTTGATTAAGAGCTATTTTGTGTTCACTGGGAGATGCAATAGTCAGGAATAAGCCAGCACTAACAGTCCTTTTAAAAGATTAAAGTCTTCCAGTCCATAATTTGACAGGCAGCCACCTACATAGAGCAACATACTCTGTGGTTAATTTTCACTGCACAAATGGCCCCAAAGATTAGACTCCCATTTCCTTTCTGCATTGGCACATGATTGACAATAATGGCCAATGCTTACATCAAAAAAGTAGCATACTTAAAAAGGCCATGCTGAAAAAATTCCTAGCACTGGCTGGCTGGCTTCAATTTCAAGCTACTACTGCTGTTTTAATTGCTTTATTTCTTTTTCATGCCGTGGAAAATGAATTTATGCTTTTCAAGACTTAAAAAAATGCATTTTAAAAAAAGAGCAGATAATGGCATTACATTATTTTGATTATTATTTATGAGCCAAGAAGAACTGATGTCATCAAGAATGCTTTATGAGACACACACACACAGAGAGAGAGAGAGAGAGAGAGAGAGAGAGAGAGAGAGAGAGAGAGAGAGAGAGAGAGAGAGAGAGAATAAATGAGTTAATAGAATAAGAGAACAAAAGAGTTGGAAGGGATCTTGGGGGTTCTCTAGTCCACTCTCGGTTTCAGACAAATGGCTGTCTGTTTATAGCTCCCGGCTCCTGCCTATAGCCCCCTATTTAATAATATTTAGCTTGTTACTGCTTTATGAGGATAATGCAGAGTACAGAATAACAGAGTTGGAGGGTCTGAAGGTCGCCTTGTCCACTTCCCCTTGTTTGAGCATAATTATTATATTATGACCCCCCTCTCCTTATTCCATTATAAAAAGATAACATGGAGTAGGGTCAAAACATTTGAGGTTTGCCTAGGATGTCCATGTATGTGTGCGTTAGGTTTGTATAGTAAAGAAGATAGACTGTTGTGCCATTCATCTGTGGGCACAAAGGTGACTCTGCAATTCCAGTCAGAAAAGGAGGAGACTATGGCACCAAATGGGGCACCAAAAGCCCATTGTTGTAGTAACACTAGTGTTATTCTGTGATGCTGCTCAGGTTGCATTGTATGTTCAATTCAATTCAATTCAATTTAATATTTGTAAACCGCTCCCTCTCCCCATAGGGACTCGGGGCGGTGCACAGGAAGAATAAAAAACAATAAATATATACAAACATTTCTTTAAAAAACAAATTAAACCTAAACCTGTGCTAAAATTCCCCATTAAAAACTAAGCTATACTAAAAAACTTCCCAATAAAACGCCAGAGACAGAGAGACTACCCTAGGCCGGCCAGACAGAAAAGATGTGTTTTTAATTTAAGACGGAAGGAGCGGAGGTCCGTGGTCATCCTAATGTCGGGGGGAAGGTCGTTCCAGAGGGCTGGGCCCGCCACAGAGAGAGCCCTTCCCCTGGGTGTCGCCCGCTGACAAAGTCTAGTGGACGGCACCCGGAGAAGTCCCTCTCTGTGGGAGCGAATCGGCCGTGAGGATGTATGAGGCAGGATCCGATCCCGCAGATAGCTAGGTCCCGAGCCATGGAGCACTTTAAAGATGATAATTAACACCTTGAAGCGCACCCGGAAGACGACAGGTAGCCAGTGCAGCTCGCGCAAGAGCGGTGTTACATGGGTAAACCTGGCGGTTCCCATAATTGCGCGGCTGCGTTCTGGACTAGCTGAAGTCTCGGGGTGTACCTCAAGGGGAGCCCCATGTAGAGAGAGTTACAATAGTCCAGTTGGGATGTCACGAGCGCATGAGTGACTGTGCGAAGGGCGTCCCGATCCAATAGGGGGCGCAATTGGCGAACTAGGCGAACCTGGTAAAACGCCCTCCTGGCCACGGCTGTCACTTGATCTTCCATGGACAGCCGGGCATCCAGGAGGACACCCAAATTGCACGCCCCATCCACAGGGGCAAGATGTTCGCCCCCTATGGCCAGCGATGGAGTGAGCTGGTTGAATCGGGCAGCCGGAAACCACAGCCACTCGGTCTTGGTCGGGTTGAGCCCGAGTCCGTTACTTCCCATCCAGATCCGCAAGGCTTCCAGGCACTGGCACATCACCGCTACGGCATCGTTGGGGTGGTTTGGGGTAGATATATACAGCTGAGTATCATCAGCGTAAAGATGGTACTCTACCCCAAAACCACGGATGATCTCACCCAGCGGCTTCATGTATGTGTTAAACAGGAGAGGCGAGAGGACCGACCCCTGAGGCACCCCACATGTGAGGGGTCTCGAGGTCGACCTCTGCTCTCCTGCCAACACAAATTGCGATCGGCCAGAGAGGTAGGAGGAGAACCACCATAAAACGGTGCCTCCCACCCCCAACCCCCCCAGCCGATGCAATAGGATACCATGGTCGATGGTATCGAAAGCCGCCGAGAGGTCTAATAGGACCAGGATGGAGGAACAACCCCCATCTCTGGCCCTCCAGAGATCATCAACCAACGCGACCAATGCCGTCTCGGTGCTATGCCCGGGCCGAAAGCCGGACTGGCGCGGATCTAGATAGTCAACTTCCTCCAGGTGACGGGGAAACTGTTGTGCCACCACACTCTCAACAACCTTCGCCAGAAAGGGAAGGTTGGAGACTGGACGATAGTTGTTTAATAGAGCTGGATCCAAAGAGGGCTTCTTAAGGAGGGGCCTCACCATCGCTTCTTTTAGGGAAGCAGGCAAGGAACCCTCACTTAAGGATGCGTTGACAACCTCTTGGAGCCAGCCTCGTGTCACCTCCCAGGATGCCAGTACAAGCCAGGAGGGACACGGGTCCAATAAACATGTGGTGGCTCGCAGTCGCCCACGTAACCTGTCCATATCTTCGGAAGCAACGGAGTCAAACTCCTCCCAAACAAGATCTGTCTCGTGGCATCCCACTGGGCCATCAATGGAGGGTAGCCCGTTCTGTATCTGAGCGGTTTTCTCCTGCAGAAAAATCACAAATTCCTCTGCTCTACCCTGTAGCGGGGCTTCCCGCACCCCCTGTTGAAGTAGGGAGCGGGTCACCCTAAACAGGGCGGCAGGGCGGTTTTCTGCGGATGCTATGAGAGTAGCACAATGATGGTGTTTGGCCACTCTCAGCGCCACAATGTAAGTCCGTAAATGGGCTCTTACCTGTGTCCGGTCAGATTCAGATCGGGTGGACCTCCATCTTCTCTCTAGGCATCTCTTGCGGCGTTTCATCACCCGCAGCTCCTCGGTAAACCAAGGAGCCAGGGTGGTTCACCACCGCAAGAGAGGCCGCAAGGGCACGACCCGATCCAAGGCTCCCACGGCCGCACTATTCCATGCGGCCGTGAGGTCCTCCATCGGGGCATGTTGCATTAGAGAAGGTTTTGGTGTGTATAAATGCTGCATAAATGACTGAGCTGTGGTGGCGCAGTGGTTAGAATGCAGCATTGCAGGCTAACTCTGCATTCCCACTGTCAGGTGTTCGATCCTGACCAGCTCAAGATTGATTAAGCCTTCCATCCTTCCAAGGTTGGTAAAATGAACAGCCAGATTGTTGGGGGCAAGATTCTGACTCTGTAAACCACTTAGGGCTGTGAAGCACTATGAAGCAGCATGTAAGTCTAAGTGCTATTGCTATATATGTGAGGCCAACTGACTGATTGCTTGGCTGATGAAAAAAAAAAGATTTCAACTGGTTAGGATTTGGGTGAGAGCCCCTCCGGTGATAATGTGAGATGATATTATTAATAAACTATTGCTTGTTGGCAAGAAAAAAAAAACCATGTGGATGTTTCCATGAAGTTCCAGAAACCAAGTTCAATTCAATACAGCCCCCACTCCCCTTTATGTATTGAAAATATTTTTGTCCTACTTTTTAAATTAATATGCATTCGGAGCATCTTGCAAAAATAATTTTTATACGTAGATAATCATCTGCTTTCATAGCCCAAACACTTTATGTGCATTTAAGATGGGAAGAAGCAAATAAAGCTCAATTAAATATGGTCAGCAAAAGATAAGAGAACAACCAGGTCTTTGCTTTGGGGAGGAAAGCAAAGGCAAAACACATTTTAAGCAATTCCACTTTTCTCCCCTCTCCTGGGCCACTTATACCATTACACAAACTCATTGTGATATTGAAAACTGAGCAAAGAATTGGGGATGTATGTTACATTTTGGGAGAGCAATAACAAAGCCCACGTGGTTAGAGAGTAGTAACTGTATATCTGGATGAAGTTAAAAACATCAGCCAGAATTTTTCTTCTATAAATTTGACGCTGAATGGATTTTTGCTAGCAAAGTGTGACAGCATTAGATACTTTAGATTGTGTGCAAGGGGCAGCCTCTTTGTTTCTCATTTGTGTAATCTGCCTGGATTCTAATGTAGATTGTAATGTAAATGCAACATGCTGGTTCATTTAAGTTTATTATGCTGCCAATGTAGTCAGAAGGCTTTTAACAGGTTCAGTGGCCAATGTGTTTTAATGCCCTAATTACTCTCCAATGGGGGAATATTAATCTATTTTAAGAAGCTTCATGCTCTCTGAGAACAGGTGCATAAGGTGTTCCTCTCAAAATGCACATTTTAGGCAGCTTTTTCTATAGTGCGTAATTGAAGACTCAGGGAAATAAGGTAACCTTAACGCTATGGGACCTATCCTTTACTTCTCAATCAAACCATTTTCCATAAAATGTCCAGTGTAATTGCTCTCAAATTAGGACTTGCGGTAATGTCTTACTGACTCATAAGCTCCACAGCCACATCTGTACATTTGCAGTGCTTGAGTAGGTAATGAAGTAATTAATAGATCTACATAGATGCACACATTTCATTTTCAAGCAGGCCTAGACATGGAAAACACTTCCAGGCATGATCTTTTGAGTGGATAATAGAATGTGTGAATTGACCCTTCCTAGAGGAGCATTCATTTTTTTTTGCATTCAGTGACTCACAAACAGTCCAATCAAGTTAAGTGGGCCCAGAAATGAGTACAATTTGTTCAATTGCAGGTTAAACATATTAGCATTTCTCTAACAACAAAGAGGAACCACATTAGTAAAACTACTTTTTTTAAAAAAAAACTTTAGTTTCTAAATTGTGAATACCTTTGCTTTTGTTTTTAAAATGCTTTGAGACTGACTTAATTCCAGGTGGCGGGATTAAAAGACACCTCCAGTTGTAATGGTGGGGCACCTTATGGTAACTATCCCCGATTAGAGTAAATTAGTGCCAGCATTTAGGGAGATAGAGCTGTTTAAAAAATTACTTTGTGGAGGAGTCCCATGTCTTAGGGTTATATGGCGCAAAAGGCAGTCATGGAGCCATTTTCTAAGAGATCGGTGTGAGCCCCCAGGCAATCTGGGTTGAGGTGTGTATGGTCAATAAAGTGGCAACAACTGTGGATCAGCTCCGATGATTCAGCTCTGCGTGGGTCAGTTTGCAGTGATCAACTCTTTGCAGCCTCGGTTTCCATTCGATCCAGTGGTAGAATTCAAATAATTTAACAACCAGTTCTCTGCCCTAATGACTAGCTGGGTAGGCAGGACTCGGTGGTCATATGACTGGGTGAGCTTGGCCAACTCAATGTCACTCACGTTGATAGGCGCTTCACCTTAGCTGTTACAATGTAATAAGGTTTAACCAGAGAGGCAGTTTCTGTAAGCCGGGCAATAAAGATTAAACTAGAAACAACACCATAATATTTCCATCCTGCCTTCCTTACAGGATTAGCCCTGTAAAGTGGAAGAAAACAAATTAAGATTTCTTCCAACAACCAGTTCTCTGAACTGCTTAGAAAGTTAACAACTGGTTCTCCCGAATAGGTGCGAATTGGCTGAATCCCACCACTGATTCGATCCCACCTTTGTCACCAGTGTTAAGTTCTGTGTGATGAATGGAGGTGAGGTCTGAGTGACTTTTAACAGCTCTTCATTTACTGCCTGTGGGGCAAGTCCCTGGCTAACACAGCTCTTTTTATAGGGAAGCTGACCAGCCCACAACCAATTAGGAGAGAGTACCCTCCCTCTCCAGCAAAGGACCAGACTGAGAACTTCAACAGACAACTATGTACAATACATAACAGAGTGTGGTGTAGTGGTTAAGATGCTGGATTGGGACAAGGCAGACCAAATTCTAAATTTATATTAGGTCTGTCAGCTGGCTGGGTGATTTTTGGCACATGGTCTTTCTCTTTTAGTCCAAAAATTGGAAATCAAAAAATAATTATCTACCAATCTGCACTGGAAAAATGTGGTAGGTTATATATAGTTCATTCTTCAGTGGGTTGATTCGGTTTGATGATGATGAGTGTTTGAGAGGGGCTTTGAAAAGGAGAGGGAAGAGATATGGATTTGGGTTGTTCTATAGCCAAGGGATGCAGAGACTCAATGGCTAACAGTTCAAATCCCTAGTGCCGTGTAATGGAGTGAGCTCCCATTACTTGTCTTACCTTCTACCAACCTAGCAGTTCCAAACATGTAAAAATGCAAGTAGAAGAATAGGAACCACCTTTGGTGGGAAGGTAACAGCGTTCCCTGCTCCTTCAGAATTTAGTCATGCCAGCCACATGACCATGGAGACGTCTTCGGACAGCGCTGGCTCTTCTGCTTTGAAACAGAGATGAGCACTGCCCCCTAGAGCCAGGAATGACTAGCACATATGTGCGAGGGGAACCTTTACCTTTACAGCCCAGAACGTTAGGGTTTGTCAAAGATGTTAAAGCTAGTCAATCTCATTTTATATTTGGCGTTAAAAAGTGAGAATATTGCGATAACATCCACGGACTTCATCCTGAGAAGATGAAGCAGATGTGATTGTATTTATGCCAGATGTCTCTAAAACCATTTTACTTCGCTAAGTATAGTACCAGATCAACAGAGAAAATAACACAGCTGGATGTTATAAATGGCTTCACAGACATTTCTATTATTTAAGGTAGACTGATCTTTTCTATGTACTTTTCTTTTGGGGTGGGAAATGCTTATGTGCACACCCATGCATACCTTTGAAAAGAAAATGGTCAGCAGAGGCCATTGCTACATACAATTATGATATAATTCCCCAAAATTCTGATGCCTTGTAAAAATTGTAATTGTATTTAAATAATTGTCTTCCTGAGCATCACAAAGCAATGAAGTCTGCAAGGCAGGATCAATAGATAAGGATATTGGCCAAGCCAATAAACAACTATTATTCAACATACTATTGTTGTTGTTACAGATACATTATTTAATAATTATTTAGTATTGTTGGTTTGTTCTATATTCTTACAAATAGTGATGCATTAAAATGATTAGTCTTAGGTGAAGGAGAACAGTAAGGAGGGGTTTTCTTAGTAGACCTAAATTGGTAGCCACAGCAGGAATGAAAGAAGTTATTTGTGAACTAGTTATCTGCTTATCCAGTTACTCATAAATTATGAACCTGTAAAGGTAGCAAATTTAACAGGATCTTCTCCATTCCATGTACTTAAGTTTTTAGAGATAAATTTCCTCTCAAAATGCTCATATGTACACCTCTGCATAAATGTTCATGCTCATTTTTCTAAGTAGCATTTTGTGCAAGCATTCTTTGGCTTTCCAACAGCTGTTCTTCTTTACATCTTGAAGAATGTTTAACTTTTGCGTATGTATGTATGTATGTATGTATGTATGTATGTATGTATGTATATTTGTTTTCGTAGATTTTCACGGGTATAGGTATGCTGGTCTTGTTGTATTCGGGTGTTTTCCCATGTAAGAATGAGATTTGTCTTTGCAACGTTTCGGCAAGATCTCCCTTGCCATCTTCAGGCTTCGGTCTGTGAAGACCAAAGCCTGAAGATGGCAAGTGAGATCTTGCCGAAACATTGCAAAGACAATCTCTTTCTTACACAGGAAAACACCCGAATACAACAAGACCAGCACATACATACATACATACATACATACATACATACATACATACATACATACATACGGCAGTCAGGATATTAAGGTTTATATATACATTATATTTCATGCTCATTTGCTAGGATTTGATAAAGTGACATACCAACATTTGACCTTCAAACATTTGTTTTGCTATGATCTATTTCTTACTTAATTTTTAGGGCCCCAATTCACAGGGAAAGTGAGAATGAAGTTCAAACGTGAATGCTAAACTTACAGAAGACTGCTAGGGATAATAGGGTTATAATATTGTTCTCTCACTAGTAAATAATGTGCTTGTTTACTCTTCAATAAAATCATTAGACTGCAAACCAAAAATTTAACCCAGTATAATGGAGTCTATTAAATTATGCCTGATACCCATTGTTCGATATTGACTTTTCCTTTGTGTTTGGTACATAATTGTAAATATTTAGGGCAGTAAATTTTTTGCTGCAAATATTCATACAAATTAACCTATGAAATAGATCATAACAGTTTCAGAACAGCTCTGATATTTTTTCCTATGGTTGCCAGCAAGGAAAATGGTCAGTCTTCTAACTGTTTTGTTGGATTAAGTATTTTTCAGAGTATAAGATGCACCGAAGTCTAAGACACACCAAGATTTGGAAGAGGCAAACTAAAGAAAAAAGGTTTTGCACTCTGCAGTCCTTCCAAAAATGGCCTGTTTTTTGCAAAAATGGGCCCATTCCCCCCCCCCCCAAAGGACATGCATAGCCTTTAGGAGGCTTATAGAGTGCTGGAGGTCGCAAAATTGAGCAAAAGCCATTCCATTTTCACTCATTTCTGTCCTCCCCAGCACCCAGGATCACTCTGAAAACTTCCTAAAGGCTATGCAGGGCCATTTTTGCAAAGGGGGCAGGGTTCAGGAGGTTAAAAATGCTGTATTCAGCATATAAGACACAGCAGATTTTCAGTCTCTTTTTTGAGGGAAAAGGGTGTGTCCTATACTCCAAAAAATATGATATTAAAGTTCACATAAATGCAAAACCCCCTCTCTTTTATGATCCTGAAATCCTATAATTTGAGCTAGAGTCAGGGCGACTGGATAGAGCTGAGCATTTACTGGTCAGATGCCCTTCCTGACTTTACATAAATGGAAAAAAAACCCCTGCCTTACATAACTGTTTTATAAATTATAGATTTTCTCAGTCTTTAATCTGTTGGTCTGCTCCTGCTCTATTCTTGAGTTGTATGGTTAACCTAAGGATATGGATACATGTAGATGCCAAGGTGTCAAAACGTAGGGTGAATATGTGATGATGGTGGATGTGATGGTACTTCACTTTGAATGGGTGGACCTTTGAGGGTGCTGTCGTGACATTTTTCACCCTGTCCAGCAGACATCTCTGAACAGGTAAATAAAATAAAAGATTATGTTTATGGTGCTTCTAGTAAATTGTTTGCAGGTAGTACCAAATGTTCTTAACTGCATTTATCTAGTTTTGATTTTACTGCTTTCAGCTGGATTCGATTTGGAACTTTAAACCACGATAAAAAAATGTGTGTTTGTTTGTACCTGTATTTTGCATGTATTTAAATATATAACATCACATTATCGCCACTGATTCAGTCTTGGAAGAGATGCATTTCTTCAGCCGAAATTTGGTAGAACTAATGAGAGCATGATTAGTCCTTGGAGTTATTCTAGGATGACATACAGAATGCCAAACCCAGTACCTAACAACTGATCTTTGTTGAAAACAGCAACAACAGCTGGAAAACTCACACATAGAAGGGTTTCCAATGATGTGCAGAAAAGCAAATGGAAACGACACTTGTTCTCATTGTTATGAGCCCCAAAATCTTGTAATGCGTGTGTATCTGTTTCAGGCATTGGGATGATGGGTATACAAATTCAGACTAAATTATAATTGTTAGCATCAATGCCAAAAACTTTGGTAGATACTGATTCTTTCCCTTTCCCTTCTCTCTTTTGTAACTTGGTAATGGACAACAAAATATTCTTTACTTAATGTATTCAGTTAAAGTTACAGATGAACATCCAAGGCTCTAAATTCTCCCACGAGACCAGTAAAAATTGTAAGAATTTTTTGAGATTGTCTCTCTATATAAAAACATGTGTGTGTGTTTGTGTGTGTGTGTATGTGTGTTCCAGCATAACTCTGGAATGCCTTTACCAATTTCAACTAAACTTGGTATACAGATGATTTACTCTCTGGAAACAAATACTGGGGGGGGGGTGTAAGACACCCTTAACATCCCTCAGGGTGTGTGTTCTGTTAAGATACAGCCTGTTGTGCCTTAAATGGCTTCTACTGTACAGCACAGTGGAGTTGCCATGCCAGGGCTCAGGGAGAAGTTGCTCTTGCCATCGCTTCTTCAGGAATTGCGTTGATGTTCAGGAAAGGAGGGAGGACAGCCCATTCTGCACTTACATTGCCACTTGACATCGCCATTCCTGTCTAATACAGGATTGGGATAAATAAATACCCAGGCAATGCCGGGTTATCAGCTAGTGAAAAATAAAAAATAAAATACTGACTTAAGTCCAGTTCAGTAGCTGGATTTATGCAAACTTCTTTCCTACCTCCTTGTTGTTTTGCAGAGGTTTGCAGTTGGATTAGGAATAACCTTAGGTAGACAGTGTCCCCAAATGAATGATTCCTTGCTGGAAATATGCAATTATAATTTTTCCAAGTCAATGTAGCTCTTGACCCTTGAATAATATATTTGAAAGCACCATCCCCAGAAATAAATGGGGTCAAGTAAAAGGAAACAGGCCGACCCAAACTTGATCGGATTTAAATTTAGTTAAATTGATTACTTAAAGTTAATATTATGCTTGACCACATATTTTTCATAATTTCTCCACTCCTGCCTATTATCATGTGGCGGTAACAGAATTATATCAAGAGATCCATCAGGGCAACATATCGGCTGAGAGGTGCATCCTGATGTAGATTTTGTTTGGATCAGCAACATGGCAGGAGGGGGATTGCTTGTTTGTAGATAATATTTTGTTGCCTATTGTCAGGTTCCAGAACAAGCCACTTCCATAGATAACCATCATTTGCAATATATCAGAGTTTATCCTTTGACTTCAGATAGACACTGTTTAATTTCAGTATGCTGTTATCGGAGCAGATACTCTATATTACATTTTAACTCCTCTTTACTTTCATCCTTTTGTGTCAATGTCTGGTCTCCCTGTAATCCATTTGATAAATCATGAAGGTTGATTTTGTTCAGCACTATAGTAGTTCTGGAATTTTTCAGACACATGGGGACATAAATTCCTTCCTTCCTTCCTTCTTTCCTTCCTTCCTTCCTTCCTTCCTTCTTTCCATAAACACTTGATTGTGTCCTTCCTTCCTTTCTCCTTCCTTCCTTCCTTCTTTCCTTCCTTCTTTCCTTCCTTCCTTCCTTCCTTCTTTCCATCCATCCATCCATCCATCTATCCATCCATAAATACTTGATTATATCCTTCCTTCCATTAATTCTTGTATCCTTCCTTCCTTCCTTCCTTCCTTCCTTCCTTCCTTCCTTCCTTCCTTCCTTCCTTCCTTCCATCCATCCATCCATCCATCCATCCATCCATAAATACTTGATTGTGTCCTTCCTTCCATAAATATTTGATTGTGTGCATACATTGGCTCGTGCCAATAACCTAACTGAACTTAGCTATAGTTTTTAGTTAAGAAAAGTAAGATATAGATGAAATGGCAAAAGACCTGTTTGTTAGCTGAGGTTTGCAGAACAAGTGAGATCTTCTGCAGAAGCCTCTTTTTTAGCAATTATTTAGGGTGCCGAAGTCTGCCACAGCAAAGCAGCACAAATTGTGTTTATTGCTGATAACTTTATATCTTGCAGAAAATTCCTTTCACACAATTGATGATGTTTGGGAGTAAGTTCAGTGTTTTCCTGCTTAAGTGAAAATGAACAACAAAAAATGCCCAGGGTTCTTGATTATGGTCATCAAAACTGTCACAAGCAATTGTGGCTTCCTTTAATGCTTTCTTTACCACAGTAGTGTTAGACAGGAAGACTAAGGGAGATTAATGACTCAAAGTCATCAAGTAGTAAGTCCAATATCTTAATCTTTACAGAGTACTTGGCAGTGTGCAAAATTATATGCATGACTCATTAGAGAAAGCTCTGTACCAATATTGGTTTGCAAAAATGTTTGGATGTATATTTTGGTTCATTCAATCTTTTGTTCATTTATAGACAGCCATGGATTAAACAATAAGCATGTGCTTAAGTGAAAAAAGGCACCACAGAGTCCATACACACTGGTTACTATGTCCTGAACTCTTCTTTTGTCACACTTGACTTTAGATGAATTCTTGACAATTATCCTTTCTATCTGCGAGACTGACTCCTACCACATACCTCCCTTCGACCTGTCCGCTCCCACGGAGAGGGCCTCCTCAGGGTGCCATCTACCAGTCAATGCCGGCTGGCGACCCCCAGGGGGAGGGCTTTCTCTGTGGCGGGTCCGGCCCTCTGGAACGACCTGCCCCCCGACCTCTGCACCATCACGGACCTACGCCTCTTCCGCCGGGCGCTTAAAACACACTTTTTCCATCTGGCTGGCCTGGCATAGATTAATGATTAATTTTAAATATAACATTTTAATAGTTTTTAATTACTTTTTAGCACAGACTTACTAATTTAATTCTATTTTATACTGTGATTATGTGTATGGGTGTTTTTATTCTTTCTGTGCACCGCCCTGAGTCCCACTTGGGAGATAGGGCGGTATAGAAATCTGATTAATAAATAAATAATAAATAAATACTGGAATCAATATTAATCTGTATTGTTAAAAAAAAAAGAATAACTTTCTTTGGCATTGTGGGTGACTAAAGTTTAAGAATTTGGTCTGAAAACATCATCAGATGTCACTTTTCTTTCTCTCTTATGGTGTGAGAGTTAAGGGATACAATTGCTGGTCTGTGCTTAGGGCATCAAATGACCTTCATTTGACCTTGCTTGTGAGTTACGGATGCCCAAAAGTTTTGCAGAGTTTTAGCTGTTATAGCAACTTTCAGTGGTAAGTAAATCTTACCTTCACATAGAGGTAAATATTAGAAGTGCTCCCCCACCTCCTCTGCAGATTAAAATCTAAAGGAGAATACATTTCGGATTTGAACACAGAGCGTAAGTGGAGTAAGTATATGTTTTCTATCTGCAGATTTCAGGGGGGAAATAAAGGAAAGTGATATACAGTAGATATTCTGTCTTTTGCTGCTTGGCTAGGGATTTTCTGTATCACTGCTGGTAAAAGCATTCTGGACATAACTTTTCTTATTTATAGAGAAGAATTTGTTTCTTTTCTGAGTTAAGCAGTGAGATTTCTTTGCTTACCTTCAAACTGCATTTCAGCTTCTTTTCCACATAGTTAAAAACACCACGACTTCCCTGGTTGTAGTAGGCAATGAAGAATTTGAGTGTTTAATTATGTAATAGTCAAGGACAGGGATGTCAAACTCAAGGCCTGCAGGCCAGATCTGGTCCATGGTGCTGCCCTGGAAACAGTAATGTACACAGCTGGGCTGCACACAGCTCTCCCAAGCTCCATTTTCAGCTGCGATGGCCTCCTGCTATGGTCATTTTCACTGGCCCCTTCTGCCAGTGAAAATGGTGCTTGGGAGGGCTGCATGTGGCCCTTCTGAGCTGTTTTCACTAGCACAGTGCTTGGGCCAACACAGGTGCCCCTAACTTGAATGATGTTGAGCTGGCCATGCCCACCCTAGCCATGTCCCCACCACCCTAAGGTCAAATACAACCCTGATGCAGGCCTCAATGAAATCGAAATGAATTTGACACTCCTGATCTAGGACAAATATTTTTTTCCCCAAAATGTTCCATAGAATCCTATAGATGATTGATGATGATGATGATGTTGATAGTTCATCACAAAGTCAGACAGATGTTTAGAATGGATTTGGCATGTTTATCCACCTATTGATTCCTTCCCAAAGGACCAGTAGATGCTAAAGTTTGTGGGTGTTAAATATAAGCTGTATAAGGATATACGCTGTTTCAGGTATAGCTCCCTTTTACAATTGTCTAATGATGAATTTGTCAATACTGTTTGTATTGGAATTGCACCCAAAGAACCCATCGCTGTTATTACTACCTTTGCTTTCTTTTGCCATAGTTTCTCCACTTCTATTTACAGGCCTTTGCATTTTTATTATCGTCTCCAGTTCTTTCCTTTCTATTCTGCTATGTCTAGATAATACAATGTTCACTATCCTGTTTGGGTTTTTTGTCTTTCTTATCAACAATGGTTAAATCCTGGATATTATGTGGCAGGTGCTTATCTGCTTCAATTCTCAAGTCGCACAGCACTTTAACTTTCAATTAATTTCTCTATTTTGTGCTCCCGCCAGTTCTTCCTTGCAGATATTCCAATGCATTCATTGTTGCTGCTTTGTCATGCTTTTTCTTCCGATCAGTCTGAATTTTCCTTGCAGCAGGAGGTTCACTGTTTCTTCAGCTTCTTTACAAAAGTGGCTTTTGCTAACTGGTTCTATATTCTCAATCCTGACATTGTAGGTTTATTCTTAAGACTTGGTCTTCTGCAGCCAAAATTAGCCCCTGACTCTTTCTTCATTTCTCTTGCTCTTAGTCATCACCAAGTCTTGTTCCTGTTATCTGTTCCCTCCCTCCCTCCCTCTGTGTGTGTGTGTGTGTGTGTGTGTGTGTTTGCCTTGCCATGTCTCTGTTCTTCATTTGTTCTTGCAGTATACTATCTTCAGTGCTGCTTCTTCATTGCCCTGGGTATTCTTCTATTATCCTTTTACCTTCATCCATTGTCTGATATAATTGCAACATTACATGCTTACTTGTTTTCCTTGGTAAACAGAGTCTGTCAATATCACTGTTTGGATGAATGGTCTGATTCATTATCATTATTTTATTTTTTTCTGATCATCCTATCCAGACCTTTTAGTTCTGCTTGAGTCTAGTCCATTATTCCTACTGTGTATCTAATGACTGGAATTACCCAGGTGTTAAGTGCCCAGTTGTTGATGGTATTTCTTCCAAGGAGTTTGGACATTAATAGCTTCTTCACTCTTCTTCTTCAATTCAGTGTGCTTGATATTGTCCGCTTGAAGGATGCCAGTGATTTGTAGCAATCTTCTTCATCCAGGCTCTTGAGGTCATTATCAGAGAACATCTTGATTCCATCAATTTTTGATGGAGCTAATGGTGAGTTAGCACATTTATCCATCCAAACTCTATTTCAATATCTTGACTGTATTGAGCAGCAATTCTGTTTCAAGTGGTTTTTGTCACCAAACAGTTTCAGATTGTTCATGTCATGGAGGTGAGATAGCTTGACAGATGTCTTTAAAGTTTGATAGCTATGACCTGACTTGTTCAGTATTGTTGACAGATGAATCAGTGCAATAACAAACAGTAGGGCTGATAGTGAGTTTCCTTGGAAGATGCTTCTCCTGCTATTAATCTCTTGTCACCTCGTAAAGCATTCCTGCCCTGCTCTTGAGTTGCCATAGGCAGGAGTGTGGGAGAACCGATGGAGCAGCTTGCCTGCCAGGACCAGAAGCACATTCCATGCATTCCTTTCTCCAGGTTACCAGAGCCAGCTGGAGAGGTGTGTTTTCTTCAAAAGTGCTCCATTGGAGAATGTGATTTATGACACACCCTGGGAGGAACGGGGAAACAGGGTCATGGTTGGGCCGTAAATCACGTGGGGCAGAGCTGACTCCACTCGGGTACATGCTGACATGTTGCTCCTAATAAATAACTGGCTTTCTTTTGAAACTTGGCTTGATGCTCACAATTTAATTAAGGTCTGTCAGAACCCTGACACCTCTCCTAGTCTATCAACATTGACCAGTAACCATGTCTTCTAGTTTGCCATTTATATTTGCACAATATTGATATTTCTATTGTCTGATATTTCTATTGTCTCCTGTTATTTCTAAGTGCTTGATTATCCCATCATGTGACAGAGAGTCCAATTCTTCTTATAATCAATCCAAGCTACATTCAAATTGGTTCTCCTTTCCCTTTCAGTTTTCCAAAATCATTTTGTCAGTTAGAAACTTTGTTCATTTGCTGTTTGGTCAGTTCATGAAAGAACTTGTTTTCAACTAGATGCTGTTGGACTGCATCAGCTACTACATCAGTTAGTGATATGTAAGTTTTAGTAAGCTGATAATTGGCCTGTGGTTGAGTGGTCCTTCCTATTTTGTTCAATCTTTCATTATCAGATATGTTTTGCCAGATGTTAACCAATCTTCAATTTCACCTCTTTGCAATATTTTCTTAAACTCGTTGGCAATAAGTAGCTGTAGACCAGTCACATTTCAACCAAAAATCATGGATTCATCGTTATCTAGTGTTGATAGATTCTTGATCTTCAATACTCTTTTCTCCATCATTTCTGCTGTTACAATCTTTCTTTTTTTTCTTTTTTCTTTCTTTTTTTCCTCCCTTCCTCCCTCCCTCCCTTCCTATCTACCTCCCTTCTTTCTTTCCTTCTTCCTTCCTATCTTTTTCCTTTCTCTTTTTCCTTCCTTCCATCCTTCCTTCCTTCCTTTCTTTCTTTCTTTCTTTCTTTCTTTCGTCCTTTAGCAAAGCTGCATTTTTGTTGTATTTCTATGGATTATCCCATAGCTGCACTCAAAACTGCAGTATTTCTTTTTTGTCAAGTATTGACTGGTTTGGTGCAATCTCTCCATTGGATTGGTAGAAATGTTTCTGATTTAACTGAAATTTGAGATTCTGTCTATAGTGTGCCATTCAAGCTTCCTATATGCTGATCTTCTTTGCTATAGCGGTAATTTGCTGCTTTATTATTTCCAATTCTTACTTGATTTACTTTGTAGGAGATATTTCTGGATCAGATATTCTTTGATCTTCTTGTTCTTTGGCTTCATTTCTTTTATCTGTTCTAGCTCGCTTTCATCTATTCTCAGAATGTTGATCTTATTTTCCAGCCCGATCTTGCATTTTGATGATGCAATGTTTGGCTTTTCTTTCCTTTGTTGATTTTGCATCTCAGGCATTCTGTTGACTTTTTTTGCTATTCTACCATAGATACTCAGTTATTCTTTGTTTCAATTCTTCTTCTTTTAGCTAGATGGCTTTGTTCTTTCTGAGAGGTAGAGGTAGAGGCTGCCTGGTTTGGGAATGAAAATGATTCAATACATATACTGCTGACTTTCTCTACTTCTTTTACAGTCTGAGCTACTTCTGGCAATGCTTTGCTTTCTTTGACCCGGGTAGATCTTTGCAGTCCTTCCAATTCTGCTTCCATGAATATTTTATTTCATATTATAAATCAATGTTGATCTATAGTCTCTGTTCTATTACTTCTGATTCTTGGTGTTGTTCTTTCCAAAATTAGTACATCCTTTTTAGATATCCTCTTCTTGTTGTACACTACCCAAAGTTGATCAAAAGCCTTTTTGACCATGGCCTGCTTCCAGCAGAGGCTATGGGAACAAAACAAAAAACAAAAACCACTGGATAGCAAGGCTGCCTCTCTACACCCCCAATCATGGGTGAAATGCTACCAGTTTGGACTGGCTCATCCGAACCAGTGGTAAAAAAAAGCTACCAGTTTTCCCAAACCAATAGTTAAATAATGCTACTGGTTCCAGCGAACCAGTATTTCCAACAATCAGCTGTTATGCATGATTTATATTAGCTAGAAAGCAGAATTTCCCTACCCCCTTGCTGTTCTATTTACCTTTGCAGGCGCGCTCTATAGCAGGATCCCTCCACTTGCCCGGATGTCATCACGTCCATCAGGTGGCGCATGTTAGGTGAGCACACATACTCACATTTGCAAACTGGTACGGAAGATAAGTAGATTTTCAAATGGTGCCCCCAATGCACCAACATTGAAAGTAAGACTAGGAATTGTCTTCTCATCAACAAATTTCTCAATGAATAGCATCAAAGAAGTAGCTTGGTTCAAGTTTGAAGAATTTCTTCTGATAGTCTCCAGATCCTGGACTACAACATCTACCGATACTGTGCTGAGTTGCTAATATTGACAGCTGTATTGGTCCTTACTTAACTGTACCGAATTGAACTATAAGCAACTATGCTTACTTAACTTGAACTGAATTTTATAGTGCAAATCTAGGCAGGTTTAGGGAAGTACATTTAAGATGACTAATTTTCAGAAGTTAAGAACAGTCAGACCTGGTTAGTGAGTGACTGCAATGGACTCCGAGGGTCCAATTGGGAAGGTGGAAAAAAATGTCAGCCTGCCTCCTCCAGGCAGTTTGCTACTGCCTGGAGGAGGCAGAGCAAACTGCTTTTGCAGTGTTTATCAAGAAGAAAAGTGCTTGATGGTGTTCTAGTGGTTGAGCTTGACTTAAAGGCATCCTTAATTCTTTAAGTGTAACTATATTAAATAGGTCTAAGAAATTGAATCAATTAGACATAATATTCCCTAAATATACCATACATTGGCTTATGATAAAAGGTTCTTTTCTTATTCTTAATAGTTCAGTATGTGTATATGCATGTATGCATGCATGCATGTATGTATGTATATATAGCAAAAATACTTAGACTTATATACCGCTTCACAGTGCTTTACAGCCCTCTCTAGGTGGTTTACAGGATCAGCATATTGCCCTCAACAATCTGGGTCCTCATTTTACCCACCTTGGAAGGATATAAGGCTGAGTCAACCTTGAGCCTGGTGGGATTCGATCAGCCAAACTGCTGGCAGCCGGCGATCAGCAGAAATAGCCTGCAGTACTGCACTTTAACCACTGTGCCACCACTGCTCTTCGTGTGTGTTCCTTTTGCTTATTGTTAGAAGCTGCCCATCTTAATTTCAGAAGTACCTGAATTTATTATTAATTTATTATTTATGTACATAAATTTGTTGTAGCCACTCACTCAGGGTGGCTTACAAAATCCATAAAATATAAAATGTGCCAATATAAGATTCATAACTGGGACCGCAGAACTCATTAAACTCATTAAACTGAGGCCTGAGATCAGGCTAATTATTTGTTTCTTTATTTGTTTGTTTAAATTTGTTGTAGCTGACCACTTCAGTAGACTCTGCAGTATAACCAGCAAATCAAGTGACAGTTTTCTAAAAGTCTTCATGAACAATAAAGCTGCTCATTTCTAAGCAGCATGAATATTGCTGTTGCTTACTTAGACTCATAAAATTCTTAATCCAGTGCAACAGGAGAGCACAAAGTTGGGAATTAATATCACACATAATTTAATGGGAATAAATAATTGTTTCTTTGCAATATAGAAAGCATGGGTACCACAGTCTCAGGTTGTTTTTTTAAAGAGATGACTGGTAATTGATGTGAGATATGATCTATCCTGTTCTGTGAAATCATTCCCCTTCTGTACAAACATAATAGTGTCTCAGGTGAATGCTGGTTGGGAATTTTGAGAATTGTTATTGTGTCAGATCCAGACGGCATCCAGTTTGAGAAGATGGAATGGAATTATGGAAGAACACAGTATGCATAATAGATAAACAGCAATGTCACTGTGGAAATGTGGCAATCACATACAGTATGTCCATTACCTGACAGAAACATGTAAGCATTTGTGTGCTGATATTTTCCCTTTCTTAAAAAAACCCAGATGTAAACAGAAAATTAGTTAATTTCCCCACCTTTAATGTTTATTTTTGCCCATATTAGATTAACACACTCTGATCTGAAATGGTATAGGATTTCCTGCCTGAGCAGTAAGTTAGACTAGAAGATCTTCAAGGTCCCTTCCAACTCTGTTATTCTATTCTATTCTATGCTATGCTATGCTATGCTATGCTATGCTATCCTGGTCTGGTCTGGTCTGGTCTGGTCTGGTCTGGTCTGGTCTGGTCTGGTCTGGTCTGGTCTGGTCTGGTCCAGTCTAATCTAGTCTAGTGTAGTCTGCTATTTTTGTCATATACATTGGAAGGTCATTCTCTTTTTTAATAAAATATTAAGAGCAATAACAAAGATTAATATACCACTTTACTGTGCTTTACAATCCTCTCTAAGTGGTTTACAGAGTCATCATATTGCCCCCAATAATCTGGGTCCTCATTTTACCAACCTTGCAGGATGGAAGGCTGAATCAAACTTGAACCTGGTGAGATTTGAACTGCCAAATGTATCAAAGTATAAAATACAAATGAAAATGAAAATAGTAGGAAAATGAGGGAGGGGAAAGGGGAAAAACAAAAGAAAAGTATTAACTACAACTCTTTTTAGCGTAGTATAATAAAATATTGCATCTTCAACTTTTTACTTTTATATACTTAACCTATACTAGCCATTTCTATAAAAACTAATTTATATAATCAGAAGACCGCAAAGCCATATCTCACTTTCCTTCTCACCACAAGCACACAGTGGAGAAATGGTTTCCAAATAGAAACAAAATTGAAGGCATTGTTTTCTGTGATTAGAGCAGTTAATTTAGCCATCTCTGCCATTTCTGCCAGTTTTTTTCATCCATTCATCCATTGTGGGAATTAGTACATCCTTCCATTTTTTGTACATAAAACATTTTTACTGCTATCAATGTGTATAACAACAAAGTTCCATACTCCCCCCTCCCCCGCCCGCTTCACACAAAACTTTCTGGTTTTAATTTTTATATTGACTTTAATAATATTCTGTATTAAAATATGAATATTTATTTGTTTTAATCACAAGTCCACCAAAGATAGTAAAAAGATCCTTCTTTGCATTTACATTGCCAACATACATTTAGAATGAATGAATGAATGAATGAATGAATGAATGAATGAATGAATCTATCTATCTATCTATCTATCTATCTATCTATCTATCTATCTATCTATCTATCTTCTACATTCAAAAATATACATACCTTAAATTTCTTTGCCCTGAAAGATAGAACAATGCCTATTGTTTTAAATGTATCAGTTTTTAACAGGACATGCAGAGTTGTTGCTTGATATTTAGTTGTTTCCTTCTAAAAGTATGAGTCTCATAAATTAAATGGTCAGTTTTGTAAATTTAGGAAACAAGCCATAATTTTAGCAGAAAGAAAGAAACTTTCAATACTCTCTAGAAATTCATCAATAATCTTTTATCCGAAACCAGTAATGTTTGCATGTTGTTTGGCTAAAGAAACGATTCTAATGAAAGTATTATGGCCCATCTCTGTACCAAGTCGCTCAGAGATCAAACATCATGCATAAAGGTATGACAAAAAAGCCTCTAAGAATGAAGATGTTTTTCACAGGAATGAGATTTTTTTCAAGTTCCCAAACTTTGCTGTTTGAAAGGTAAGTTCTAAGCAAATGTTAGGAAAAGATCAAAGAGCACAAAGATGAAGGAGTATCTCTTTTCCTAGGAGATCTGAGTATTAAAAGGAACTTCAATTCATGTTTGAAACATAGGAACTTCTTTTCAGCATTCATCATCTTGAGCCACGGTGGCGCAATAGTTAGAGTGCAGTACTGCAGCCTATTTCTGCCGATCACCAGCTACCAGCAGTTTGGCAGATCAAATCTCACCAGGCTCAAGGTTGACTCATCCTTCCGAGGTGGGTAAAATGAGGACCTAGATTGTTGGGTGCAATAGGCTGACTCTGTAAACTGCTTAGAGAGGGCTATAAAGTGGTATGAAACAGTATTTAATAATAGTAGTAGTAGTAGTAGTAGTAGTAAGTAGTAGTAGTAGTAGTAGTAGTAGTAGTAATAATAATAATAATAATAATAATAATAATAATAATAATCTTTATTGTCATTGTACTAAAATTACAATGAAATTGGTTATAAGTATATATATATAAGTCTAAGTGCTATTGCTATCTTTGAATGCATGAAAAGGGTGGGGGATGGACATATTGGTTGATATTAACCTGCCTTACCCTTAATGTTCCAACAAGTATCTTGAGTCTAAAGAAGAAACTTCAGCATCAGAGGCTGCATCAGGACAGAAATTACAGCTTGAAGCAGACTTGCAAGTGCAGCTGATCAGCAACCGAAGTTTTAGCATTTTCATTCAAGGACTAGAATTAAATTCCATCTCTGAAAACATTTTCACATTGTTTTGTGATGGGCTTAGTACATTTTGTTGAGTCATCCACTGGAATCTGGATTGCAATTCCATTCGTCTTTGGTCTTGTCACACTTGCATGGCCTCTTTGGCATTTAATTAATACGTCGACCATGATATTCATCTTGGAAGACACTTTGCCATCCTATTAATTTCATTAATCATCATATTCAGAAGTCTCACATTGTTTTGAAAATGAGTATGGGTTTCTATTCTTTCATTCATTCTCCTGGTTCTGTAATAAAGGCTTTATGCATGCAAACTAATGGTTCCTTGCATGAAAATTCACCATAGATATAATTGCAGGTAGAAAAAAAAGGGTAGGTGGGAGATTTTACATATATATATATATATATATATATATATATATATGTATGTATGTATGTATGTATGTATGTATGTATGTATGTATGTATTAGGTTTTGTTTACATATATATATTTGTGTCACAACACCCTGTTAAGCCCCAATTAAGGGAGGAAGCATACTGCTTTCCTTTTCTGCCTTTCGGCTCATCACCAGAGACCATCTAGACAGAAAGCTATGAGTTCCATTGTGTACTTTTTAATATGTGTATTAGGTGTTTTTTTTTTTTGAGCTGATCAATAAATAAATCAGGGAAACTAGGATAGATCTATTTTGAGCTATTTAGCTCTCAGCAGCTAGCCATACCCTTACTGGGATTCGAACCAGAGAAGTATTACATGTGAGGCAGTTGTAATTGCCTCTAGACCAACTGGTTCTATCCTGATCAGCTGAGACAGGAGGATAAGTATATGCTTGTGTCACAACACCCTGTTAAGCCCTAATACACACACACATACATACATACATACATACATACTGTACATATATACATATATACTTGTTCCACAACACCCTGTTAGGCCCCATTAAGGGAGGAGACATACTGTTTCCTTTTCTGCCTTTTGGCTCATCACCAGAAACCATCTAGACAGAAAGCCATGAGTTCCATTGTGTAATTTTTTTATATGCGTGTTAGGTTTTTTGAGCTGATCAATAAATAAATCAGGGAGACTAGTATAGATCTATTTCGAGCTTTTTAGCTCTCAGCAGCTAGCCATACCCTTACTGGGATTCGAACCGGGGCTGTATTACATGCTAGGCAGATGCCTTAACCACTTGAGCCACCAGGTTCTCTTCCTGTTCAGCTGAGACAGGAGGATAAGTATATACTTGTTCCACAACATCCTGTTATGCCCCAATTCAGGGAGGAGACATACTGTTTCCTTTTCTGCCTTTTGGCTCATCACCAGAGACCATCTAGACAGAAAGCCATGTAGATGGTCAATATATATATTACACATTTTTTGGGGAAATCCCAAAGGTGCTTTTTCAAGAGGTAACTAGACATTATGTTTTTTTCTTTGAAGGCACTTCTCATTGGAGAAGCTTCTTCAGCTCTGGTCTTCAGAGAAAAAACAAAAAGTCCAGTTGCCTCTTGAAAAAGTACTTTTAGGACAACCATGACTTGGATGACTGAGAATCTCCATAGACATTTATCTTTTGGAAGTAGATCCATTCAGATTGAATTTGAAGAGAATAGTGTTGGGGTAATATTTTTTTAATGAACTTCATTCAGAAAATGAAATGCTACTTTGCTTTTGGTAGTTTCTTCCTCTTTTCCCCCCTTGTATTTTATAATTTCAGGAATTCATCTGTTCTGAATAATTTTGCATATAAATTTCAGAGATGGGCTTCTCAAGCATCAAAACTAGCTATTTAAGTAAGATGTTTAATGAGTAACTAGATATTGATGGTTCACATACCCATAAGAAGTTTGTGCCCAACATATATAGTACATTTGTGGCAGGGGTGGGATTCTTATCGGTTCGGACTGGTTCAGATGAATCAGTAGCTCTGATGATCAGCTGGGAGTGAACTGGTTTGCTCTGATGAACAGCTGGGCCCACCCACCTGCCCCTGCTCTATCCTGTCCTTTATGTCCTGCTTTCTAGCTTATCTCAATCGCATGGCACAGCTGATTCTCTCCCCCCTCCCAGCTGTTTTACTTACCATTGCTTTGGAAGGTAAGCAGCTGAGCTTCTAAATGCTCAATTTTCAGTACTGCAGATGGGTGCAAGCCACACCTGTGCACAAAGCACGTGCTCACTGAACCAGTAGTTAAACTGACAGCATCCCACCACTGATTTGTGGGCTAGGCAAGAATACAGCAGTGCAGAAGGGCAAGCTATGCCAAAGTAGATGTTCTCTTTAAAAAAAAAATAGGCAAAATATTGCATATATTTTATATTAGAGGTTTTCATGCAAAACTTGGCATTATAAGCTTGAAGATGAAGATAGTTTCTCTCTGTGTCTCTTACTTAAAAATTACACGCTCTTTTATTATGTTGATTAAAATGAGATTTCAGGAGCTAATTCTGCATTCTTTTAAAGTTCAGATTTTTTTTTAATCATCCTGTTGAGGTTTTTTATGCATACACAGATAATGATTGAATTCTTTGTTATTTATCTATGATTCAAGTTTGTCCTTTAGCGTCACAGGCTTATGTTTGCATTAGTGGAAGGCAAGCTGACAACTTGAAGGTGATCAAAAAGGGAGCTGTCCATAACTTCAGATAACATTAAACCAGGCTTACTAATAATAAGATTGTGGCTAAGTAAGATATTTCAAATCAAAGATTCTTCTGCCTGCCGTAATTGCTCAACTATGTAGGTCAGCTTTCATCGAAGATGACAAGTAGACTGAAAGATTTTTGGCTGGACTCGTGACTTTTGCACTTTGGGCAAAGCAAAATATAACCTCAGCTAGTCCCCAAAGGAAAGGGATAGTAAGCAAAACTTTTTCAACCTGAGATGACAAATTTGACTGCATCATCATTTATATTATTATTATTATTATTATTATTATTATTATTATTATTATTATTATTATTATTATTATTATTATTATTATTATTATTATTATTATTATTTTTCGAATTTATACCCCGCCCTTCTCCATTGTTAGGACCCAGGGCGGCGCACAGGCATTATTAAAATCATACAAAAAAAAACAATATACATTATTAAAAGCATATTAAATTAAATCCAGTGCTAAAAAACCCATTTTAAAACCTAAATATTAAAATTTATAGATAAAAGTCAGAAACGGGGGGCTATGCTAGGCCGGCTTGTTGAAATAAATATGTCTTAAGACGTTGGCGGAAGAGGCGGAGGTCTGAGATGGTGCGTAGGTTGGGTCGTTCCAGAGGGCCGGGCCCGCCACAGAGAAGGCCCTTCCCCCAGGGGTCACCAACCGGCATTGCCCAGCCGACGGTACCCAGAGAAAACCCTCTCTGTGGGAGCGGATCGGATGAAGGGATGTATGGGACAGGAGACAGTCTCGTATATAGCTAGGCCCCGAGCCATGGAGCGATTTGAAGATGGTCGTCAACACCTTGAAACGCACTCGAAAGGCCACAGGCAGCCAGTGCAGCTCGCGCAGGAGAGGTGTTATGTAGGCTTGCCTTGGGGCACCCATAATCACCCGCGTGGCCGCATTCTGAACTAACTGTAGCCTTCGAGTGCACCTCAAGGGGAGCCCCATGTAGAAAGCGTTACAGTAATCCAGCCGAGATGTCACGAGCGCTTGAGTGACTGTGCGAAGGGCCTCCCGGTCCAGTAAGGGGCGCAACTGGCGTATCAGGCGTACCTGATAAAACGCCCTCCTGGCCACGGCCACCACATGGTCCTCCATGGACAGCCGGGAATCCAGGAGGACACCCAAGTTGCGTACCCTCTCCACGGGGGCCAGTTGTTCGCCCCCAATGGCCAGTGTTGGACTTATCTGGCTGAACCGGGGTGCCGGAAACCACAGCCACTCAGTCTTGGATGGGTTGAGCTTCAGTTTGTTACTACCCATCCAGACCCGTACGGCCTCCAAACATCGGGACAGCACCTCGACGGCATCGTTGGGGTGGTTTGGGGTAGATATGTACAGCTGGGTGTCGTCAGCGTACAGATGGTATTCCACCCCAAAACCACGGATGATCTCGCCCAGTGGCTTCATATAGGTATTGAACATAAGCGGCGAGAGGACCGACCCCTGAGGAACCCCACATGTGAATCATATAAAATATATAAATCATAATCCTTCACAATTAAAACCTGTATTGCAGATCATGGGCAACATTTGCATGGTCATCTTTACGTCAGTGGTACCATTTTCTTAAGCAGTAAGGAAATCTAACTCCCGCTGTTTTCTCTTCCAGCAGGAACGATAGGTTTACTACACAGAAATGTATGTTGTCTCTTAAAACTTTGAAGGATGCCAAGGAATTTTGTTTCAAAACAACTCTCTTGAAAATGTCCTTAATGGTCAAACTCTCTTCTTATGTATTTGATATATTCATTTCATATTTGGGGAATGTTTTCTCTTTTGTGCATCCTATTGTCAGGAAACCTAATTTGTAAACAAGATTATCTTTTAATAGACAGAATATCAGCTGCTCATTCTGAAATATGTTATTTCTTAAAAGTGGAATCTCTTTTCTTCTTTTAGTGGCAATTCGATGCTTCTCATTCTTACTGCAGAGTACAGAATACCCCTACTTCTACTAACTGATATGTATGTCACTACAGGTTTTGTATGGATTGTAAAAAAGGTGCAGATATTGCTGAAGCAAGTTCAACAGTGAGTGATATGCAGGCAAAGCCTTTTAATAGCTACACATTTTGATGGTTTTTTTTAAAGCTACTCATCCCAGAATGAATATGGGTTTCAGAAATTACAGCCACAAAACCTCAGAGAAATGGGAGGAATTTTCCTGAGGAGCCACACAAGGAATGTATGTCGGTGCGAAATAGCAATGTCAAAAACCTAGCAATCAAAAGTAGCATTCAATGGGGAGAAGCAACATTTAAACATTTTTGTAGGAATGTGCCTCAGCTTCTAAAATTTCAGTGGAAAAAGGAGAGAAAAAGAGGACTTTAAAGGCAGAGTGAGGAAGAGAAACAATAATGTAAGGAAGAACATGAGAGGGGGGGATATGGACTAAAAAAATAAATCAAAATCTCAATTTCAAGATAGGGATAGGGGAATGGAAAAAAACAATTTTTGTATCACAATTTTTCATGTTTACCGAGTTTGTTGAAGAAGGGAGTAGGACAGAGGTGGTATTCTGTTGGTTCCAACCAGTTCGCCCAAACCGGTAGCAGAAATCTCAGGTGGCCCTGCTCACTTGCCCCAGTTCTATGGCATCCCATTTTTTTAAGGCAATTTTTTTAAGGCAAAGTGCATGCATGGTAGGTGAAACGCATGCACGGAAGTGGCACATGCAAGTGAAGTGAGCCCGCCTGCCTGCTCACATTTGTGAAGCGGTAGCGAAGGTAAGTGAATACCACCCATGGGGTAGGAGGTCTCAAACAATAGTGATGTGCCTGTTCTCTAAATATGTGGATTCAATGCATTCCTTGCTTCAGAGGCCTCTGGTACTCATGACTCAAACTAGTTCAGTAAGTCATCATTTACATACCTCACTTGTTTGATATGGACCAAGTTATCCAGTCAACACTACCTGATTCTTCCAGATTATAAAACCCAACTCAGCAGTGATTTGTCCAGGTACCTGGAAAAATTACATTGCTGAGATCTAAGGAGATAACATATATTTCACTTCCTGCGGATCTCACACCTTTATCAGGTCTGGATCCCGTTGCAACCGGTATGCTGCAATGGGGCCAGGCATCTACCACGTGCATGTGTACTTACTGCCCATGATGCTTCAGGCTCAAATACAGGTAAGGAGGGTGAGCGAGCGGGTGGGCCCTCTGGACACCATACCAGAACAGTACCTGGTGCTGGTCATATTCCACCACTGATGTATATGTATAGTTTGGCAGTTCAAATCTCTAGCACTGCATAACAGAGTGAGCCCCCATTAGTTGTCCCAGCTTCTGCCAATCTAGCAGTTCAAAAACACGTAAAAATGCAAGTAGAAAAATAGGGACCATCTTTGGTGGAAAGATAACAGCGTTCCATGTGCCTTCGGTATTTAGTCATGCCAGCCACATGACCACAGAGATGTCTTCAGACAGCGCTGGCTCTTCGGCTTTGAAACGGAGATGAGTCTGGAACGACTAGCACATATGTGCAAGGGGAACCTTTACTTTTTTATACATTAAAGGAATATTCTTTTCTTCTTCACCAATTTTTCCTGGTAAATGTTCAATCTACTATTACAGTTTGAAAGATCTTTATAGTTCATGGGTCAGTGGAATGAAGCAATCTTTTTGTCCAAGCCTATTTTGCAACCCCTGTAAAATGTCAAAAAAATTTGAGGAAGATCATTAAACAGTAATTTATTGCAATCAAAGATAGTTCACCCCAAAAAGCCTGAGCAGCTAGAATGATTTAGTGCTGAAAAAGTTCACAGTTATACTTGAAAGATTAAGAAGATAGAAAATGTACACTGTCTAGTGATAATGTAAGGAAGAAACTGCCTACGGATATACTGCTATATACCAAGCACACATTTTAAATCCTACTTTTCTTAATAATTAGAGTTCAGTCTAGAAAAAAATTCTAGTCTAGCTCAGGAGTGAACAATCGGTGACCTTACAGATGTTTTATCTACAATTCTGATTCCCAGAAGACCTAACAATATGGCCCTTCATGACCGCTTCTTGGAACAGAATAATTTCTCAAACAGAAGAGAAGACTTCATAAAAGGATGTATTGTTGGATCTGCTGGGGATCAGAATTGTAGACAGTAACATCTGTAGGGCCACAGATTGTTCACTCTTGAGCTAAAGTTGGATCTTTTGTAAACTGAACTAATAATAATTTGGGCCCCTACCATTCCATTCTGTGTAAACTTAATGGTACACAGTGCTAGTTTTTTTGCTGTAAAGTATCTGTTCATAAGAAATGTTTAAAAAGAAGTCAATAGCAAGCAAGTTGTAGTAAATATATCTGCTGCCTGAATGTTCTTTGCAAAAGAGGGATGCTATGGTGATTGGAATCTTCTTCATACAAACGGATATTTGCATGGAATTTGCTTCTTAAATGTTCCACCTACTGGCTAGCATTTATGTATGGGATGAAGTGATATCCTATTCACATATCTTTCCTGATTATTCTAATAACAGAATAGCAGAGTTGGAAAGGACCTTGGAGATCTTCTAGTCCTACACCTGACTCAAGCCTATACCATTCAGGACTAGCAGCTGTCCAGTCTCTCCTTAAAAGACTCAGGTCATGCAACACCCACAATTTCTGGAGGCAAGCTGTTCCACTGGCTAGGAAACTTCTCATTGTTACAAAGTTTCTAGGTTAATTCTAAGTTGGTTCTGTCCTTGATTAATTTCCATCTGTTGCTTTTTGTTCTGCCTTCAGGTGCTTTACAAAATAGGTTCACCCTCTCTTTTTTTTGTGACAGCCTCTCAAATATTGGAAGATTGCTATCACGTTCCTGTCAGTCCTTCTTTTCACAAGACTAGAAAAACCTAATTCCTGCAACCATTCTTCATATGTTTTAGCCTCCAGTACCTAATAATCTTTGTTGCTCTTTTCTGCACTCTTTCTCTACATTGTTTTTATAATATGATGACCAAAACTGGATGCAGTATTCTGAATGCGGTCTTACTAAGGCTTTATAAAGTGGTACTAATACTTCACATGATCTTCATTCTATCCCTCTGTTAATGCAAGCTAAGGTTGCGTTGGCTTTTTTGGCAGCTGCTTCATACTGCTGGCTCATATTTAAGTGTCCACTAGAACTCCAAAACCCTTCTCACAGCATTTAGCATTAGCATTAGCACTTAGCACTTAGATTTATATACCACTTCACTGTGCTTTACAGCCCTTTCTAAGTTTACAGAGTCAGCATACTGCCCCCAACAATCTGGGTCTTCATTTACCTATCTCCAAAGGATGGAAGGCTGAGTCAACCTTGAGCCTGATGACATTCCATCTGCCAAACTGCTGGCAGTTGGTGATCAGCAATACTGCACTCTGACCACTGCATCACTGTGGTTCTCAGTTACTGGTCTTGGGCTATCTGTACCTGCACATTTGATTTTTCTTGCCTAAGTGTAAAACCTAATTTTTCTCTACTTTGAATCTCATTTTGTTAGATAGGGCTCAGTTTTCACATCGGCCAAGATCCATTTGGATCTTCAGCATCTCTTCTGGGGTATTGGCTATTCATGCCAGTTTATTCCAATATTCCAATATTATCCCACCGCGCTGGGTCCTTTTGGAGAAGGGTGGGATATAAATTTAATAAATAAACAAATTTATTCCGATCCAGAATTTGAAAGCTGTTTCTCCAAGAGTAGGAAAAGGGAGAAAAAAAGCAATCATTATTGTATTTCAGCCTTTACTAACTTTGCATCTCCTAAACAGTAATCCCAATACATTTTGAGGACAGTTTTGTTTAGAAAGATTATTTTATCTCCATGGTAACCACAAAGCTCAGTACATTTGAAATTCGTTCTAAAACTGTGTAAAAGTAGTGTTTGAATATCACAGATAATCTTTGAAAGGCCATTTTTAATATGACCATAAATATCCCACGATAGAAGACAAACAAACTATATGCATGATCATTTTAACTGGAGGGATTCTAATGTATAAAGTTCCCAGCAGTCTATTTGGTCAATTCAACAGTGTTTGTTTGCTTTTAATGTGAGGAGGAATTTAATTGTATTCACATTGAAAGTATTCACTTTATCCAGGGAAAATCAAATCCTGCTATCTTGTAGAGTTTGACAGTGTCACCTAAGATAAAATGACAAGGAAGGATTAAAAGGAGAAAACAGCATGCTCTTAATGTTTGTGAAAAACGCAAAGCTGTCGTAAAAAGTAAAAATAAAGGTTTCCCCTCTCCAGTTGGGTTCAACTCCAGGGGGTACAAATTATCTCCACTTTTTAGCCAAGGCCCAAATGTCTTCAGAATTATCTGAAGACATTTCTGTGGTCATATGGCAAGAATGACTATACACCAAAGGCCAATGGAACACTGTTACCTTCCCATCGAAGTGGTAGCTATTAATCTACTAGCATTTTCATATCTTTTGAACTGCTAGATGGTCAGGAGCTGGACAAAGGAACAGGAGGTCATCCTGTCATGTGGTGCTCAGGTCTTGAACCCATGCTGTCAGCTTTCCAGATGGCCAGCTCAGCATCTTTAACTGCTGAGCCATCACTCCCCCATCTAAAGCTGTCATACTGTCATCTGTGTGAATGAAGACAGATGTTTGAGGCCATGCTCCAAAAAGTTGACTACATAATGGTATCTGTCCCTTGTTCTCAGCAAACTGTTCAACAAAATTCCCCATGATATCCTCATTAATTTGTTGTTAGTTGATAAGTTGTGTCCAACCCATCATGACCCCATCGTGACCCCAGAGGCCTCCCTATCCTCTACCATCCACTGGAGTCCATTTAAGCTCATGCCTACTGCTTTGGTGACTCCATCCAGCCACCTCATTCTCTGTTGCCCCATTCTTTCCCAGCATTAGGCTCTTCTCCAGTGAGTCCCTCCTTTTCATTATGTGGCCAAAGTATTTGAGCTTCATCTTCAGGATCTGGCCTTCTAAAGAGCAGTCAGGATTGATCTCCTCGAGGATTGACCAGTTTAATCGTCTTGCAGTCCAAGGGACTCACAGGAGTCTTCTCCAGCACCATAGTTCAAAGGCCTCAGTTCTTTGGCGCTTTGCCTTTCTTATGGTCCAACTTTCACAGCCATCCATTGCAACTGGGAAAACTATAGCCTTGACTATACACCCTTTTGTTGGCAGGGTAATGTCTCTGCTTTTTAGTATGCTGTCTAGATTTGCCACAGTTTTCCTCCCCAGGAGCAAGCATCTTTTAATTTCTTGGCTACAATCTTCATCTGTGTTGATCTTGGGTCCCAGGAAAATAAAATCTGTCACTACCTCCATTGCTTTCCCATCTATTTACCAGGAATTGATAGGGCCGGATGCCATGATCTTAGTTTTCTTAATGTTGAGTTTCAAGCCAACTTTTGCACTCTCCTTCTTCACCCGCATCAAGAGGCTCTTATTAACCCTCATTAATCCTTATATTTAATAATTAATGGGAAAGTATGGAATAGATGTTAAAATTCTTAGATGGAGACATAATGAACCTATGAATAGCCTCATCTAGAGAGAACTTATCAATGGCTCTATGTCAGCCTAAGAAATAACAGTGAATGGACTGTTACAAATCTCTGATCTGATATCCTGTACTGTTTATTAAAACCTAGACGATAAGTAGGAGAAATGGTTAATATTTTGAAACAGAAAGAAGATTCAAAAAGATCTGTCAAACACTGGAAAAAAATAGAAGGAGGTGGGGCTGCATCAATTAGTCCCACCTTTTGATGCTAATATATTACTGGCCACATATCTGTGAGATCTACTTATCTAAATGTCCCGGCTTCCTGTTCCGGCTTCCAGCGGCAACGGACGAGTCCTGGGACTCGTCCGCCGTTTTGTTCTTTTTTCTGCCCCTAACGGGGCGGGGTACCCCTTTTTTGGGGGGTCCCTCCGTAAGGCTGGCTTGCCTGGGCTGGTTTATCCTAGCGGCGGCTGGGAAACGGCCCTTGTCTTCGGTCTAGGTGAGAGAAGACATGCTGCGGGGGGTTTTCCCTTTGCCAATGGAGGACGGCAACGCACAATGAATTTGGAGAGAGCTGAGTGTTCGGGTCGGAAGGCTTTCCGGGGCTTTGGCGGCGAGGTGGAGAGTGAGTGATTTTAACTTTATTTGTGCTGGCAGCCTGGACTGAAAGAACGTGGAGGGGGGTGTTTGTTTGTTAAACCCCCCCCTCGGATTTAAAGCGGCGCTTAGAAATGGCTCCTCGTTGCGAGGAAGCGGACATTTCGCATCCGGATTGCTTTGAAGCAAGTGAAAGTGCTTCGCGGCTTGTTTCTATACGATGTATCTAAGTCCGGCTGGCTTGAAACAATTTTTCTTTTGCTACTTTCTCCTGCTGGCTCTCAGACTGGGCGGTGGAAGATGGCTGCCCTTTGTTCCTGAATGATTATTTTTACTTATGGAAAATTACCAACATCTCTTTGTGATTTGGACTCCCTCTCTCTACTAACGAAGAAATTTCTGGATTAATTGATTCCTTTCCTGGAGTGCCTTCTCTGCTATAATCATTGACTGTGAAAAGTGTTTTTCTTCTGGGTCCTACAACTCTTTACAACCCTGATTTGAACTGTCTTCTCCTGACTTGCTCCAGCGGCCCCACCCAAAAAACGCCATCTTAGTGGCACTGACTTTAACAGTTTACCATGGCATCAAAATCAGAATTGGCAGGTTTGGAACAAAGAATGACATCAATGGAATCAGTGTTACAAGCTTTGGTGCAGGAAATTAAAGCTTTGAGAGAAGATCATAGCAGCTTCAAGAAGGAACTTTTGGAAACACGGAAACAATTGCTGGAGAACACACAGAAGACTGAGGAGCTGGAAGGGGGGCTGGCTGGGGCAAAGGGAGAGCTTAAAAATGTTAACAGTGAGGTTGGAGAACTGACTGGGCATATGTCTAGGATGGATTTTGAAAGGATGTCATATTTTTTAAGATTTTAGAACATTTCTGAAGAACCTGGTGAATGTCTTCCTGAACTCATGAGCACAATTTTAGCAGACTATTTACATAAACCTAAAGATGAGATCAGGGGGGACATTGACCTAGTCTACAGAATAAACTCGACATATGCCAGGATAAATGAAGTACCCAGAGAGATACATATTAAATTTGTTAGAAGGTCAATCAGAGAGGGAATTTTGAAGGCGCAGAGAGGGGGGCCCCTACTTTACCAACAAAAGGAAGTCGCCATCTTGAAGCAGATCCCAAAAAAAGATTAGAGAGATGAGAAGGAGGTATTCCTTCTTATCCAAAAAATTGTTTGACCACGGGATTTGGTTCAAGTGGGCGATGCCGGAAGGGATGTTGGTGTTCTGGGAAGGAGGGAGAGTTAGGATTAAAACAGTTGTTGAGGCGGAAGCCTTTCTTAAAAAACATTCCTCTGTCCTGGGGGAAGATTCAGGGGGGGCAGGGGGGGCCACGGCCCCGCCCCCTGGGGGCCAGGAAGGAGAAAAAGAAGATACAATTGCCAAGAGACTTAAATCAAAAAAATAACTTTGCTTTTTTATTAACATAGTATAACCTTTTTATCTGGATGTTTGTACACGACTGCCAGCATAGAATTGAGAATTTAGGATGTATGCACTTATTTTCACCACGTAGTATTTTTGAAAAATGTTTTTTTAATGTTTTATTATGAAGCCCTGGAAGGGCCAATGATCCCGACGCGAAAGTTCTCAAAATGTTTCTGTATCCCTTACCCTATCCTTTTGGAAAATTGTAAAAACTCAATAAAACTTTTTCAATATAAATGTCCCAAAGGTGCTTTTTCAGCAGGCAAATGGACTTTCTTATCTTTTCTTTGAAGACATTTTGCTTCTCAATCCAACAAGCTTCTTCAGCTCTGACTGGATGGTGAGGAATGGAAGAATTTATATTCCTTGCAGACAGCTGGTCACTTGTATTCTTTCAGAGAGTCATTGAGGCACTTGGACAATGCAAATGGTGCTTCCAAGAGCCCAAGTATGGGACCTTTCCTTCATCCTATTTGCACCATGACCATCATACAAAGTAATTTAGACTAAAGAAATTGTAATTAGACCAAAGTCACCTATTGAGCTACATGAATATGTGGGGGTTTCATCTATATCCCCTCTCTCCAGTTTTAATTCCTTTATCATTTCTCTATACTGGGTCTTTGTATTGCACAAAAAGATTAGATAAATAGATGCTACTGTGCCTTTTCTGATGTTTTTCAAACCTGTGCATTGCATAGTTGACATCTCTCTAGGGATGAGAGAGAGAAAAAGAGATAGAAAGAAAGAGAATATATCTAGTCTATAGATCTGCAGTGATTTCTGGCATATACTGAAAGTGTTTTGATCTCTCTCATGTTCTGCACACCATGCCCAAAATTTGGAAATTCTATGAGGAATAGCATGAGTCCAACAATTTACCAATGTTCTCTGCTGGCTTTAATAGAAACTATTGCTTGAACATTCTGTGGGATGCATCAAGCAATTTTTATTTAGTGATAGACTGGCAAATAAAAAAGAGTATGACAATTAAGATTTAAAAAATAATAATAATAATAATTATCCTAAAATATATAAGAAAGATTAGAGGAGATACTATGGCATGGCGTACATACTATAGAACAATATTTAACAATGGTAAATGAAGTAAAATCAAAATGAGTAGGATGACTTGGAACACATGGAGATAATAATTCCAGGTGAGCATAGAGGGGACAATACAAAATAACATGTTCCATAATTTCAATTATTTTTCCATCTGAGGATTTATTCAAAAGAGATTGTTTATGAGATTTAAAGGAAAACTATAGAAGATGGTATTGTTGTGGCCTGCCAGTGGCCAGTGGAGCTGGTGGCAGACTCAGACAGTGAGGAAGTTGGGGAGGAACATGGGCCATTCCTGGAGTCTGGGGAAGGTTCTGATGAGGGCTCTGCATCAGAGGCAGAGATGGGGCCAGACCGCCAGACAGTTATCAGCTGCCTTTGGAGTCAAAGATGAGTGGGGCAGAAGAACAACTGGAACCTGTTCCCAATGTGCGCATGCACAGAGCTGCCAGGAGACAGGAACAGTTAAGGAATGGCCGACTCAAGAGTAAAGGCACAAGTGGACGATGAATGGCCCCTCCCATAGGGAATAAAAAGTAACAAAAGGGGAGTGGAGTTTGCAGGAAACAACTTGTTTAAGTAGTGTGGAATTTTTTCGTGACTCTCTCATTGCCAAGTGTTTTCTTGTACAGTGTTGTGTTTGGAAGATATCGGCCTGGCAGCTCTCCAAGCCTGATGAGGTCTGTGGTTCACAGGTGGTTTCCAGCAGCCACTACTGCCGGTTTGCTAGTGGGTGCACCATGTACTCATGCACTTTGTGCATGCCCAGTGCAAAACAAATTGTTCTGTGCATGCGGAGAAGCAAAAAACAAGATGGCGCTGCCTATGGCGCCACCAGGGGCATGGCAAGCCTAGGTCGCCACCGGTTCCAGCGACCCAGGCCACCAAACCACTACCGGTTTGGCCAAACCGGTCCAAACCAGTAGGAACTCACTACTGCTGTGGTTGTAAATTCACCCTTGAAAAACTGTTTGCCAGGACTTTGCTGGATGTGAATGAGAGGAATTCACATTAGCTTAATAAAATGGGGGTTTGTCAGGACAAGGAGTCTGCTTCGTGCTTTTGTGAAGCCTAGGTCAGAACAGGTCTACAGTCTAAAAAGTTAGCCAATCTGATCTAGACGCTCAGAAACCTTCAAAGGTTTATGATAGAAGGGCAGTTCCATTTTAAATGTTAACATGGAAGAAAATTTGGAGACACATGTAGTCAACCCATGATGGCGAACCTACGGCACAGGTGCCACAGGTGGCAAGTGGAACCATTTCTTAGGGCACATGAGGCATTGCCCTGTCAGCTCCAGCACGCATGTGTGTGCTGGCCAGCTGATTTAGGCCTTCTTTTGAGGCCGTTTTTTACCCTTTGGAGGCTTTAGGGAAGCTCCTGAAGCCTCTTGAGGTGAGGGGGGGGGCTGTTTTCACCCTGCCCAGGCTCCTTAGAAAGCCTCTGGAGTCTGGGGAGGGCAAAAAAAAAAGGGGCCAAAAGCAGGGGGTCGTGCACATAGCATTATGGATGTGGCACGCCCACGCACGACCCCCATGCCTCCTGCTTTCGGCATGCGAGCCAAAAAAGGTTAGCCATCACAGTAGTAGACAATATAATCTTGCAGACCTACACACAGATAGTTCTCTACTTACAAACTCATTCCAAGTTACAAAGGACGTACAACTACTGTTCACACTTAGAGCCATTGCATGCTCATGTGATCAAAAGTCGGATGTTTGACAACTGACTCATATTTATGACGGTTCCAATGTCCTGGAATCATGTGATCACCTTTTCAGAAACTTCTGACAAGCAAAGTCAATGGGGAAGCCAGATTCGTTTAACAGCCATGGTACCAATTTAACAACTTCAGTGATCCACTTAACACCGATTACAAGAAAAGTTGTAAAAATGCGGCAAAATTCATTTAACAATTGCCCTGCTTAGCAACAGAAATTTTGAGCTCAATTGTGGCTGTAATTCGAGGATCATCTGTACACTTGAAATAGTACATAAAGCATCTGAAACTACTAGTCTGAAACTCACTTTGAGGGTCATGATACTGCAAAAAAGTACAACGTGTTCCAGGCTTGGATTCATTTCCTTTAACAAATAGTTGTATTTGAACTATGTGCATATTTATTTCTGTCCCTCTTCTGTTTTATCTCTGACTTCCTTTGTTTGCTTGACATAATATTCTTGTCAGTCTTCATTTCAAAGAATGAGATTTAGAAAGGTGATGGCATTTTTATACCAGCATCTTTAGTAATAATGTTCAATTTTTCAATATTGACACAGGGTTTTTTTTTTAAATCAAATGTGTGCTTTTGCTATCTTTATTCTCTAAAATAAGCAATATTTTATTTCAAATAAATGCCAACTTCCCTCTCATGATTAAAAACAAATGACTCTTAAAAATTAGCATTTTCTTATGAAAAAGATTGGCAACTAGCAGGGTATAACCAAAATCTGTCACATGAAACACAGACAGCTGGATCCCAGAATATTATTGACGAAATCCTGGTGTTCATAGATAATAGGAAGATGGTTTGTTGAATCGCTATAGCTATTCCTCTGGAGCACGGGTGTCAAAATCACAGTGTTTTATTGCTGTCATGTGATTTATCATAATGTTTTTCCCATTCGCGGAGCTGGGGTGGGCATGGCCTGCTTGTGACTCATCTGGCCTGCAGGCTGCCATTTTGAAACCCCTGCTCTGGAGGATGACTTAATTTATTGTACTGAATATTGATTCCTGATTTTATACCGTTATTTACAATGCATAGTTGTAGTGTTGGATTTGATTATTTCATCTGTTTGATTTTAATCTGTAATTATACATTTAGAGCAGGGGTTCCCAAACTTGTCAACTTTAAGACTTGTGGACTTCAACTCCCAGAGTCTTAAAGTTGACAAGTTTGGGAACCCCTGATTTAGAGAGTATGTACATTGGGTTGTAAATGAATGGGTTATAAACCTTGTGGATGGATGGATGGGTGGATGGATGAATGGATGAATGCACATGGATAATAATAATAATAATAATAATAATAATAATAATAATAATAATAATAATAATAATAATAATAATAATAATAATAATAATAATAATAATAATAATAATAATAATAATAATAATAATTTATTTTATATACCGCATCCTCTCCCCAAGGGGACTCGGAGCGGTGCACAGGGAAAAATTAAAACGCTATCAAATATACATACAGAATAAATAGAAGATAAAAACGAATTAAATTAATTGTCCCTGCACTAAAATCCCCACATTAAAACTAACGATCCCTAAAAAACCCTCATGGAAGAGACTAACCTAGGCCAGTACTAGGTCAGTACTAACCTACAACATGCCAACATGCCTATTAGCAAAGACAGCTTATAATAATTAATAGATATCTGATTACATTATACTTCCAGAGTTCTATTATGCAACCTTCAGGTTTTGCTCGCTCTCTTTAGAATCCCATTCAAAATCCTTGGTTATCTCAGATCTTTCCTTCACTCAGAAGGAAGGTGTAGGAAAGTCTTTTTCTTTCACATTGCTTTTTGCGTGTGATGGAGTTCCTCAAGCATCCTTTAAATATACCTAAGAAACCTTTTCCCAGACGGTGAAAATGCATGAATGGTTGAGATGATTTGGCTCTGCTCACATAGTTATAGAGTACTTAGCTGAAACATACTTTATCATTCAGCGGAAAGGTGGTGAAACAAAAGGAAACTACTCTGCTGCCTTAGGTGAGAATAGCTGCTAACCTGAACCTTACAAAACAATCTTGATTTCACAAGAGAATCATTCTCAAATTTCTGGAGGATTTGTGAACATTCCTTGTGCAAAGGGGCCAATTAGATGTACAAAACAGATTGCAAAATAGCCCTTGCCTTTTTAGCATACTTTTGCAATAGCTAAACACAGTTTAGATGGTGAGATTAAGCTGAACACAACCTCTGTTCCCACCAGTTTATAAAGTAAGGCTCCAAACATAGAGTTACTAGGGTATCAGGAGACTCTGGCAAGATTTGATTCATATTCTAAATGTAAACACAGCTCTGAAGCTTTGATTCAGAGTTGTGATTCATAAAGAGAAAGCAACAGAATTTCCTTCAAATGAATTCATGAATTTTGTTCCGAAGGCTTTAATGGGCAAGCATCAAAATGCCTGGAACTACTTGCTTGTTTTGCAGGATGAAATGAAAATAGCCGAGACAAGGCAGAAAAGAAAAAAAAAATGGTCCCAGTAGGTTTCACCTTAATCATCTTCATATTTCATCACATGATTACATGGATAAGGAAAGGTTAATACATCAACTCCTACACTGGTTTTATCAATCAACACAGAAAGCATCCTACCTTAAAATAGCATACTATAAAAACTGTTTAGAAAGTAATCTGTGACTAAAGATGGAGTAAACATCCTACTTCCTTTGACTATTTAGTTCTCTGGGCTGGTAGATTGATAGGCAAAGGTAGCTTTTTCTATTATTGGTGTTACAGGATGTCAAATGCCAATCCATGTATAATTCAACATCAAGGTTTCTAGCAGAAAGAACTTTAAAAAATGTGAATCCACATTTCCATACTCTTAAACACTTACTTTTTAGTTGTGTCATTTTCCATACCTTTTTTAGATTTTAAATTAGATGAAGCAGAAAAAGGCCAAGGACTAGCCTCATTGTGACATAAACTTCGATTGTTGTTGGTTTCTGAAAATACTACAGTAGAGAAATGTGTTTGTCTCCATAGTTATAAACAGGTACCAAGTTTGCTGGTATGTTTGTTTCTGCAGCTGCTTTCTTGAACTGATCATCCGATGGGCAGACACAAAAATGGCAACCTTGCATTTCTGCAGAATCTCTCAGAGTTGATGACGACACCAGGTTATCATACTTGGATGAACAGTTGTATCTCTGTTGGAGACTTTACAAAAGCAGACAGCAAATAATATCTGTATTTTCTAAATTTGTCTGAAGCAAACTGAATATACAGAATTCAATTCAAGTGCCTTGGAGATTTGATTCAGCTGCCTGATTCAAAGGAGTGATTTAATCAGCTCTCTTTTGAATTGAATCATTCCTTCAAAAGTTCACAGAGGCACTTCTGCACTTCTACAGCAAGCACACAACTCCGGTGTTCACGAGACTAGAATTGGCTGAATAAATACTACAATAGGATGGTGAGGGTGGTAGGAGTTTCATCTGCAAAACTTCAAAGGGGTTCTCCACTTTGATGAATGTTTGTGCGACAGCTGCGCCTTTAAAGCTGCTTTGCAAATTTTCCTCAATTCGGAAAGTTAAGTGGCTGAGTTCATTTTGCCTTACTTCTCAGGCCTCCTTCAGCACTCGCAGTAGCTGGATGAGACTGCTAGGCACACACTGCCCTGCAGGAAGCCATCTTCTTGCTGCTTCCACTTACAATCAACCCACTTCTTTGGGGTATTTGAACTGCCGAAAGAGTGAATACATGAAATGCCCTTTTCTTGTCTTGCCACATTGGACAAAACAGGATGACATCCTCCACATAAAATGATGTGGCAAGGAGGAATTGCTGAGGTGAACCTAATATGTTCACAGAAGCATAATAGTGAGATTTCTTAAATGCTGAAAGCAATATTCTCTAGACCCGTGATGGCGAATCTATGGCACGGGTGCCACAGGTGGCACGCGAAGTCATTTCTGAGGGCACGTGAGGCATTGCCCTGTCAGCTCCAGCGCACATGAGCTGATTTTCGGCCTTGATTTTCGGCCAGTTTTGCCCTCTTGAAGCTCCAGAGGGTAAAAAATGGCCCAATGGGCAACCTGGAAGTCCATTCCTGAACTTCTGGTTTGTGTGCTGGGCCTTTTTTTGCCCTCCCCAGGCTCCAGAATGCCTCTTGAGACTTGGGAGGGCAAAAAGTGGACCTACAAGGCCCACCGGAAGTCAGAAAAGGGGCTGTTTCTGGCCTCCGGAGCTGCGGGGGAGGTCATTATTGCCCTCCCCAGGCTTCCAGAAAGCCAGAGGTGTCACGTGTGCATGCTTAGGGGGCATGGCATGGGAGGCATTAAATTATGAAGGGGGGCACACAAGCGTGCACAATAGCACGAGTGTCTGTGCTTTTGGCACCCGAGGTGAAAAAGGTTTGCCATCACTGCTCTAGACCAGGGGTCCCCAACCTTTTTTTCACCAGGGACCGGTTTCATTTTAAAGAAAATTCTGCAGACCGGCTGAGTGGCTCAGCAGTCATGTGACTTGGTGGGCGTGGCCAACTTGGAAAATGTGAAACTCACTTAACAATGATCTTGGTTAGCAACCAAACTTTTGGCCACAACTGTGGTCATAAGTTCTTTCTTTCTTTCTCTTTTTCTTTCTTTCTCTCTCTCTCTTTCTTTCTCTTTCTTTGTCTCTGTCTCTCTTTCTTTCTTTCACTATTTCTTTCTTTCTCTCTTTCTCTCTCTTTCCCTTTCTCTCTTTATTTCTTTCTCTTTCTTTCTTTTTCTCTTTCCCTCTTTCTCTCTCTTTTTCTTTCTCTCTTTCTCTCTTTCTGTATCTTTTTCTGTCTCTTTCTTCCCTTTCTGTCTCTTTCTCTGTCTTTCTTTCTTTCACTATTTCTTTCTTTCTTTCTCTCTCTTTCCCTTTCTCTCTTTATTTCTTTCTCTTTCTTTCTTTTTCTCTTTCCCTCTTTCTCTCTCTTTTTCTTTCTCTCTTTCTCTCTTTCTGTATCTTTTTCTGTCTCTTTCTTCCCTTTCTGTCTCTTTCTCTGTCTGTCTTTCTCTCTCTCCCACTTTCTTTTTCTCTTTCTCTTTCTTTCTCTGTCTCTCTCCTTCATCCGCCCATCTCTGTCACTCTGTGTGTGTGTGCGTGTGTCTGTCTGTCTTGCATTCACTCAATCACTCATTCTGTGTCTCTGTCTATCTTTCTCTCCCTCCCTCCCTCCCTCCCTCCCTCCCTCCCTCTGTCTCTCTATGTGTGTCTGTCGTCCCGTCCCCCCAGCCTCCTCAGCCCGCCTGCCGCGCTTGGTCGCTCGTTCGCTCGATCAGGCTCCGTGGCTGGGTAGGAGCCGGGCTGGAGAGGAGGAGGAGGGAGGAGGGGGCAGCCCATTGGGCAGAGCGTGCGGGAGAACGCAGGAGGATGGTGGGGGCTCTTCCTCCACCCTCGTCGACGGAGGGACTCCTGTGAACCGCCGGAGCAACCATCCCTACGGCCGCCAGTTTCCTCCCCCACCCACAGAGCCTCCGCAGCCCCTGGAAGAAAACGAGTGGCCGGCATGCCAGCAGGGGAGGGAATCGGTGGCCGGTCCGGCGGCGCCCAGGAGTCCCTTCCATCGACAAGAGAGGAGGAAGAGCCACACTCCAATGGCGTGAACAGCCGCGCCTGCGTTCTCCCGCGCGCTCTGCTCAGGGGGCTGCCCCCTCCTCCCTCCTCCTCCTCTCCAGCCCTGTGGCCCGGCTCCCACCCAGCCACGGACCAGCACCGGTCCACGGCCCGGGGGTTGGGGACCCCTGCTCTAGACTATACAGTAACCTCATGTTTCTTATTCTTCCCAGCCAGATAAGCATCATTCTTGCATGGTGGAAATATCAGGAAGGATTCCCAGATAAACTTTCAAGTACCTTGCACTCTTTATCCTGATGTTTAGATGGAAGCGCATGTTTGTTCATTTCAGGCCGTTAGAGAAAAAGAAGTGTTGAGACATCCTTTAATGAGTTACTTAACAGAACCAATTAACACAGCATGAATACTGAATTTCTATTTCAGCTAAATGAATTCAGAACTGGAGAGAATCCAAAAGGGTCAGGTGGGAGGTTTTTCACACATGCATTGCAATTTCACCCCACAACACACATTATACATCTTGGCACCCCTGCATGGCTGTGGTTCCTGATAACCAGATGATCTTTTAGAGCTGCATTTCCAGCATTTGAGCAGCAAAACAGCAATAGCATTTGGGCTTCTATACCACCCTGCTCTCCAGGCAGTTTACAAGGAAGGTAGCAACACCTCCAGGTGTTGTGGTTATAAAATATTTTAAAAGATTTTTTAAAGATTTTAAAATATTTTAAAAGATTAAAAGATTTTAAAAGATTAGGGACTTCCCATCTTTTGTTCTGAATAGGATGGCACCCTCTCAGGTAGAAATGATTGCTGGACTGATGGCTTCTACTTGAAGAGCAGGTAGCATCTGTAAACAGGAAAGCTTTGCACAAATTTATCCTGTGTATCAGTTGCATTTGTTCCTGGCTCAGCAAAACCATCTCACAATCACAATCACTCATGCCTCACATGTGGACTGCTGTAATATACTCTGCGTGGGGCTGTTTTTGAAGACCATTCAAAAGCTTCATTTGGTTCAGCAGTCAATGAAGTGAACTTGTGTAGACATGCCTTTATTAGACCCATATAACTCTGTTTTTTGGGGAACTGCATTGTTTGCCAGATGCCTCTATGTTCAATGCAAGGTCTACAAAGTCAGATGTGCCATAGATTCTAGTGAACTGCTAGTCTCTCTCTTGCTCTACTTTTAAGTTCAGGCAGAACTGTCATGCTCCAGATCTCATACATTAAACTATGACATCCAATGGAACCCTAAAAGTCCTTTTCTCTCACAATGTCCACCCCACAGAACAGCATCCCCCAGAGATTTGAATGGTTCCTACTTCCATTTCTTAAAATGAATTTTGAAGACCTGGTTCAGTTTCCAGGCTGGGATAAGTTGCTTCATTTTGAAGATCTCTTACATTTGCTTTACCAGATTAAGTATTTTTTCTTTTGATTTCTCTTTCTTCTGGTTTCCAATTTGTATGGCATTTAGAGTCATCAAGACATTGGGCAGCTTTAGAAGCATACTAACCGATAACCTGGCATTGCCTGGGTATTTATTTATAGGGGGAAAATGTCTGGATCAAATGTAATTTCTAATGTTGGATTTTCCTCCATACCAGAGGGAGCCCCCTTGTGGACTACTGTGAAGCCGTTACCATGACAACTTGACTGTGCTGCATAGTAGAAGCCGTTTTATGGCTGTTCAGTAGAAGCCATTTTAAGTCACAACAGCTGTATCTTAACAGAGCGCACACCCCGAGGGATTTTACACTACACTATTTGTTTCCAGGGAGTAAGTCATCTGTGTACCAAGTTTGGTTGGAATTGCCTGAGGAGTTCCAGAGTTATACTGAAACATACATACACACAGCCTTTATAGCCATGCATGTGTGTGTGTTTGCGTGTTTGTGTGTGTGTGTGATACGTTTTTGTGCTGATGAATAAATAAATAAGGGAGACTAGTATAGATCTATTTCAAGCTATTTAGCTCTCATCAGCTAGCCATACCCTTACTGGGATTCAAACCAGGGCTGTTTTACATGTGAGGCAATTGTAATTGCCATTAGGCCACAGGTTCTCATCCTGATCAGCTGAACCAGGGGAACAAGCATATATAATGTGTCACAACACCCTGGTAAGCCCCAATTAAAGGAGGGAGCAGAACTGCTTTTCTTTTCTGTCTTTCGGCTCATCACAGGAGACCATCCAGGTAGAAAGCTATTTTTTCGTTGCCTTTGTTATATTTGTGATACGTTTGGTGCTTATAAATAAATAAATAAATAAATAAATAAATAAATAAAGGAGACTAGTGTAGATCTAGTGGTGAGCCGAAAGTCAGAAAAGGAAAGCAGTTCTGCTCCCTCCCTTAATTGGGGCTTACCAGGGTGTTGTGACACAATACACACACACACATGCACACACACACACACACACGCACACACACACATGCACACATGAAGAAAAAGAAGATATATACCATACAATTTATGGTTATTTCCACTTTTATATTCTATGTTCAGAAAGACTGAAATAGTGCTTTGCAATAAGCAGGCCTACCACCTGTGATCCAATTAACTGATCCAATTAAAGTGAATTTCTGAATTGGCTTACTCCTTTCTAGAGTTTAGGACGATTTCCTACCAAGATAAAGACACTACTAGATGTGAGGTAAAAAGTAATTTTTAACCATACACTTTGACTCTTGTTAGCAACTCTGGGTTCAGAACCAGGTGTTACAACTCTGGTCCCATAACCAGTGTTTAGAAATGAATGCGGAATAGTGTAATACACCGGACAGTAAAGAGATACGTTGCTGTAACCACAAAAAAACTCTACAAAACTCTGATAGTAAGAAAATAAGTAGCAACTAAAATACTTCTTCCGACTAACTTCTCAAACAATAATAACAGTCCTTCACCCAACACAGAGTTATCTTACAGTGATGCAAAACAAATACTCCTCCTCCTTCAATAATCAGCTTCAGCTTCTCAGACGGCAAACAGTAAGAACAGGAAATCAAAGGGAATCGAAAGGGAATGGACTGTGATTCTGAGCTTGTTTTATGGTAGAGCTGAGACTCACAGCCAATCAGAATTCAAACACAGTTCTTAAAGCTACATAACTTTTAAGAACATAGGCTCATATATATTGTCAACCCAATATAAGGCTGAATATCCTAACAACTCTCCCTATGGATCTGAAGATGGTGAAGTGTTAATGAAAAAAAGAACAGGGAAGATAAGGGAACAAAATAAAGCTGATAGATAATATATATATCCCATAGGGCGTGCCAACATGGCTTTCCCGATGCAGAGGAAAGATTTCTGAGCCTATGTGAGCAATTTGTATACAATTAGCCCTATTGGGGTAGAAACAAACCACAAGCTTTTTAATTTGTCTGTATTATTCATAGAAACTTAAATGTGAATTGGGATTATGGAAACAAGCCAAATGAATCATGGACCTTTTTTTGAAGTGAAATGTAGTGATGTATTGAAACTGGGTCTATTGTGATAAGAACAGGCATGGAATTATTGCTGTCTGCCAGCAGACCACTTGAAATTGTTTTGACTGAATGGTTATTGAGCCATTCTTTTTTTGTAAAATGGATTGTTCACAATTGGGTCATTTATAAACACATATGCATTTTAAAGTGTTAAAAATTATTTTTGTTCTTAAGCACCTCTACAGAATGGAACAGAATTTTGCTCTAACAATGTAAAACCACAATGTTAATAGGGATCAGTTTATCTACCAATTCCTTTTTATTTCAGCAAATGGATCTTGTGAATGGTTGTTTTAAAGTAAGGATAATGTACCTCATGTTCAAATTCTTAAAAGTTTTGTCATTCATTCCTAGCAAAATATACCCTTAGGCTCTTCTCCTTAAATTCTGGAATAGAATTTCTCTGAATTGCCACACAGTCATAAAACAGCAACTGCCCATTACTTCTAGAGGACAGCTGGAATGAAGGTTGACTAATTAATCAGAAAGGAAAAGAAGTTTCCTAGAAATCAGGAGAGGTCTAAGTAGCTCAAGTACATTTTTCCAAAGGTAGGATCTTTTTTTTCAGCCGCAGCACCTCAATTCATTACTTGATAATTTCAGTTCTGTCAGAAACAATAGGATATTTCCTGTGTTGTTTATTTGTTGGTTATAATTCATCCACTCCTGAAATCCTTTACCTATCTAACAAAATGCAATTCAATGGTGAGGAAAGTAAGGTTTTACACTTAGGTAACAAAACACCATAAGTACAGATATATAATCGGTGGAACCTAGCTCTATAGCAGTAACTGTGAGAGGGATCTTGGAGTCCTAGTGGACAATCACTTAAACACTGTGTTTCACTGACAATAAGTCAGGGTCTTATTTTCTTTTGACCTCCCCAAATAAGCGCTTGAGCTTATTTTCAGGGAGATCTTATTATTTTTGAGGTGCAAGAAGTGGTGAGCATGGTCACCTCATGGCTGCTGCGGTGCTGCAATATATTTTGGGGAGGGCTTATTTTTGGGAGAGGGCTTATTTTAGCACCTGCACTCAAAAGCCCAACTGGGTTTATTATTCGGGGAGGTCTTATTTTCAGGGAAACAGGGTATGAGCCAGCAGTGTGCAACAACAGCCAAAAATGCCAATGCAACACTACATTGTATTAACAGATGGATAGAATCAATCAGTTAATACACTACATTGTATTAACAGGGGGCCAGAATCAAGATCACAAAAGTGTTAGTATTGCTTCTTAATGCCTTGCTAAGACCTCACTTAGAATATTGCATCCAGTTTTGGTCACCACAATGTTAAAAAAAGATGCTGAGATGCCAGAAAGGGCAGCAAGGATTATTAGGAGCTTGGAGGCTAAAGCATATGAAGAAAGTCTACAGAAATTAGGTATGTCTAGTTTAATGAAAAGAAGGACTAGGGGGTGACATGATAGCAATCTTCCAATATTTGAGGTATTGCTACAAAGAAGAGGGGATCAACCTATTCTTCAAAGTACCTGAAGGCAGAACAAGAAACAATGGATGGAAACTAATTGAGAGAACCAACCTAGAAATAAGTAGACAGTTAGAACAATCAATCAGTGGAATTACTTCCTTTCAGAAGCTGTGGATGTTCCATCACTGGAGGCTTTCAAGAAGAGATTGGCCAACCATTTGTTTGAAATAAGTCTCCTGACTGAGCAGGGAGTTGAACTAGGAAACTTCGAAGTCCCTTCCAACTCTGTTATTCTGTTGAGTAAAAGAATGAAATAAGAAGTGCAAGCCTGAAATATTGTCTTGGCTTAATTTTCATTATCTCTAGACAGTCCACCATAGGTTTTTTGCTTAGTCAGAGGTTGTGAAAGAAAATCATCCTCCCCTTGGAAATAGGTAAGAAATGAACCCGCCCTGAAAGAAGGGGTTAGGTTCAGAAAAACAAAGTAGATAGCCTTAAGAAAAAAGGATTTGATTTTGCTTAATATGGGTAAGAAATTGGATAGGCTTTCAAGATTCTGTTAGTTTGTACAATAAAGAGTTATTTCTGGAATCCTTGCCTTGTCTGTTTCTTAACCTATGTTTACCTTGAAAAGCACAAATCTGAAACATTCAGCAAGCTATAGTTTAAAACATGTAAAACTATTCACTGCTGCACAGCCAATCTTGCCTGAACTTAGCCTAGTTTACCCAAGGATCATCAGGAAATGAAGAAAAACTTCCTAATAACGAGGACAATTAAGCAGTGGAACAGCTTGCCTTCAGAAGTTCTGGGTGCTTCATCAATGGAGGCTTTAAAGAAAAGACTGGACAGCCACTTGTCTGAAATGATATATGGTCTCCTGCTTGACCAGGGGGCTGGACTAAAAGACCTTCAAGGTTCCTTTCAGATTCCAGATCTATTCTATTCTATTCTATTCTATTCTATTCTAATTTCCAGTCCAGTCCACTCCACTCCACACCACTCTACTCTATTTTCTGCTCTGCTCTGCTCTGCTCCGCTCTACTCCGCTCCACTCCACTCCACTCCACTCCATTTTCTATTTTTTCTATTCCATTTTCTTTTCTATCTTCTATTCTATTATATTCATTCTAATTTCCATTCCATTCCATTCTATTCTTCATATCCAAGGTCTGTGGCTAGACTGAGAAGTAAGAAAAATACATGTCAGAGTTCCATGACAGACCACACAAGTATTATTGCTAAGAAATAGTGCATGGCTGTCCTTAATGTCACTAGAAACTGACTTTAAAGGAGCCTTTTTAAAGGTTACCCTGAGCAAACGATTTGTACCCATTAAGCCTGTTGAGTACATTACCTTCTACCTCATCATCTGTATTTTACTCTTTTAAACTTAAATAGGAGTACTAAGTTCCTCCAAATTCTCATCACATCAACAACTGCTAAATTTTCAGTGGCATTCAATGGCTTATTAGGGCAATGGAGAGATCTGATACTCAATAATCATAGCTTGCTAATTAATTCTGGGCATACCTGCATGGGAATGAGCTCACAATATTTATTACTTTTAAGTAAATAAATATGCATGACTTCTGCTGCACATTTGGGGAAGTGGATTGATTGGCTAAATACAAAGGGCTTCATCTTGCAGTTTGAAGGTCCTATTAAAATACAAAACTCCAAACATATGCACCCACGAGAGGCGGGGGTAGAGAGGGGTGTATGATGACTCGGGGCAAGACATAGAAGCAACATAGCTAATAGTTCAAACCTCCCCCTTATTGCTCCAACCTTCCCCCAAACACTCCCACATTTATGACAAGTCCCAGGGTAAAATGCTCCCTCACACATTTACCTCTGGCAGCCTCTGGTTGCAAGTAGTCCAGCAAAATGCTGTTAGCACAATGGCTGCAAAGCAAGAAATCCAGTGGGGGCAAGGGAATAAGTCATTGAGTCCAGGAAGCAAAGGAACAAAGCCATTAGTCAAGGAAGCAAGAAGTCCAGGAAATTCCAAACATCAGCAGTGGCACACAAAATCCCATGAATTTAGTGTTTGTTCCCAACAAACATCCCTCCCCACAGTCTCAGTCCCCAGATGTGCCTTGTGAAGAGAGGCGGGGCAGTGTCCTCCTGAGTCATCAGGTTGGCCTGTGCTTTTCCCATCTCCACTCTCCGTGCTCGGGGATCAGGAGGGGGAGGTCCCTGCTCATCGCCTGAGTTCTGACGCTCTTCACCTCCACTTCCTGCCCTCTCTCAGTCATTCTGCCCTCATTCCTCCCTGCTGACAAGCCATTCCAAGCCTGAGGTGCTGGGGGCTTCCCTGTCCTACTCCCACCCCCATTCCTCCAAAGCAAAGGAAGCCGCCTCCTCCGTCTTCATCAGCCACAGCTCTGGCTCATCCTCCCCCAGAGATTCAGGCTTCAATGGAGGCATGGCAGGGGATAAAAAGAGACGGGGGGAGAGAGGGAGGAGAGGGAGAGAGTTTATGTAGGTGAAACCTATGGTGTTTATTGGTCAAGCTGTTTTAAATGCTATCAATGCTCAGATGCTATTTAAGACAAAGGGACTATAATAATAAAAAAACAAACAAACCAAGAGGTTGTGAATGTAGTGTCCCCTTGAGGAAAAATCCAAAATAACATTTTTGGAAAAGGCCAGTATCACAATTCACTTAAAACAATAGCCCAAAGCTTTCAATATCTTATTGTTCTTGCCTGAAATACCATCAGATCTCAGGGGTAAGATTTAGCCATTTCAGAAAATATAAGCAATTTCATTTTTAAATTATTTCTATTTTCCCTTGTGCAAGATTATACAATGGGGCCTGGTGTCTGAAAAGAAATTGATGATCCCTGAAGATATCAGTGGAATGAAGTGCGCACATGCACGTGTGCCCGCAAACACACACACACACACACACTGAACCTAAGAGATTCTTGCTATCCATGAGGTAGGAGTACAACCTCAGTTTCATATTTGGAAATCCTCAAAACTATTGCCTTGGTGACACTATTGGGTGCTGTTTCCTTTCCTGCTATTAGTAGATCAGTAATAAATTTTTAACAACCAGGCCAGATTCTCTGAATGGACTTAATTGTCTATATATTCTCCCCAATACAGTTGCAAGACATTGGCAGCCCTGACAATGAAAAACAAATCTGATTCAGATTTTTCTCCTCTTTATTACTACTAGATGTAACAAAAATGCAAAGAGTAAAAAAAGAATAGATATAATTTCTTCTGATTTCAGTAAATGACTTTTTATGTTAATTTGTTTCATGTTAATCCATCATCTTTTGGTCAAGAGGATGGGTTTGTTGGCTGGAAATCTGGCAGCCCAGGTTTGACACCCAAGTGCCATGTGATGGGGTGAGCTCTTGTCTGCGACCTAGCTCCTGCCAACCTAGCAGTTCAGAACTGTGCAAATGCAAGTAGATAGGTACCACTTCAATGGAAAGGGCTAGGGTTAGGGTGCCCCCTAGCAGTGTAATATCTGCAAGGATTCCTTTAACCATCTTTTAGGGGTAGAGATCATATGAATTGCTGTCGGGCCAATTATTGTGTGTGTCCCCCCCATTTTATTAGTTCAATGAAGCAACAACAATAGCAACCCTGAAGTATTCTTCACAGATTTTATCGGTGTGGTGACAGAGTTCTTAAGAAAAGAAAAGAAAGAATAGACAGCATGTCATCAGAGTGGTTGAGATGGTTGCATTGGGCGGCAATATGGTATCAAGTCTAAAACTTCTTTTCGTTTTTCTTTTAAGCTTTTCTTTCTTTCTTTTTTATTCTGCCATGTCAAAATGAATAGTGTTCCGTCTAATTTTCCTTCCCCAGACAATAGTGATATTATAACTTGAGAGTACAATCAACAGTTTAATAGCTTTTTGCCTCTTTCCCAAGTGAGCAGTATAGCTGGATGTCTGATCTTGACCTTGGTCAAGAGAAATTGAAGACGTTTCTGAGAGCAAAGACAGCCTATTCACATGGCACAGAACATTCTTCATGGGATTATTTCTGAATAGGCTGCTGGCTGAAGAAATAAAGCTTTTTTTTTTAAATCATTCATTCATTCATTTTAAAGATTGGCATGCTATCAACTCCCATTAGCCAATGTACAATGATTCCTATTCAACAACAATTATTAAAATTCCACTTCAGAAACATCTTTTAAAATTTCTACTAGGCTGAGTAAAAAAAGAAATAAGATCAGTTTTAGTCCTTATGTCTAATTGTTTCATCATCTAAGGAAAAGATAAATTAGCTGTTAGGTGTACCCATGGGAGTGCAAGCCTCAGAGGTGGGTTGCTACCAGTTCGCACCAGTTCAGGCGAACCAGTGGTGGAAATTGGGATTAGATCACCAAACTGGTAGGGATGGCAGGCTGGCCATGCCCCTGAACCAGTTCCCTGGTCACCGTTGCCGGCTTGTTTTTTAATCATTTTTTTAATGTTCTGTGCATGCGCAGAACAATTTATAATCAATTGCACACACATGCAAAGCAAACCAGCAGCAATTCTGGCAGCAACCCACCCCTGGCATGCATAATGTGTCCTGTTGAAGATCTAAAAGTGCAAGGTAAAGTGCATGGTTAGATAAAACTCTACAAGTAATGTGCATTCAGCTTATATAAAGTTTTATACTCTATATTGGACACCTTGGATGTTCTCAGCAATTAGTCCATAGGACACCATGGAAATTCCTAAAGGCCCCATTGCTCATTATGCTGCATACTTAACCTATTTGAAGTTTATAAACTATATTCAAGGTCCATTACACAAAAGATACTTTGCATTAACCAATTCTTGAGTTCAGCATTTACAATATATCTTTCTTTTTCCCAGAAACAAATCTGCTGATTTTTTAGACAAAACACATAAAAAATATCTCATAGCACTGATATATCCAGCTTCAATGCAAGGTTCAAGATATCTCCCTCTCCTTCTCTCTCATGTTGTGAACATTGTCCTTAGGGGGAAATATAATCTGATTCATATAAGAGGCATCTTTCAAACTCGTAAGTCCTCTCCTAGAATTAATAAGAACTCCATGTTATCCAGATTTAAATTCAATTGTTCCCCTACATCTAGTTGTGCATGTAGAATCTTTCAAAACATGTACCCGACTGTCATAAGACAACTCCCAAATGGCCAATAATATTCATGGACTCATAAACTCATAGAGCCATAGAACTGTGGAGTTGAAATGTACTATATACTAGATGTATAAGAAACATCTAATGTATAAGATAACAAATTAAACCACACTCAACATATGGGTTTCTAGACTATTTTTTAAAATCTCCAGACACAGAGAACCCAGACATACCATTAGCTCAGTGTTCCATTGCTATACAGATAATATTATCAGGATGTTTTTATTTAAATTTTATTTTATTTACCTGTGGCCTTTCGGGTGCGCTTCAAGGTGCTGACGACCATCTTCAAAGCGCTCCATGGCTCGGAGCCTAGTTATATCCGCGACCGCCTCTTGCCCCATACATCCCTTCGACCGATCCGCTCCCACAGAGAGGGCCTTCTCAGGGTACCGTCGGCCGGGCAATGCCGGTTGGCGGTGCCCAGGGGAAGAGCCTTCTCTGTGGTGGGCCCTGCCCTCTGGAACGACCTTCCCCCCGATCTACGCACCATCGTGGACCTCCGCCTTTTCCGCCAACGTCTTAAAACCTACTTATTCCAACAAGCCGGCCTAGCATAACCCCGTTTCTGATTTTATAGGGATAATTTTAAATTTAGAGCGTTAGTATTTTAGCACAGAGAATTATTTAATTAGTTTTTAAAATTTTGGACTTTTGTACTGTGTATGTTTTTTAATGATGCCTGTGCGCCGCCCTGGGTCCTTTTTTAGGAGAAGGGCGGGGTATAAATTTAATAAAATAAATAAATAAATAAATAAATAAATGGATCCTGAGTAGCTGCAACTCATACCAATTATTTCTGATCATACTTACTATGGTGGTGGAAACTAGTTCCTGACTCTCCCCCCTGTGGCATTCTTTTTTGAACCTGAAAACTTTGGTCAAGTCTCCCTTTAGACTCTCCAGATTTAACATAAATTAGCATGTTCCTTTGAATTGTTCTCAGGAAATGTCTTCAAGTAATGGGTCATTTTTCTTCCTCTTCTCTGAATCTATTATAATCAGTCAATAACCTTCCAAATTTATCCTGGAAATCTCTTTCCTTTAATAGTTGCTTGAGCTGCATTGCTATAATTTTGTCCACTGATCATCCAGATATGTTTCTCAAATCTGTTACAGAGAATAGTTTCTCAAATCTGTTACATCCAAAGTTGGCTTTTTAAAGAAGGTGTAAACATTGCTTTTTCTAAGGTGCCAGGAAATCTCTACCTGCTATAAGGAAAAGGTAAAGCTTCCCCTCACACATATATGCTAGTTGTTCCTGACTCTAGGGAGCGGTGCTCTTCCCCATTTCAAAGCTGAAGAGCCAGCACTGTCAGAAGATGTCTCCATGGTCATGTGGCCAGCATTTTAGAAATTAGAATTTATTTGACTTTTATACCGCACCTATCTCCCCGAAGGGACTCAGGGCGGTGCACAGGAAATTAAAACAAGTATCAATATATAAAAAAATAGAAAAGCCATAAATAATACTACACAATAAAAACTGATTAAATTTAAAATACCCTGTGCTAAAATTCACTAAAATCCCACTAATTAAAACATAATATCAATTTAAAACACAGTCTTATAGGATGGTCTCGGGGACTAGGCTAGGCCGGCTTGATGGAAAAAGTGCGTCTTCAGACGCTGGCGGAAGAGGCAGAGGTCCGTGATGGTCCAGAGTTCGGGGGGAAGGTCGTTCCAGAGGGCAGGGTCTGCCACGGAGAAGGCCCTTCCCCTGGGGGTCGCCAACCGGCATTGGCCGGCCGACGGCACCCGGAGAAGACCCTCTCTATGGGAGCGAATCGGTCGAAGGGATGTGTGAGGTAGGAGACGGTCTTGCACATAACTAGGCCCCATGCCATGGAGCGCTTTGAAGATGGTTATCAACAGCATGACTAAACACCAAAGGTGCACGAAATGCTGCTATCTTCCCACTAAAGGTGTGGGAAGATAACATTTTTCTACTTGCATTTTTACATGCTTTTGACTGCTAGGTTGGCAGAAGCTGGGACAAATAATGGGAGCTCACTCCATTATGTAGTGCTAGGGATTTGAACCACCAATCTGCTGACCTTTTCAATTGACAAACTCAGCATCTTAGCCACTGAGCCACCACATCCCTTCTACCTGCTATAGCTGGAGGTGTAATAGTTTCAGAAATCATTGATAGAGGAGAATACTTGGAAGTAATTGCAAACCAAGTCAAAAATTAATTTATCAGAAAAGTAATGGGATGAACTAATAAAGAAGATTATCCACTATCCTTAGAATTGAACAATGAAATTGATCCAGATAAATGTTATAAGTAAGTATAAGTGGGGATTATGAATACTAAGAACAGGAGAAATAAATTATTATCATAATCATCATCATGGTGGGAGAAAGCAAATCTTTCATGGTAGGCATTGTTTATCATAGAACAATACTAATGAAGGCAGCCCTCCAAAACATTTGGAGAACCACCATAGAAACTAAGACTAAAAATAATGGATATAAGTTGCAGCTACCTATGGTTCATTTAAGATAGATATATATATCTTAAATGAACTACGTTGTGTAATTTTTTAGATATGTGTGTTAGTTTTATGAGCTGATCAATAAATTAAATTAGAGAGAGACCAGGATAGATCTATTTCGAGCTTATTAGCTCTCATCAGCTGGCCATACCCCTTACTGGGATTTGAACCAGGGCTGTGTTGCATGCTAGGCAAGGAGCCTAGCACTTTAGCCAAGCCGGTTCCTCTTATTGCATCAGCAGAGACAGGGTATATTAGTATAGGTAATTGTTTCACAACAACCTGTTATTAGGCCCCAATTAAGGGAGGAGACATACTGTTTCCTTTCCTGCCTGTCGGCTCATGACCAGAGACCATCTAGACAGCAAGCCAAGAATTACATTGTGTAATTTTTTAGATATGTGTGTTAGTTTTATGAGCTGATCAATAAATTAAGTTCCCCTTATTGCTGATGCAATAAGGGGAACCGGCTTGGCTAAAGTGCTAGGCTCCTTGCCTAGCATGCAACACAGCCCCGGTTCGAATCCCAGTAAGGGGTATGGCCCGTATGATGAGAAAATAGATCTATCCTGGTCTCTCTCTAATTTAATTTATTGATAAGCTCATAAAACTAACATGTATATATATATATGTATGTATGTATGTATGTATGTATGTATGTATGTATGTATGTATGTAAGTTAGTTTTTATGAGCTGATCAATAAATAAATCAGAGAGGCTAGTATATTGATCAGCTCATAAAAACTAACACACATATTAAAAAAAATCACACAACGGAATTCATGGCTTTCTGTCTAGATGGTCTCTGGTGATGAGCCGAAAGGCAGAAAAGGAAACAGTATGTCTCCTCCCTTAATTGGGGCCCTAACAGGGTGTTGTGGAATAATTATATATATATAATTTAATCGGTTTAAAGTAGCAGAGCCAACATTCCAACCCCTCCCACCTCCACTTACAGAAAAACTGCCACTTCAAATACAGCTCATTCGCAAAAAAGCAAAGACCCAGGCCTGATGATGATGGGGGTGATCCCATCGAAACGTTGCAAAAACACCTTCAGCTGGCCATACTACCTCCACTGGGGTTTGAACCGGCACTCTCCAGCATATCAAGCAAGGCTCTCTATGCTTTGAGCTATCCGGCTTCCCCTGATTACATCAGCCTTTACAGGACTATTGAATGAGATAATATTTTTACAACTCCTGTTCGGCCCCTTTTTAAGGGAGGAAACAAACTGTCATCCTTCTCTGCCTTTCGGCTCAACCTAGAGACCATCTGGGCAGAGAGCTCATAAGATTACTGTTGAATTTTAGATATGTGTTAAGTTTTTAAGGGCTGATTAATAAATAAGAGACCAGGATGGATCCATTTCGGGCTTATTAGCCCTCTTCAGCTGGCCATACTACCTCCACTGGGGTTTGAACCGGCACTCATTTTAATATATATATACACAGCTCATAAAACTAACATATATATATATAAGTGTGAGGTAAATTAAATTAGAAGAGACCAGGATAGATCTATTTCAAGCTTATTAGCTCTCATCAGCTGGCCATACCCCTTACTGGGATTCGCTGTTTGGATGGTCTCTAGCGATGAGCCGATGAGCAGTAAGGGAAACAGTATGTCTCCTCCCTTTAATTGGAGCCTAATAATAACAGGTTGTTGTGAAACAATTACCTATACTAATATACCCTGTCTAAGCTGATGTAATAGGGGAACTGGTTTGGCTTAAGTGCGAGGTTCCTCGCCTTGCATGCAACATAGCCCCGGTTCGAATCCCAGTAAGGGGTATGGCCAGCTGATTAGAGCTAATAAGCTCGAAATAGATCTATCCTGGTCTCTTCTAATTTAATTTATTGATCAGCTCATAAAACTAACACACATATCTAAAATATTATACAACGTAATTCTTGGCTTGCTGTTTGGATGGTCTCTAGCGATGAACCGATGAGCAGTAAGGGAAACAGTATGTCTCCTCCCTTTAATTGGGGCCTAATAATAACAGGTTGTTGTGAAACAATTACACACACACACACACACACACACACACATATATATATATATGACAAATCAAAAGACTAACAGGGTTGAAGAGTCTTTCCTCTGAGGAAAGGGGCTATTTGCCTTAGAAAAGTGGACAACTAAAGCAGATCATGATAGAAGTCTATAAAACATGGTGTACATAAAGCAGTTAGAGAGAAATTTATTTTTTCATTGTAACAGAGTGCAAGGTCATGAAACAGAATGGATTGGCAGTAGATTCAGAGAATACAAAAGGTAATGCTTCATATAGTATAGTACCCAGGAAAGACAAATCGGCCTGCATTTAGTTCATTTCAATGAATAAATTAATTTTATTCTGGTTTTGTCTTAATCTGTTCTATATGTACTGTGTTTCCCTAAAAATAAGACTAGGTCTTATATGAATTTTTGCTCCAAAAGATGCATTAGGGCTTATTTTCTGGTTAGGTCTTATTTTGGGGGAAATAGCTTAACTGGGGCTTATTTTGGGGGTAGGGTTTATATTACAAACATCCTGAAAAATCATGCTAGGACTTCTTTTCTGGTTAGGTCTAATTTTCAGGAAAACAGGGCATAAGTACAGTAGATGTGTGTATATGCATGTATGCGTGTTTGTATATGTATATGTGTGTGTGTGAGAGAGAGGGGGGGTGGAGGGAGGGAGGGAGAGAGAGAGAGAGGAATATGTATATGTAGAAAAAAACATTTCTATAGCGTATTGTTTTTTTGGTATTTTTAAGATGAAGCTTACATAAGGAAAATTCTAGTAAGTGCAGCAATATATGAATAAATGGACTGATCATCACTGAATTTGCAAAGTGCAAAGTAATCTCTCTCTCTCTCTCTCTCTCTCTCTCTCTCTCTCTCTCTCTCTCTCTCTCTCTCTCTCTCTCTCTCTCTCTCTCTCTCTCTCTCTCTCTCTCTCTCTCTCTCTCTCTCTCTCTCTCTCTCTCTCTCTCTCCCCTCCACACACATCATAGATATATAGTCCCTAATACACACAAACCTTACTGCTAAGACCTTCCCTTGAACCTATGAAATATCTCAGTCCTAAGGCAGCTAGTGTCAGATATTTTTGTCACTGCCAACTGTCAATAACTAGCATCAGGCTGGAACAGATTCTTGCTCCTAAGTATCACAACACCTTTGATATGCTCCCTTCATCGCAGATTGCTGTAAAATAGGGAGAGAAAAAAAAACCCCAATGATAGTTTTGCATTACAAAGTAAGGAACTAGAAGAAAGGCTCCAAAGCAAACCTTGTCATTAACCAGCATTCAAGGACATCTAGGGAAACAGGCCTACAAAGAAGAAAATTGGGGAATAAAAAGCACAGTGCTTTTCATCAAGAGAAGTAGAAAAATGTTAAGACAGGGAGACCTTGGAAGATTCAAAAAAGAGGGTTGGAAAAGTTAAGCGGGTTGATTCTATGGAAGGGAAAATATAGGATGGAGGATTAAGAGCTGTGGTGGTGCAGTGGTTAGAGTGCAGTACTGCAGGCTACTTCTGCTGACTGTTGATTGTCAGCAGTTTGGCAGATCGAATCTCACCAGGCTCAAGGTTGACTCAGCCTTCCATCCTTCCGAGGTGGGTAAAATGAGGACACATTTTGACTCTGTAAACCACTTAGAGAGGGCTGTAAAAGCACTAAGAAGTGGTATATAAGTAAGGTGACCAGATGTCCTGCTTTTGGCAGGACAGTCCCACATTTCAAGCATCTGCCCTGAGTCCCGCGGCCTCTTAAAAATATCCCGCTTTTTGGCCGCGGGGGCCAGGCAGGTGGCGGGTGCTTTGCACATGCTCAGAGGCGCAGGGCACGGGCAGGAAGCAGCGGGCTGGCAGGCAGGCAGAAGGAGTGGGCCGGCAAGGGAGGAGCCAGGCCCAGGCAGGCATCAGGCGGCGGAAGAGGAGGAGAGGCAGCTGGAGGCCGCATGGCCCTGAACCTCTTTGCGCCACGCCGCAATGCGCTGAGAGCAGCCGGACTGAAGCCCCACCGCCGCCGCCTCCTCCTCACCCGGCACGTCCTGGGCGCCCATAGTGGAACGGGTGGGCGGCGGTGGGGCTTCTGGCCCACCGCTCTCAGCGCATTGCGGCACGGTGCAAAGAAGTTCAGAGCCGCGTGGGTTCTGGCAGGCTGTCCTCCTCTTCCACCGCCTGCTGCCTGCCTGGGCCTGGCTCCTCCCTTGCCGGTCCTCCCCTTCTGCCTGCCCACCAACCCGCCGCTTCCTGCCCGTGCCCCGCGCCTCTGAGCATGTGCAGAGCGCCTGCCGCCCGCCCAGCCCTGCTCCATCGCCCCACCAGATGCCTACCTGCAGGTGCCCTGCTCGGGGGGGGGGGGAGGGAGGGAGGGGGTGGCGAAACGGCCTCTGCAGCGGCTGCGGAGCTGGGAAAGGCCACTGCCCCCCCCGTCAATGGTGTCCCCTTTAGTCAAGTTGAAATCTGGTCACATATATAAGTCTAAGTGCTTTTGCTATTAATAGAGTGGTGAAAGGAAAAGGTAGCAGTTTTTCATGAAAGGAAATGCAAAGGGGCTACCAAGTGACAAGGCTACATACTTTTCATTGGTATCTCAGAACGAGCTTGAGGGTTGCACAAAGGACTAGGGATGGCACAATACCGTAGCAGTATTCCAATGTGTAAGGAACTTCCACAGAGAAGATGGAGTCACCCTATTCTCCAAAAAACCTGAGGGCAGGACAAGAAGCAATGGATGGAAATTAAGGGCCTTCTCTGTGGCGGGCCCAGCCCTCTGGAACGACCTTCCCCCCGAAATTAGAACAACCACAGACCTCCGCTCCTTCCGTCAAAAATTGAAAACACACTTTTTCTGCTTGGCCGGCCTAGGTTAGTCTTCTGTCTTTCGATAGGGTTTTAGGGATTTTTTTAGTGTAATTTAAATTTAGGGGATTTTAGCGCAGGGACAATTTCGGTTCAATTCGTATTTTAACTATTTATCTTCCTATGTATTTTATATTGGTTTTTATTCCCTGTGCACCGCTCCGAGTCCCTTTGGGGAGAGGAGGCGGTATAAAAATAAATTTTATTATTATTATTATTATTATTATTATTATTATTATTATTATTATTATTATTATTATTATTATTATTATTATTATTGTTATTATTGTTATTATTGTTATTATTGTTATTATTGTTATTATTATTATTATTAATCAAGGAGACAACTAACCTAGAACTAAGGAGAAATTTCCTGACAATTAGAACAGTTAATCAGTGGAACGACTTGCCTCCAGAAGTTGTGGGTGTTCCAATACTGGGGGATTTTAAGAAGAGATTGCACAACATTTGTCTGAAATAGTATAAGATTTCCTGCCTGAGCAGGGGGTTGGATTAGAAGATCTCAAAGATCCCTTCCAACTTTGTTATTCTGTTAGGCAAAAGGAACCTGCCCTATGAAAAGCTTTGAGAGTAAGACCAAGACAGAAATACTCATTGCCCTATTTTTCTACATAATTCTGACACCGTTTGGGATTCAACCAGAAGAAAATATTTAACTTCCTTTCAGACCTGGAGATTATAAAAGAAAAACTATAAGCAGGTTGTATTTTATAAGCTAAAAGCAGACAGCTCTAATAGGAGTGGATGTAGGAGTCAAAGGTGAGTGGAACATAACCATCCAGAATTGTTTCTTCAATACTGTCAATACAAAGCCTTTTATGGTTGATGAAAGTCCACTTCACAAGTGTATCTTTAATCCATGCAGGAAATCTGCACATTTCTTTCCTTGCCCAGTGAAGAAGCTCAGAACTTGGTGAAAAAATATATATTGGGGCATCAGGCAGAAGGCATGCATGAAAAAGAATAGAAAAAGATTGGAATATTTCATTGCTGCCTTTGAAGACAAAAGGAAGATAAATTTTGGTGTCTCCACTGTTGGAAGAAACATCCTTCTGGATTCAGTTCCAAGTAGGGAAAAAGACACTGGAAACATGGAGGCTGTTTGGAGAGATGATTTTAACAGTGGATAGGGCCAGGTGACTCAAGGTCCAGGCAAAATTGAGCACATGCCTTGAAGATATTGGGAGGAGGAGGAGGAGGAGGAGGAGGAGGAGGAGGAGGAGGAGGAGGAGGAGGAGGAGGAAGAAGAAGAAGAAGAAGAAGAAGAAGAAGAAGAAGAAGAAGAAGAAGAAGAAGAAGAAGAAGAAGAAGAAGAAGAAGAAGAAGAAGAAGAAGAAGAAGAAGAAGAAGAAGGGTAGAGATGTTGAGAGTGCCCTGGTTTTATGCCCTCTCTGGACACCATTTTACATTTTCCAGTTCTGGTGTAAGGAAAAAAAAAAGACTCCCAGGGGGCAGAACTCTTAGCTAACTTTGCAGACTGTCTACTGAATCCAAGTTTGGTTGATCCTTGCTAGGTGGTGATGTAATGAAAAAGCTTTGGGATTCCTATTATGGCTCTGCCTGAAGTAGGTAGATCTTTGTTATGTAGAATAGACTGGCTCAGGCTATAATGGCCCATTGACAAAGAGGGGGCCAGGGAGCTGCAGGGAGGTGTTTTGTCTTTAAAACATGTTTCTCCTTTTCTCATCCAGGGAAATATAATATTCTGCCTTTTTAATATTTCCTAAAAAAAATTCATTTTTCTAGGAGAAGGGTGAGTGCTAACTTCCTACACCGCTATGTAAGGGTAGGAAAAAATAAACCCACTAAAACAAAATCCTTTTGAATATTGCAACATTAGTTTGATTTTTTCAAGTTCACGGTGGAACATGCAGCACTAATACAGCACATAGCTTTGCACCAGCCAATCCTCCCTTTTCTCATTTGCAAAAATGTGACTTGAAACAGAATTTTGTTTGTTTCTTTGTTGAAATAGATGGATCAGATATAATCGAGTGCAGGAGGTGAACAAGGGATCACAGAGCCTTATCTTTGTAATTGGTTTTAGGCCAATTGGGAGATTTTTTACAATAATAATAAAGCAAGGGCTTTTGAGGATATGCAGAGCTATTTTCCACCAGTAGCTTCACATAAGTCGAATGAAATTGTAATAGAAGTAACACACAATTCCTGACAATAATGCATTTAGACATTTCTAAGTACTGAAACCACACACACACACACAAGATGTGCAGGGATAATATGTAACTATTTACATGTCACATGTTTCTTAAACTCAAATGTTCACCATGTGGGAGTGTGTGAACTCTTTGAAACGTCTCTCAAGTGCCCTTCCCAAAATGTTTTAAGATTGATTGACACATGCATTGAATTTTCTAAGTGGAAATGCAAGTAGTTGTTTGACTTATGACCACAGTTCAGCCCACAATTTATGTTCCTAAGTGAAACATTTGTCAAGTGAGTTTTGCCCCATTTAACGACTTTTGTTGCCACGTTTGTTAAGTGAATCATGGCAATTGTTAAATTAGTAACATGGTTGCTAAGTGAATCTGGCTTTCCCCATTGAGTTCACTTCTCAGAATGTCACAAAAGAGGATGACATAACCCTGGGATGCTGGAACCGTCATAAAGGTGTGTCAGTTGTTAAGCATTCAAAGGTAAATCATGCGACCTTGGGGATGCTACAATGGTCGTAAGTGTGAAAAACAGTATATAAGTCACTTTGTTTAGTGCCGTTGTTGTAAGTTTGAATGGTCACTAAATGAAGGGTTGTAGGTCAAGGACTACCTGTATAGAATGCAGAAGTGAATTGCTTACTCATTTCCAGAACATCTTTCAAATTCCAAGCTTAGCCTAAAGATAAAGGTAAAGGTAAAGGTTCCCCTCGCATATATGCTAGTTGTTCCTGACTCTAGGGGGCGGGGCTCATCTCTGTTTCAAAGCTGAAGAGCCAGCACTGTCCGAAGACATCTTCATAGACATGTGGCCAGCATGACTAAACACCAAAGGTGAACGAAACACTCTTATCTTCCCACCAAAGGTGGTTCTTATTTTTCTACTTGCATTTTTACATGCTTTCGAATGGCTAGGTTGCCGGAAGCTGGAACAAATAACAGAAGCTCACTCCATTATGTGGTGCTAGGTATTCGAACCGCCGAACCACCGACCTTCTGATTGACAAGCTCAGTATCTTAGCCACTGAGCCACCGGATCCCTAAACCTAGCCTATAGCCCTGGAATTCCACCCAATCTCTAACCAGACTTGCTGCTGTTCAACATCTAATGTCCAACAAATTTGCCCAAATCCTTGCAGCACGTGATAACATCAGAATAATAGGTCCACAATGATGTTGTATCAAAATGCTCAGCATTCGTATAATTGTACCATTATATCATAATTTGCTCTCTTGACACTACCACCCTCAAGCTTGCTCAGAGGAAAAACAATAATAGGCATTTCAAGGGAAAATATGAGTAAACAGCAATTAAATATGTATGGATGCTCTTCTTTTTTTTAAAGCACAGACTGATGAAGAGACAGCAAAGAATTATGGATTGAAAACTGAATTGTACTGTTTTTTTTTCACTTTAAAACCCTTTATATGAATATCTAGAAACCAGGACCAGATTTTTCAGATTCTTAAAAATATATATTTTATTTCTATATTTTAAATGTTTGCCTTGGGAGACACCTGTGTGCAACATATGATTTGGGCAGGGGATTTCACAGGATATGTTGAACTTCAGCTCTTCCCACCTCCCAAGATATGGTAGTGTTGGAAGAAATGTCCATCTGGGTTCAGTTCCAAGTGTGAAGAAAGATACTGGAAACATGGAGACTGATTCAAAAGATGGTTCAATGCCTTGGAGCTCCTGGGTGAAAAGGGAAGAGATGCTGAGAGTCCCTGGGTTTTATGCCCTCTTTTGGCTTTGAACTTCCTGGGCCACAGGAAGCATATCCTGATTGGTTGCTGTGTGCTAAGTTTGGTTGAAACTTGATGGGTGGTGCAATGAAGGGCAAAGAAATGGCTCTGCTCCTTCAGGTAGATCTTTGTTATGGCCCAGGCCTTAACGGCCCATTGACAAAGGTGGTGGGGGCTATTAAGAGGGAATATTTTTCCTGCCTAAAAACATGTTTCTCTATCTCTCATCCAGGGAAATATAATATTCTGCCCTTTTCATATTTCCCAGGATATTTAATTTTTCTAGTAGAGGCATGGGTGCTAACTTCCTTTAGATGCCTTCCTATCTGGAGGGCATCAGATTGTCAATCTTTTCTTTGTATTAGCAACTGTATGTATTCCAGATGTATGTATGTTATATTCCAACAATTCATGCTGTTGTCAGCATTCCAAATAACATCCAAAAATTAAATCAGAGTCCAAGGCAAAGTATTCCTCAAAGTTCCAATTTATTAAGAGAGACATGTTGGCACATCTGGGAAAACCTGAATCTGAAAACTTCCCAAGTTTTTCCATCCAGTTGAAAGTTCAAGATTTTGCCTCCACCCCCACAAATCCATCACATAGTCCAATCTTCCACTGCTACACTGGCTGTTCCACCCATCAACTTCTGGTCAGGCTCAGAGGTGTAGAGAACAAAAGATGACCTTGGTTTCTAAAAAGGAATTTTATTTTGACAGCAGTACATTCTACTCCTTACCATTCCCCCTCCCAATTCCCCACTAATGAAACAGCATAGTAAAATAATAGAGAGTGTGGCAGGCCAAGGATCCAGCAAGGAATATGACTGCAGACTTGACAGTTCTGCTATAAACATAGCTGTATCAGGGTTGGGCTTCAAAAATTTTAAGAAGGGGTTCTCTGCCAAGTTGCTGGATGGGCATGGCCATGGTGGATGTGGCCTAGTCAGCCTCCTGTACCATGGCAGGGAGGCTTTCTCTGGGCTTCGGAGGGTTTCCTCAAGCCTCCGGCAGGGTGAAAATAGCCTCCCCAGGCTCTGGAGGCCCTCTGGAGGCTGGAAACAAAACTGTTTTCAGCCTTTCTGAACTTTCAGTAGGCTCATTTTTCACCTTCACGAAGCCTCCATGCATGCCCTGCATTTACCTGCAACTAAAACGGGCCTCATGGGGACTCCTGGGATGGGTGGGGCCAGCCAGGACTGGGATTTGGTGGTTCTCCAAACTGCACAGAATCTTACCTAGAGGTTCTCCCGAACCCCTGCAAACTGCCAGCAGCCTACCCTTGATCTGCATCTCTATCCCCAATTCTTTACTTTTGCTACTATATTAAAATGAGGAAGAATAAGGCAGGAAGTACAGATTTCAGAGTTCAGCCCTGCAGCAAACACACAGTGGGATTCGCAAATTTTGAATGTCATAGAATTGCAGGGTGCAAATTTGAAATGAAGTGAGAGGATGCAAATATTTAAATGTAATCCATAGATTATGCAAAGTATTGTTAGATTCTGCTGAGTTACCAAATAAATGACAAAAACTTTTAACATGGGGAAATAAATCCTGATTTACTGTTGTGGCCACATGCATAGGTGTTGCTTCATTATCTAACACTCCAACGTATTTAAATGTAAGAGGGAGGTTCATTTGGTGGATTGATTGATTGACTCATTTCAACAACAATGCAGGAAGTTGCTATTGGTTTTTCTTCTAGTCTGATTCAGAATTCCTTTGTGTAGGTAAATTGATATTAAAGTCAGAGCAGAGAATGTGAATACACATCTCTCATCAACAATCTCCACAAGGACTAGATCAGGGGTTTCAAACTCGATTTCATTGAGGGTTACATCACGGTTGTGTTTTGACCTCAGGGTGGGTGTGGCCAAAGTGGACATGGCCAGCTTGACATCACTCATGTTCTAACCTAGGCTTCCCCAGCAGCATGAAGCCGAATCCTCAGCTTGATAAACCCCTTTTATTTAATTTGCAGTGAATTTTTCTCCAGTAAAGACCCAGCCCACAGTCTTTCAAGATAGTTCACAATTACTGACATTTATCAGACTTGGAGAGTGACCAGGCTGATCTCTTTCAGACACTGCAATACTTGGCAAGAATGCAGGAATGAATAAATTGTCTCCTGCAAACTCCACTCCCCTGTCGCTCCTCTTTTATTCCCTATGGGAGGGGCCATCCACTGTCCACCTGTGGCCTTACTGACATCATAACTTGTTCCTTATCTGTTTCCTTCATCTGGAAACTCTGTGCATGCACACACAAGGAACAGGCTCCAGCTGTTCATCTGCCTCACTGATGTCTGACTCTGAAGGAAGCTGATAACTGGCACACAGCTCTGGCGCCCTCTCTGCCTTTGATACAGAGCCCTCATCAAAGCCTTTCCCAGACTCCAGGACTGGGCCATGTTCCTACTCAACCTCCTCACTGTCCAAATCTGCTGCCAGATTTGGGCCAAAACAATTCATATTAGGGACACCTGGCTGCTGGTGGGCCAAAACAATTCATATCAGGGACATCTGTGGTGGCCTGAGCCCTCTGCCGGCAAAAATGGGAACCCAAGCTCCATTTTCAATTGCGACGGCCTCCTGCTGCCCTCTGCCAGTAAAAATGGAGCTCAGGGGGTGTGTGCTTTTTGGCTCCCATTGCAACTGGTATGCTGCAACAGGAACCAGGGGTGCACCATGGGCAAACCCGCTGCTCGGCGGAGCATCGGAAAGGCACCGTACACTGCGTGCGCATGCGCAGATGGTTCATTTCCTTCAAATACAGGTAAGGAACAAGGGCAGGGAGATGGGCCCTCCAACGCACTATTCTGATACCATGGCTGCTGCTTCTGGCAGGCACCGGTACGTGCGTACCAGGGTGTACCTCCCGCAACCCACCACTGCCCTGGACCCTGTTTTCAACTGCAACAGCCTCCTGGAGCCCTTTGCCAGTGAAAACAGAGCCTGGAGAGGCCCCTCCACACAGCACTCCCGAGCTCCATTTTTGCTGGCAGAAGGACCATGGGCTGGTCCTTCACTACTTCCAGGATAGCCCTGCAGGCCAGATTTAAGCACCCCGCGATCCGGATCCAGCCCATGGGTCTTGAGTTTGATATCCCTAGAGTAGAGAAAACTACAATTCATGACTTTTTAGAAGACAGGATAAAAAACATAAACGTTTTTAAAATCTAGACAGGTATAAATCCTCTTTGGCAATTTTGTCTCATTCAGTTGCAGTCAAGTTTCTGTTTCTACTATCGGTACCTTTCTTGGAATACATAAACCTGCCGTTTCAAGCCAAGTGATCTTTAGGGACTCTAAACGCTACAGGCATGCAGAGGATTCTGTGGTGGATTACTCTGTAGCTTTTCCTCTTTTGACATGGAGTATTCCCACACTAACATCTCAAAGGGTTATTGGAACTATTCAGTTCTCCTACTATATCAAGTTGGTCATTCCCCAGGAGGGATATTACAGAGGACCTGACCTCTAATTCCATTATTCCATCTCTGAATAACACAATCAGAATGTATACTTATCTTTTCAACAGATGTACTTTGAAGCTGGGAAAATATCTCCTTGGCGAGAGATTCTTAATAAGAGCTTTGCAGAACCAAGATTGTATTCATAAAAAATGAAGTCTTGCCTTTTAGCATAAAAGGTGAAGTTTCTCTTCAAATGTTCACTTAAATAACTTATTTCAGATTTCATGCATTTTTACTTCATGTCTTGTCTATTATATTTTCAACGTGAAATTATGCAAAAAGTAAAATAAAAAAAAATCATAGTAAAATGCTAAAATGCCCAGCTTTTCTTTTAAATAAAATGTGCACTGAACATATGAGTCTCATCTATTCTGATTTAATATTTATCAACATTCTACAGTCCGTTTGATAAAGTCTTTCAAAGCTTGTGTAAAAGGAAAAAAAAAAGAAAAAAAATGTTCTTGGCAGACAAAGTTTATTTAATTAATTTGAACCAGCTTTCTTTTTCTTTTTTTAATCCATATGATTTTTTAAAATGGAATTTCAAAATTAGATTGGTCATAGAAACATTCTTAACATTTTGATAGGCTACAGGCAGAAAATGGGAATGAAAAATGAAAATTTAGACCAGGTTATGTTGTTTTGTACTACAATGAAAAATTCCAATTGTATTTAAAATACTTCTTAATATTTCATTTTCAAATAGGTGCTTGGAAGTTTCAGAGAAATCATGAAAAATGGGTATCCACAGAGTGGATCAAAGAAAATCAAATATACAATCAAAATGTATTCTGTTTTATATATACAGTACATTGAATATGTAATGCCTATATAAATAAGATGGTACTTTGCTCATACTGTCATGACTGCCTTTTTGACTTTTGTGTGCACAGCTGGTGGCCAATTTAGATTCATAGCACCAATTCAGAATAAGAGAATTACAGAATTGGAAGGAACCTTGGAGGTCTTCTAGTCCAACCCCCTGGTCAAGCAGGAGACCCTATTCCATTTCATTCAAATGGTTGCCCAATCTCTTCTTAAAAACCTCCAGTGTTGGAGCACCCACAACTTCTGGAGGCAAGCCGTTCCACTGATTAATCATTCTGGTTACTCAGTTTAAAATAATATATTTGTATTAGCTTGGAGTCTGAACCATAGATCAATGCATTGGCCATGGTGGCGCAGTGGTTAGAAGGCATTATTGCAGGCTGATTCTGTTGACTGCCAACAGTTTAATCCTGACTGGCTCAAAGTTGACTCAGCCTTCCATCCTTCCACGGTTGATAAAATGAGTACCCAGATTGTTGGGGGCAAAATGCTGACTCTGTAAACTGCTTAGAGAGAGCTGTAAAGCACTATGAAGTGGTATACAAGTCTAAGTGCTATTGCTATTGCTATTCACATCACTTACCAAGAAACATTATGGTCAGTCCAAAAGTGCCCTCTATAAACCCTTTGTAAATCTGTAGCCCCTTTGATTTTATTCCACGAGAACAACTCTAGAGGCAATTAGCCACTACAATGATAAATCACCGTCTTAGGCTAATAATGCGATTACACTATGGGACAACCACTCAACTAAAGGGTAATATCCTCATTGATTTAACTGAATGCATTTTCTGTAGCAAGGGTGAAAAGGAACGCTGTAACCTCACCCCACTACCCTTCAGGTTTTACATTAACACTATAGTTGAGATGTTTTCTGAACCACTAATGCCATCTTCCTTCTCTCGTCCCATCTCTGCTGCCCTTTATGCTGCTGATGCAGCCACATTGTCTGTAACCAAACAAAGAGGTTTTAAAGCTCTATCCCTTTACTGCACTAGAGAAAAATCTCAAAATAAATGAATCCAGAACAAAGTGCTGGTATTCTCTAGAGAATGTCCTTAATTGGATGGACAGTCAATGGGAAACTCATCAAACAGATAAAATCCTTTAAATATCCAGGACTTTGTTTTCAAGCTTCTTCCTGCTGGTCGAGTCAAAAAGAGAGAGAGAGCTTTGGATAAAATCCCCCAAAGTATCCCTTGCAATTGCTAAATTTGAAGGTCAATTTGGTAACAGTTATATCACAGCAGCTATTAAATTATTTAAGGCCAAACGTCTGGGTTTGATGCTATACAGTATAGTTCTAAGGTGTCCCCTAATTTAGAATAAATTCAGTCAAAGTTCTTAAAACTATTACTATGAGTTCCTTATTCAACTTCCCATATCTTAATGTGGCTAGAATTAGGATGCATTTCATTTGGCCCAAATTAAATCTTTGGTGTCTTAGATTATGGCTGCAGGGAAGCTTCCTGGGAAACTTCCTTAGTTCACCTCACCTTGCTGATTAGGTTTTCCAACCTATGAAAGCAAATTAATAATTAAATTAATGTTGTGGCCTGCCAGCAGCCAGTGGAGCTGGCAGCAGATTTGGACAGTAAGAAGGTTGGGGAGGAACATGTGCCAGTCCTGGAGTCTGGGGAAGGCTCTAATGAGGGCTCTGTGGTGGAGGCAGAGAGGGGGCCAAGACTGTATGCCAGTTATCAGCTGCCTTCAGAATCAGATATCAGTGGGGCAGATGAAGAGCTGGAGCCTGTCTCTAGTGTGTGCATGCACAGAGTTGCCAGACGAAGGGAACAGCTAAAGAACAGTGGAGTAAGGCCACAGGTGGACGATGAATGACCACTCTCAGAGGAAATAAAATAGGAGCGAAAGGGGAGTGGAAAAGACACTTAGTTCGCTTAATTGGTTCGTGACCCCTTGCCAAGTTTTGCAGATATCGGCCTGGCAGCTCTCCAAGCCAGATAAGGTCTGTGATTGTAAATCCTCCCTTGAAAGACTTTGCTGGATGTGAATGAGCAGAATTCACAGTACATTAATTAAAAGGAGTTTTTGTTGGGACATGGAGTTTGCTTCATGCTCCTGGAAAGTCTGGGTCAGAACAATGAAAACATCCCAGGGTTACCTTGTCAGCATTGTTTTGCTAGGACTTGATAAAACTCTGGCAGAACTGAAGTAGATAATTTGGGATCTAGATATCCAAAATGGCAGACCCAAAGTCGTCTATCCCTTTTATAGCACCTTTGCTCCTTCTCCCTGGTCTATTGGGATTATTTCAATAGTTATAGCTGTTAGAGGCCATCAGGATCTTCTCTCATGCTAATAACTCATTAGATTTTTTTTTTAAAGGCATCTGAGTAGACTATTTGCTTCATCAGAGAAGGGAATTAACTTCAACCCAACTGGGTGTCAATGTTCCAAGTAATGCATCCACAATAAGCAGAACTCCAAGGCAGGTAGAGTCCTCAAAGAACATGTTTATTGGATACATCATATTGGCACAGCTGGTGAAAACCAACTCTAAATGTTCCCGTGATTTTTAGTCTCATTAAAATAGCAAATGTTTCTCTCCCCCAAGGTCACTGGTCATATTGTCCAATAAAAGTAGCTGGTAGGCTGTTTAGTCACTCCTCTCCTCCTTCAACTGCCAGCAGTTGAGGTGCCATTGGTTCCCACAAGAAAACATTTTGTTTTGACTGTCAACCAGTCTATCTACTTCCCTTTCCCCCTTCAAAGTTCATGGCAACTATGAGGCGACAAAAGATGGCTGCATCCAGGTTCACTTCAGAGTTGACACTGGGCCTATGAGAGAAAATAAGGAAGAAGCTGAACATCCTCATTTCCCTCCAGGTAAGCTGGTTTGTTTCATTAACATACTATACTAGTCTAAAGATACAGGGAGCAAGTTTGCAGGCAATAAAGACACGAAGACTCCTGAGAAAATACAGGTTGCCCTTGACTTACATCAGTTCATTTAGGTACTAAATGGTACTAGTACTAGTAACCACCTTTAAAGCGCTCCATGGCAAGGGACCTGGTTACCTGCAAGACTGCCTCCTGCTACCAAATACCTCCCACCGACCAATTCGCTCCCATAGAGAGGGCCTCCTCAGGGTGCTGTCGGCAGGCAATGTCGGCTGGCGACCCCTAGGGGGAGAGCCTTCTCTGTGGAGGCTCCTGCCCTCTGGAATGACCTACCCTCTGACCTACGCACGACCACGGACCTGCGCTTCTTCCGTCGGGCCTTGAAGACCTATTTATTTCATGCAGCCGGCCTGGTGTAGTTTTTAAATGGTTTTTAGTAGGGTTTTACTAAGGTTTTAGAACAGGTGAACTATTTAATAAATTTTTAAACATATTTTATGTATTTTATGTTTTATACCACTGATTTTTATTGCTGCCTGTACACTGCCCTGAGTCCCGGAAGGGAGAAGGGTGGTATAAAAATCAAATAAATAAATAAATAAATAAATAAATAAATAAATAAATAAATAAATAAATAAATAAATAAATAAATAAGTAAGTAAGTAAGTAAGTAAGTAAGTAAGTAAGTAAATAAATAAATAAATAAATAAATAAATAAATAAATAAATAAATAAATAAATAAATAAATAAATAAATAAATAAATAAATAAATAAATAAATAAATAAATTTTTAGTGACCATTCAAAGTTACAATGGCACAGAAAATAGTGACATGACCATTTTTCACACAGCCATTGCAGCTTCCCCATGGTCATGTGATCAAAATTCAGATGCTTGACAATCGGCTCATAATTATGATGGTTGCAGTGTCCCAGCATCATGTGATCGCCTTTTGTGACTTTCTTACAAGCAATGTCAATGAAGATGTCAAATCCACTTAACAACCATAACACTAACTTAACAATTGTAGATTCACTTAACAACTGTGGAAAGAAAGATAATAAAATGGAGCAAATTTGCTTAGCAAATGTTCCACTTAGCAACATAAATGTTGGGCTCAATTGTGGTCATATGTTGAGGACTACCAGTAATTAACATTTTGCTGTAGATAGCATTTGTATGTATTTAACAGAATAACAGATCTGGAAGGGACCTTGGAGATCTTCCACTGCCCAAAAAGGTGACTCTATACCATTCCAAACAAGTGGATGTCCAGTCTCATCTTAAAAGCCTCCAGTGATGGAACACCCAAAACTTCTGAAGGCAAGTTGTTCCACTGGTTAATTGTTCTCACTATTAGGAAATTTCTTCTTAGTTCAGATTCCTTCTCTCCTTGATAGGTCTCCATCCATTGCTTCTTGTCTTGACTTCTGATGCTTTGGAAAATAGATTTTTTTGTGGCAGTCCGCTAAACATTGGAACTCTGTTATCATCAGATTATTATTGCATTTACACCACATTATTATTATTTATTATTATTTTATTATTAAGATTTTGTGCCACCCATCTCCCCTACAAGGTAACTCTGGGCAGCTTGCAGATCATAAAGACAAGTAGAAAAAATAATTAAAATATTAAAATTATACAAATTTAAAAGTTTACAAAATTACTATAATTCCAGCTGTTTATATTTTGACCTATACTCAATTCAGTTCCTGTTTTATCAGCTGAGATCTGTTCCAGGTATAAGTCTGCAAGACTTTTGAATAGGGGTACATCTAGAACAGGGGTGTCAAACTGGTGGCCCACAGCCCAGATGCATCATGTACAGGCCACACCACCTCGGCTTCACAAAGGCAAAAAATATCACAATACGACGTGATATGCCACACGACACAATCGAGTTTGACACCCATGACCCAGAATGATAGCAATAGCAATTATATACCTCTTCATAGTGCCTTACAGCCCTCTCTAAGTGGTTTACAGAGTCATCATACTATCTTTAACTATCTGGGTCCTAATTTTATCAACCTCAGAAGGATGGAAGGCTGAGTCAACCTTGAGCCAGTCAGGATCAAACTCTAGACTGTGGGCAGAGTTAGCCTGGAATACTGCATTCAAAGGAACTGTCCATGATTCTGTTTAGTTTGTGTGCTTCTGGTTTCTTTTTTAATAAAATGCTTAGTTTTATGGCCATATGCCATTTTCAGTTACTTAGTAGAAAATAAAATACAAATTTCAAAATTAGTAGAATATTCATAGTTATATGTAAAGAACTTCAATGAAGGGAAAAAAATTAGATTTGGTTTAGATTTGGTCATATATGGGGTAGAAAACTGTAACAGGGTATGAAGCCATTATCTGAAGCTAATATCTATTTCCAGTGAAATGAAAAACAACAAAAAAAGTTCTTTTCCTCAAACGTTTTATGGACCCAGCCTCATTTCAGATTTTCCCATCCTGCAGATGCTTACATTCATGCCCACAGAGATCTATAAACTGTGGCATTCTTCATCTTAGTGTTGAAGATTTAATAATGATAAGATTTCTGGGAGTTGAAGTTCACAAGTCTTAAAGTTGCCAAGGTTGAAGACCCCTGGTTTAAAGTGTGGTTCTGGTTTTAACTAGTCAAGTCCCTAGGCGGTGCTCAAATACTTTGCACTAATGCAATGGGCTTTCTCTAAGTGTGTTAAATAAATCCAGCTTCGAGACTAAAAAGAACTAAGAGAGAAAGGGAAGTGAATTACAAGATTTTTTTAAAAAGTGTGGGGAAACAGCAATAGCAATAATACTTAAAACTTATATACCACTTTATCATGCTTTTCAGTACTCTTTAAGTGATTACAGAATCAGCCTATTGCCCCCAATAATCTGGGTCCTCATTTTACTGATCTTGGAAGTAGGGAAGGCTGAGTCAACCTTGAGCCAGTCAGGATCGAACTCCTGAACTATTCATTTGACACTAATTTATAGGTACGAAATAAGAATTCACAAATGTTTAATAAACAGCATTAAGCAAACAGAGCACAAGGCTCATTTGTATTAAGCAGAGAATGCATGAACCCCATCATAAACCTGAAATAGGTTGGGCCTGTAACAAATTTATATTTCGATTTAGATGACAACCAAGCCGTTTTGCCTGCACAGATAAGCAAAATGTAAACTTATTTCTTTCTCACAATTCTCTTGAAGTAAAAAAAAAAGAAATGGCATTCTACTATTTCTGTTTTTTGTGTACCACGTCATTACAATACATTAATTTCTGCACAATGTTTTTTTGACCACCGTGTTCCAGAGGGGAGGAAAATTCTTTAATCGGCATTTAGAGATCAACAGATTTAATATGGCATGAGATTTTGTGGATTAAAATCTGTGTCACTTTAGTTAAGAATTAGCTAAATTTAGTTAATAATTTTTTAGTTGTCAAATACACACATGAATATCTATCAGAAAGAAATGACATTTTAAAATGGAGACTGACAAAAATACAAACCGTTCATTTAACAATATTCACAAATACTTTTGAGATGTTAATTCCTGTATTGGGACCATTGAGTTGAGAATGAAGGGATTTCCACCATTGATCTGATTAAGAATGCACTGAAGCTTAGCTGAAGGCTCATTTGAAGATCTCCACATATTAGAGTCAGTGAAGAATGTTGTCTTCTCTCTAATGCAGGGGTGTCAAACTCAAGACCTGTGGGCCGGATCAGGCCAACAAGGTGCTTAAATCTGGCCCATGGGGCCAGCCTGGAAATAACAAAGGACTAGCGCATGGTGCCTCTTGTCAGAGTTTGTTTCAGAAAAATCAAATCCAGAAAGCACACACAGGTAAGTGATTTAGCTGGATTCTTTAACTTCTTTATATACACAAGAATAGGTGAATAAATGTACAATACCAACAGGTGGTTCTTCCAAGTAAACACAAGGCAGGAGAGTTACAGGCAAACATAAGCAGTTTGTTTCATATCAGCAGACAAGCCCAGACAGACTGCTCGTTTACTTCTCAGAGGAACAGACTGCTTAAGTTTCTGTTTCAATTCTCTGCACAGATTCAGATCTGTTTAAGCTCCCATTGGCTGACTTAGTTGCTATGCCTATTCATTGGCTTAACTTGTTCCCATGTCTATCCCAGTCATGAATATTTTAATACCTCTGCCAGCCAAAATGGGTCATATGGAGTCCTTGCAGAGCCTCCATGCAGCCCATTTTTGGTTTCCCTGGCCTCCAGCAGCACTCTACTAGCCAAACACAAGTTCTGTGCAGCCTATTTTTGGCTGTCAGGGTGCTGCAGTAGGCAGCCGTCCCATCTCCCCCCCCCCCATAGGCCCAGAGGAGAACTACAGTGCTGATCCGGCCCTCAAAGAAATCCAGTTTGACAACCCAGCTCTAATGGATACGCAGGACATATTAGCATTGCTTTTATATATGGCAGGGTATCTCCTTCACTATCTTATTGGAAAGGAGTTGCAACAGTCGTCATCTTACTGCAAATCATTTGCATTGTTTTGCATGGTTAATATCAATCAGATCTACCTTAATTGGGTTGCAGTTGTTGCAGCAGTCCAAAAAAGGTGCCTTTACAATTACTCGTTTTATTTGGGAGGCATTATTCCATTTGTAAATCTCAAGCATTTAAGCAGAACCTGTGAAGAGATTGATTAGAGTGTATATGAGACAAACTCAAATCGTGCATGCCTTTGACAATCTCTGTGACTTAGACTGACGTTCACCTCAGTTGTGCTGCTAAAGAGAAGCTTAATTTTTTAAATGCCGAAATGTGTTGATCATGAGTTAATGCTGATGTATGTAATTTGGTGCTTCCTAGATGATCTTTTGAGGACAAGGCTCGCTTCTAAATCAGGGGTGTCAAATTCCGGTCTTTGGGGTGCTTAGATCTGGCCCACGGGGCCACCCTGTAAACAGCAAAGGAATGGCCTGCGGTGCCTCTGCTAGTGAAAACAGAGCTCCATTTCTACTGGCATAAGGTTGCAGGAGGCTGTCGCAGCTGTAAATGGAGCTCAAAAGCCTGTTTTTGCTGGCAGAATGCTCAGGCCACCACTGGTGCCTCTGACATGAGTGACGTTGAACTGCTCACATGCCCTGCCCCCACTGAGGTCAAACTCAACTCTGATGTGGCCCTCAATGAAATCGAGTTTGACACCTGTATGCTAAATGATCTATGGTATCTTTTCTGGAAACAAGAGTTGGATCCAGAGAAATATTCTGGGACTAATTCATTCATTCATGTACAGTATGTAGTTTAGGCAGTTTACCCAACACTTCACTGCTAATATACCCTGGTTATGGCTACCAATCATTTGTAAATAACAGCCACTCACCGCACTTCAAGATTTATGTGCCAAAAAATAACACGTGCCTTCACTTGGCTCAATGGAAAGATTCACAACAACATCTAAACACTGCTACAACGTTAGCAATATGATGACATGCAGGATTTCCAGAGCTCTTAATTTGTCACTTTTATTTCCCATTTTCCCCAAAAATTCTTTTCCACTGCTAAGCTGGTACGCTATCCAGTCACCCAGAGTTGGCAGAAAATTATACCAGGATGAAAATTGCTCCTGTATTGATCCCTGATCCCTGTCTTGTCTTTGAAGTGAATTTGTTGTGAGTCACTGATAAATGATGGCATCCTGCTTATTAACTTGTAGGAATGTCACGCTAAGGTCTGCTTTCCCTCCCCACCAACAATAGCCCTAATCATGGCAGTGATGGGTAAAAAGAGGGCAAGTCTGGTGACTTTGTGTTTCTGTACAGTTCCTTAGAACATTTTTCAGGCACGCAGCGGTACAGACCTGAGAACTTCTCGTTCCTTAGTTCTGGAGTTTAGGCTTATCATTTCATTGTGTCAAACTTCAGCTGTCTGCAAAACCTGGCTTTTAAAAAACTTAATAGTTGTAGAGCAGCCCATGGGCTGGAGGTGTCACACACTGGCTTCACCCACCCCCGGTTTAGCAAAGGGGGGAAAAAGTCACAATAGATCACACGATGCCACATGTTTGACATCCCTGATGTAGAGAATCTAGGTAGCAGGTGGCAAGCCTCAATGGCTAGACTCCAGTACTCAGATGCAATTAAATGATTAAAGGAGTGGCCACCAACTGGTGGTCCTCGACAAAATTTTGGGGGTCAGCAGAAAAATCATTTGCATTTTTTATATTGCACTAAATCAGGGGTCCTCAAACTACGGTCCCTGGGCTGGATATGTGTAATGAATGTTTGTGTTGCTGCAGAGTCTCGCCCTTCAGGGTCTTTTTGTGTGGGGCAGAGGGCGGCAGAAATTCTGACTTGGGGTCTGCTTCAGCCTCCTAATGCGAAGGATGGAGGGAAGTGCTGCTGGTGGCGAAGAGCCCGAGAGCTTCCTTCCAGGGGGACTGTATCATCATCTGGAACTGGCTGACCATCTCAGCCCACTGAGCCTTCAGACACTGGTACCTGGTCTTGTGCTCCCACAGGTCTTCCCTCTGCTTGGAAAGCCTATACTCATAGTCCTCAGTAAGGTGTTTCTGCTGAGCCTCCTTCTGGGTCAGATCCAATTTGAACTGAGCTGTTTTGCCAACTCTTTCTCGTGGGGTCTGCTTAGCTCCAACAACGGCTTCCTGTTGGGGCCCTAAGGAGCCCAAGCGGGGAGGCGAGGAGTGGCTGGGAGGGGAGGGGCAAGTAGAGACTAGAGAGGCACCCCTCAATGTGAGTGACATTGAGCTTGCCATGCCCACCCAGTCACATGACCACCTAGCCATGCCCACCCAGTCAGTCATTGGGCAGATATTAGTGGTCCATGGAATTTAACATTATGAATTTAGTGGTCCCTGAGGTCCAAAAGGTTGTTGACCCTGGATTAAAGGGTAGATTATAACCACAAACAAATGAACTCCAAAGAAATGTGCACCAAAAAACCAGAAGAATACTGACATCACCTTTTGCCGATTAACATTTCTTTAAATTAAAGTATGGACGCTTTAAAACCTAATATTTGGCTAACATAGACTAACATGGCTTTTCTCCTTCAATGTTCTCTAAAGAGAGTTCAGCAAAATGGTTAATTCCTGAATAAACATTTGGTTGCAGGAATATGTGATATGTGTGGTCTCTCTTTTAGAGAATTAAAGCAAGCTGATTGCTGAAACCTGTCCTTATGTATGTGTGCATAAGCCCCCTTGAACTAAGCTGACTTCTGAATAGAGTGCATTGAAAACTATCAGCATTAATATCCCAACCTTTACCTGGTATTAATTTCCTTGTATAATAGCTGCTAACCTCAATAGGACTCCTTAGAGAATAAATAGCCAATGTACCAGGCAGTGCTTCTGTTGATAATAATTTCACAAAAAGGGTAAATATATTTTTCAGATTCTTATTCTTTAACTAGAAAATGTGGGAGAAATATTACAGTATATTAAAAGGCCTGTTGAGCTATCTGTTCTCTACATGGGGCTCTCTACATGGGGCTCCCCTTGAGGTGCAACCAAAGACTTCAGCTTGTCCAGAATGCAGCCGCGCGGGCAGTTATGGGAACTTATAGGTTTTCCCATGTAATACCGCTCCTGCGCGAGCTGCATTGGCTGCCTGTCGTCTTTCGGGTGCGCTTCAAGGTATTGGTTATCATCTTTAAAGCGCTCCATGGCACGGGACCTAGCTATCTGCGGGATCGCATCCTGCCCCATACATCCCTGCGGCCGATTCGCTCCCACAGAGAGGGACTTCTCCGGGTGCCGTCCACTAGGCTGTGCCAGCGGGCGATGCCCAGGGGAAGGGCCTTCTCTGTGGCGGGCCCGACCCTCTGGAACGACCTTCCCCCCGATATTAGAACAACTACGGACCTCTGCTCCTTCCATCAAAAATTAAAAACACACTTTTTCTGCTTGGCCGGCCTAGGATAATCAACTGTTTTTAGGGTTTTTAATGATTAATTTTTAGCTTTAATATGGGATTTTAGCGCAGGGTTAGTTTAATTTTATTTTTATATTGTACTATGTTTGTGTTTTATATGTATTTTAAATTCCCTGTGCCCCGCCTCGAGTCCCTTCGGGGAGAGAGAGCGGGTTATAAATTAAAAAAAATTATTATTATTATTATTATTATTATTATTATTATTATTATTATTATTATTATTATTATTATTATTATTATTATTATTATTATTATTATTATTATTGTTGTTGTTGTTAAATGGGACAGTAGGATCGATGGCTAGACTAGATTAAGGAATAGACCTCCCAATTCAGATTTTTTAACAGGGATTAAAAAAAGGATCCAAGTAAATTTGAGCTTTCTCATTCCAGTAAAACTGTTTTGTGATATATATCTACTTTAAAAGTTGGAGATATACCCCCTTAGCTCTACAATGTTCTAAATAGGAATTTTCCATGGGAACATTTCCATCAATGAAAGAAAGCCTTTATTATATTTTAATTTCCTCCACTTGAGAATGTTAATTGTTTAATTTTTTTAATGGTTTCTCTCATTTATCCCATCGTGGTATTTAGCTGAAAATCTGTAAAAAAAATAACACAGTTGTCACAATGTATGCATTATTTTCTGATTTCTGCTTGCCTTTTTTAAATTGCATGATGTGCAAATTTTACATTTTTCATCATTTCCTAATCAAATGAATCTTAGTACAGATAATCCACATATGTGACCCAAACTTACTTCTGTTCTTAGCCACAGCTAGTGAATATGAAGAATATGGTTGCATTCTAATATAACAGAATTGGAAAAGACCCTGGAAGTGATCTAGTTCAACACTTTGCTGAAGCAGGAAACCCTATACTATTTCAGACAGATGGTTCTCCAATTTCTTCTTTAAAAAACCCTCCAGTGTTGGAGCATCCACAAATTCTGGAGGCAAGCTGTTCCACTGGTTAATTGTTCTCATTATCTGAAAATTTCTCCTTTGTTTGAGATTTCTTCTCTCCTTGATTATTTTCCACCCATTGCTTCTTGTCCTGTTTGGGAGAGTAGGTTGACCCCCTCTTCTTTACAGCAGTCCCTTAGATATTGGAAAACTGCTATCGTGTCACACCTAGTCTTTTCATTAAAGTTCTGTATTTTTTGGAATATAAAATGAACCCTTTTCCCTCCAAAAAGAGGCTGAAAATCTGGGTGCGTCTTATACACTGAATACAGCATTTTTTGCCTCCTAACACCCTGCCCCTTTACCAAAATGGCTGTGCATAGCCTTTAAGAGGCTTTCAGAGTACTCCTGGGGACTGGGGAGGGCAGAAATGAGCAAAAAACAGGCTGTTTTTTGCTCACTTTGGGGGGGGGCAGCCCCCAGGAGCACTCTATAAGAATCCTAAAGACTATTTAGGCCCTTTTTTTGATTAAAAATGGGCCTGTTTTCATGAAAAATGGACCACTTTTTGCTCATTTTTGATGAGCGCCCCAGGGGCACTCTACAAACCTTCTAAAGGCTATTCATGACCTTTTTATGAAAAAAGAAGGGCCTATTTTTGGGAGGTCTGCAGAATGCAAAAACTTTTTTTAAAAAAAATTGCCTCTTCAAAACCTTGGTGCGTCAAATCAAAATCAAATCAAATCAAATTTAATTTGTAGACCGCTCCCTCTCCCCGAAGGGACTCGGGGCGGTGCACAAGAGATTAAAAAACGTACAAACATTATAAATATTTAAAAACAAATTAAACAACTATATCCCTGCGCTAAAAACCTAAAATCCTTAAAAACTAAACCCCTTAAAAACCCAATTAAAACAATTTGAATATTCAGACTAGAGGCTGGAAAGGTAGATTAGGCCAGGCCGGCCTGCTGGAATACTCTGGTGTGTCTTATTGTCTGAAAAACATGGTTGGTACCCAATTTATGCAACTGTTTTTCATACTATATATTTTAGTGTTCAGTCCCCTACTAATCTTTGTTGCCCTTCTCTGCATTCTTTCTGTGATCTCAGCATCTATTTTTTATATTGTGGCAACCAAAACTGTCTTGAAAAACCACAATGATGCAATTGCTTTGCCCATTATCTGTCATCACCATAAATAATTTGAGCACAATGGCCCTGACAGAACATTTATGGCAGACCTCATCTAACCCTTTTTCTCCACTTGCAAAATTCTTACTGATTCATGGAATGTTAATGATTTGTCGTGATTGCAGTATACTGTTTTCGCCTAACCTGTGATTTTTAAACAAATCATGGAGACATATGGCTAATGCTGAAAACTGCCTTATGCTAATTTCCCCTGTGCCCTCAAATTTCCATTCTCAGATTTCAGCCTTCTGCTTTATTTCAGCATTATCTACATTTATGAATGTTTAGCTTTAAATATCATTATTCTAGTCATTTATACAAAGAAATATCTGGATTCCCAAGTAGAATCCCTACAGTCTGTTGGCGGTAATCTCTTCTGCTCTTGAAAAGGCAAGGATTAGAACTTAGAAAACCTAAAGAAAAATGAATTGCATCTTTTTACAATTTTGTTGAAAATCTCTTTACAGAAATCGTTCCATTCATAGGCTTAAAATCCAAAGGCATCTTTTCACTGGACCACCCGAAGCAGGTTTCTTGAGGAAATTACATTTCAAATAATATAATGTTGATTTACGGTATGCAGGAATTACAGATAACCATCCACATTCATTCATTCATTCATTGAGGATTCCAATGTCTTCCTACTTTTTAAAAATGTCTTATCAGAGGCTCCACAATTCCCTGCCTGTAGTCTTAATAAATATCCCAAGACCCATAACTACAAACATCTTTGACTTGCTGTTTTCAAAAGTAAAGCCTCAGAAGAACCTTAGTCCTTGACAGCAAATTTATATAGTGGACACAGAACATCCCTGTTTTTATGCTAATAAAAATAAAAGCGCAATGGCACAACCAACTAGTATAGAAATATGTTAAACTTTATTCATTAGTTTGAAGCGGGCATAGGATGGAAATGAGGCTTCAATCATGCTCTTTATTTCCCTCTATCCATTTGTCACATGCCATTAGTTAGCTACAAAGGATTATATTGAACAGACTCTATTAAAACCATGTATCAGTCTTCAAGATACAATAATCTCTTTAGTTGGGCTTTTCCAGTATTTCCCATTTCTTCTCTTCCTGTATTTACAAAAAGAATAGTTCCAGGTTTGACTTATATACGTACGTGCATGTTGGGCAGGTGAATGAAGTTAGAATATTTTTTCCCTAACAAGGTTACAAAATTGGACTGCCATTTGTCAGAAATGCTGTAGGGTCTCCTGCTTGAGCGGGGATGGGCAGGGGTTGGACTAAATGATCTATAAGATCCTTTCCAACTCTGCTAATCTGTTAAAGAGATACAATATGTGGGATGATAGCAATGACGTGTTTGTATTTTCTGTACTTTTTTTGCTGACATCCAGACTTTTTGCAGCCTAAGTATAGTATCCCTTCTGAAAGTAAGCTAAAAAAAAAAAGTTTGCTTGGGGGTCAAATGTTTTAATTATATACTTTGTTAAGCACAATTTATTGATTTTTTTAATTTGTAAATTGCCCTTGCTAAAGCAGGATGTTCTGATAGCTGAACAGGAACTGTCACACAGATCTTAACGCAGCTACTCATTAATTAAACGATAAATGACTTTCTTAATTAACTCTGCTGAACTGAATTTCAAAGAATGCATGCTGAAATTTCAGAAAATGATATTATGGGATGTTCATAGATTATGTGATAGCATTTAATCTGAATAAGAGAGTTCACAGATTTTCTATAAATATCTAGTAAAGAAGTGAAATTTGGCTGTTTAAAGGGGGAGATATTATCATTTATGGAGCTGGCTAGTATTTACATTTACTGAGATGATAAAGGAAAAGTGAAACCATTAAATTTTCATTGTCTACCGAAAGAGATGAATTTAACTCAGGAGGCAAAAAAATTATCTATTTACAGGGCAGCTTTGCCTACTGATTCCTGAATATCAAAATTATTTAAAATGAATATTTGCACAACAGATTCTCTCTACACACACACAGACACACCCATACAGAGTTACTTTGCAACTGCAGCATTGGCCTTAGTCTATTGTAAGAGAGAAAAAAATCAAATCCAGTTCAAACATCTGTATATAATATGATTTAAAAATCAGAGTATGAGCAAAAATAATGTAAGTCAGTCTAGCTCTTTGGGTTCCTTATCAAGGAAAAGATTGCATTTAGCTGGCAACAGTGCACAACAATCATTTGTGGTTTTATAAGCCATTTTAGGTGCCATGATTTTAGTTAAAGTTTTAATGCCATGAAATTCTAGCCACAACAGTTCCTATCTCTTGCCTTCTGAGATGCACCCTATGTAGATGGGGGTGGGGTGGCGAGGAAATCTGTGCAATATTTAACAATCCATGTCTTGAAGTAGTGGAACTATGATAACTGAACCACCAAAACACAAAAAACCTTTAGATGTCAGCAGAGAGATACAGAATACTCCAAAATATCTCCGCCATTTCATTACCTTTCAGATTTTTACAGCTATTATTGCAATCCCTCTGACTTTTACCAGTCTGAAAGAAAGAGAACTTCCCTTAAAAATAACTTTTATTATATGTGATGTGGATAATTGCATGAAAAGTAGGTGGATAACAATATCTGTAAGTATATGAACATTATTATGTTCATTATAAATCAACATTCTGCCTCATTAATTTTCAAGGCAAAGAGTTTTGCTTTCACAATAAACATGTAATCTATAAGACTTTTTCTTTATAACATTTCTAATTAGCTGTACTAAAAATATTGGATTATTCAGAAATATTTCAATGTCATGGGGTTAAAATCTGGGACAAATGTTGCGTAAATAAGGTAATGGATGCTAAGAATTTGGTTCCATTGACCTACAACTAGGAGGAGGAGGAGGAGGAGGAGGAGGAGGAGGAGGAGGAGGAGGAGGAGGAGGAGGAGGAGGAGAAGAAGAAGAAGAAGAAGAAGAAGAAGAAGAAGAAGAAGAAGAAGAAGAAGAAGAAGAAGAAGAAGAAGAAGAAGAAGAAGAAGATAGGACTGATCCTTGGAAATACTTGGAGTCAGTAAGAAAATTGGATTTTTTTTAGTGTTAAGGACACTTAGAGTCATTGGGAATTATGCAATATACATTACATTAAATATATCAATAAAGGCTTCCAACAAAGGTATGAGAGTCAGTTCCAAATATAGGAGACTAACATTTTCAAAAAAATGATCTCACCTGGAAAAACAACATGTCTCTGGTGATTGGAAAAGCCCAACAGAGACTTCATTTCCTTAGAGTCCTGCGGAAAAATCAGGTGGAACAATGGCTGATGACCTCTTTCTATCGATCCACCATAGAAAGTGTCCTCACATATTGTATCACAGTGTGGTATGCTGGTTTAACAGTTGCGGAGAGGAAGGCAGTACAGAGATCAATTTGGCACAAGAAACCATCGGTTGCCCTCTGACATCACTGGATAACATCGCCAGATCTTGCTGCTTTAATAGAGTAAGGAAGATTCTCATAAATGATTCACACCCTGGTTGGTATCTCTTTGCACTTCTAGGCAGGAGATATCAAAGTATAGCCAGCCGAACAAACAGGTTTAAAGATAGCTTCTATCCATGGGCTGTGAGACTTTTAAATTCAACCACAATCACTCCATGCACATGCTAGTTTTTTTCTTTTTTCTTTTCTCTCTTTTTTTTTGTTTCTGTTATAATTTTGCACCAGTGAAGTTAAAACCAATTTCATTGTAATTTTAGTACAATGACAATAAAGATGATGATTATTATTATTATTATTATTTCATGATAAACTATGTTCTATAACCCTGGGAACAAACCTATGGCACAAGGGCCAGAGGTGGCACATGGAGCTCTGTCTGTGCACCATCAGCAGCTGCTCTTCTCGTTTCCGGTACACATATGTGTGCTGGCCAGCTGGTCTTCATGGGTGCCTGAGTGTCAGAAAATGGCCCCCAAAATGTCCAAAAACCAGGCCATTTTCTGGGCTGTTTTGGGGCCATTTTCAGAGCATTTTCTCGGCACTTTTGGCCCTCAAACAGCCAAAAGACAGCCTGAAAACAGCCCCCAAAAAGGCATGTGTGCCCCAGCCAGCTGGTCTTGAGTGCTCCAGCGCACACATGCACATACAATGACCTACCCCCCGAACTTAGATCTATCACGGACCTCCGCTCCTCCCATCAACAATTAAAGACCCATCTTTTCCAGCAGGCTGGCCTGGCCTAACCTACCATACCAGCCTAGTTTTAGTAAATATTACCTATCGAGTTTTTACTATATAAATTTAAACGAGGTTCTTTTTAACACAGGGTAAAACATTTAATTTAGCTTTAATTATTTATAATTTGTTATATGTATATGTTCTTAAATTCCTGTACACCGCCCCGAGTCTCTTCGGAGAGAGGGGGCAGTCAATAAATCCAAATAAATAAATAAATAAATTTCTTAGGGCACACACTATAAAAAGGTATATGAAACCAAATCAGATTTTAATTTTGCCATCCAATCTCAGTATATATACAAAAATAAGATTAAGGGAAGACTGGACTAGGTTTCTCTTTAGCTAATGATATATTTAAGGTGTATTTTTAATAGGACCTTTTTGTTGTTTGTACCTCTAGTGTAACAGGCCTTTATCATTTCCCAGATGGAACCTGAGGTCTGTTCCAACAGTGTTTATGCAGAAACATCTTAATAATTTGCTTAAATTGTTTGGAAAAGGGCTTAATCTGAGCATTCATCAAAATCATGTGCTGCATTCATTCATTTAAATTCACAAGGTCACTGACATAATCACATGTGACACCAGACTTCTTTTATTACTGAGATGGCACTAGACAGAAAATATGTGGCATCCATTTTTTTTATGTGTACAAATCCATTTAATTTCAAGTTCAGCTTTCAATGAATTATATTATTCTGTTTTCCACCGATATGCTGTGTATGCTTTAAGAAGAATAACAATATTTTGCTCATTCAATTGGTTATTGTCATGTCTGATTGATTTAATTCATACTCTATTATGTAAAATTACTAGATTACCCACAGGAGCAGAGTGAATATCGGAACTGATTGCATGGTGAAAGTTTTGACATGTGCGAGAAGAAGACAAACAAGGTCAAAGTTTTGTAATCAAAATCGTCAGTATTTCTCCTGTTCTAATGTTACCAGTATAAAACAGTGCTCCATGCAAAGCAGAGGTGGGATTCAGCAGGTTCTGACAAGTTCTGGAGAATCAGTAGCGGAAATTTTGAGTCATTTGGAGAACTGGTAAATACCACCTCTGACTGGCCCCTCCCCCATCTACTCTCTGCCCCCTGAGTCCCAGCTGATTAGGAAGGAATGGAGATTTTACAGTATCCTTCCCCTGTCACGCCCACCAAGCCATACCCACAGAACCAGTAGTAAAAATATTTGAATCCCACCACTGATGCAAAGTTACTCTTTACAATAGAAACTCCATGTCAAGATCTACTCTGTCACTGAACAAGAAATGGCTTCTCCAAATGTCTGTTTCTACTCATGACAAATACGGCAAGATCAGTCCACTGAATATTATTTTATAGAAAGCCCAAATTAAAAATAGTCACAGGTTATGGAAAAACAATAATGCTCCTCTGGTTGCATTGAATCTCGCTAAAACCTTATCAACAGCAAAGAGGGTTGGATTCCACAGTTCTAGAATTCTGTGATTCTTTGCAGATAATAAATAATATTTATAAACTGGGATTCCTCCTTCAAATACCATGGCATAATATTCCAACTCTGGGAATGTATCATGAACAAATTAAATTAAATCTATGTTTGATAAGTCTAATAACACTACTATGGTCATATTTAGCTTCTTTTGCATTAAATGAGAACAGAACACTATTGGTTGTCAAAAAAATTAAAACTAAATTTACAGGGCAAAGACATATTCAAGATGAACTTGTACAGAAGACAAGTCAACAGTGTAGGTGCCAAACAATTCTGAACAGCTAATTTTGGACAGGACAAAATGGCACCACTACAACCCAATATTTCAAAGATCTAGTCTCACAAGACGGTTCAGAACGATATCATAGTTAATGCTTCTAGAAGCTACCAAAAATCCTATAAAACATGTAGGATCATATTCTCACATCAAATTTTTGGAATAGGTTATCCATCAAGGTGATAAAATTGTTTCAATTACTGAGTTAATAAATAACAACCAAGTGCTGTGAGACTACCACTTTTTGAGCCACCTTTTATAATAATAAAATATTTATTAATTAAATAAATAATATTTATTAATATTATTGATTAATAGTTATCAATTCTTGGGTCAGGGAAAGAACTTTTCAGTACACCTCTTACTAATAATGTCTCAACTCAGAATCCATCTTTTACATAAAGAAACGTTGATCACCTCTATTAGCCGTAGGCACAATCCTGTCTTGATCAATTCAATCAATCAGGAAGTTGGTAATATTGGTAGGTTTCATATTTTCACAAACACTGTCCATGTTCTTGAAATATGCAAGATGAAAAGAATCCAGTCTTGATAGCCAAGATTATATTGAGCATCATTCATAGCCAACAATAATGAAGCTAAATTGATCTTCAATCAAATATGTCCCTTAAGTTATTTAACTTGCATTCTCTGTACTCTAATAAATCTAAGGTGATGATTTGACAGTGCAGGAAGAAAGAAGGTGCTTAAAAGTGATTGTGTAGGCTATTTCTGGACTTTGTCCATATGGTACAGATAAACCAGAATATCAATGACAATCCCGTCAATGTTGGATATTTCAAAACATATTCACAATATTATACCTCTTGATTGATTAAATGTTAACAATTTACTGGCTGGGGAATTCTGGGAGTTGAAGTCCACCATTCTTAAAAGAGCCAACTTTGCAGACCCCTGCCTTAGGCTAAAAATGATCATAATTGATTATCTCCATCATTGAGTATCTCCATCATTGTTAACTATAACTGCATTTGTGGGATGATTTCTAATAGGCCAGTGCATATCAGGAAGGACAGGAAATCATGATGGACAATTACATGTCCAAGAATGCCCCATCTATCTCAGGAAGACTGCTAGGTAATAGCATGCAAAACCAGCAAATAAACTTATAATGGACTTCCAAATGAAACACCATATCAATAAAATGGCCATTCCCCTGCCTTTCTGCTATGCCATGAAGTATCTATGAAGATAGATTTGGAATCTTTCCTCTTCAGGCAGCAATCTTGAGGTGCACTCGAAAGCTACAGTTAGTGCAGAACGCAGCCGCGCGGGTGATTACGGGAGCTCCTAGATGCTCCCACATAACACCTATCCTGCGCGAGCTGCACCTGCTTCCTGTGATCTTTCGGGTGCGCTTCAAGGTTTTGACGACCATCTTCAAAGCGCTCCATGGCTCGGGACCTAGTTATATGCAAGACCGTCTTCTGCCCCATACATCCCTTAGACCGATACGCTCCCACAGAGAGGGCCTTCTCAGGGTGCCGTCGGCCGGACAGTGCCGGCTGGCGACACCCAGGGGAAGGGCCTTCTCTGTGGCAGGTCCTACCCTGTGGAACGACCTACCCCCTGAACTCCGCACCATCACCGACCTCCGCCTCTTCCGCCAGTGTTTAAAAACACACTTATTTCACCAAGCCGGCCTAGGATAGCCTCTACTGTGACGAATTTTAGATAGTTTTAATTGGGGGATTTTAATTGGTTTTAGCGCAGGTTACTATTTAATAGCTTTTTAAATTTATATGTTTTGTATTATCTTTGTATGCTGTTTTTAAATTCCTGTGCGCCGCCCTGGGTCCTTTTGGAGAAGGGCAGGATATAAATTGGGTAAAATTAAAATAAAAATAAAAAATCTCACATATCAGATTTTTTTTAAAAAAAATTATTTTCATTATTATTTATTTATTATTTTTACAAATATCTCAAGCTGGTGAACATATCCAACACACCTTCCTTCCTTCTATTGTCCCCACAACAACAACAACCCCTTGAGGTGAGTTGGACTGAGAGAGAGTGACTGGCCCAAGGTCACCCAGATGACTTTCATGGATAAGGTGGGACTAAAATGCAGTCTTCCACTTCTTAGTCTAGTGCCCGAACTGTCTCTCCTGACTGACAAAACTAGGAACTTCATCTAGGACAGGGGTGTCAAACTCACGTCATCATGGCAGTGTCACACTGCCATTATCTGGGACTAAACCAGATAATGGCCTGGCCAGCATCTGATGCATCCAGGCGATGGGCCAGGAGTGTGACAGCCCTGATCTAGGATATCATAGCGCTGCTTTTCAAGATATCTCTGACCATGAGGCCAGTGGGAAGTATGTCAAGATTTTGACCCAAATATTTCCTGGCAAACAACAACAACACTCAGTACCTCTGTTCCAGACTCATTAGAGACTCTGACCTCAACCAGAAGTCTGCTCTCATGGTCCCTGAGCATTCTATCCAAGACAATGAAAGATGAAAAATTAAAAGAACCCTAGATTATGCCCAAAAACCTCTGAACCAGGCAGAATTCCCAAGGAGTAAATCTCTAAGGGAAATTAAAGCTTTCTACTAGTGGCAGAAACATTCTGGTATTTGGGAAATTTGTGCATAGGAAAAAATGGCTGGAAAAACATTGAAGATAATCCTGGATTCTTTGTTAAATAACATCTTTGCTACAGAAAACAGCTGGCATTTTGCTTTGGCTTGTCTCTGGACCTCTCAATTTGTTTCCACCTTTGTTTACTCCCTTAGATTGCTTTTTTGTACTAAATAGAACTAGATTTATGACTATAAATTAGTCTCATAGATTTTTTTTTTTACACCAATAAACCAGATCACAAACCAGCATTCTTTTAGGCGGGATACATAATTAAATCCTGGATAATAAATGCCTTAGTAACAAATATCTTGGCAGTGAGAGCAGGATTTTTAGCTTGGAAGAGCTACCATGTCTGTCACCTTGATATCCATGGCATTAGTACCAGCGGTGGGTTTCCAAATTTTTTACTACCACTTCGCTCTTGCGTTCTTGTGTGTGTGCAATGCTTCTGGGCATGCACAAAAGCTTATGCACATGCGCAGAAGCATCCTGGCGGTTGGGCAGAGCTTCCTGCCACTGTTACTACTAATTCGCCCAATCTGGGCCGAACCGGAAGCAACCCACCTCTGATAATAGCAATCTGAAAAGGAATAATAATAATAATAATAATAATAATAATAATAATAATAATAATAATAATAATAATAATAATAATAATAATAATAATAATAATAATAATAATAATAATAATAATTTATTTTATATACCGCATCCTCTCCCCAAGGGGACTCGGAGCGGTGCACAGGGAAAAATTAAAACGCTATCAAATATACATACAGAATAAATACAGATAAAAACAAATTAAATTAATTGTCCTTGCACTAAAATCCCCACATTAAAACTAACGATCCCTAAAAAACCCTCGTGGAAGAGACTAACCTAGGCCGGCCAAGCAGAAGAAGTATGTTTTGAGTTTCTGGCGGAAGGAGCGGAGGTCCGTAGTTGTTCTAATGTCGGGGGGTAGGTCATTCCAGAGGGCTGGGCCCGCCACAGAGAAGGCCCTTCCCCTGGGCGTCGCCCGCTGACAAAGTCTAGTGGACGGCACCCGGAGAAGTCCCTCTCTGTGGGAATGAAGGCAGCTATCATCAAGGAGTTGAGGGGTTTTTTGTATCTTATTTGTATTTGGTATTTATTACTTTGGTAATTGCTATGTTTCTCTCTCTCCCCTTTTCTCCTCATTTTCCTGATGCATCTCTGAACATCAGGTTTTAACCACCAAATATTCCATATTCCTCCTATCCTGCTATCTGCTTATACACACCAAGCTAAACCTACACTACACTTCTCTTAGGCCAGCGTTTCTCAAATAGTGGGGCGCGCCCCCCCAGGGGGGCGCGAGGCTCTGTAAAGGGGGGCGCGTTTGATAGTCAGGAGCCGCACACCCGGAAAGACCGATACTGCCGCCGCCGCCGCCTTTGCATCCCAGGCCCACTCCGCGGCGGCGGCGGCAGCGGCTGTAGGTAAAGCCCGAAGGCGACTGAGAAAGGCGTCAGAGAAGGAGCAGCTGGAAGCCGTGCCTCTTGAGCACCACTAGGCTGGACGAGGCAGAAAGCGGACGCGGGGATAAGGAAGGGGATGCGCTTCGGGCCAATCAGCGTGGAAAGGTGAGGTTGAAGGAGGAGGAGGCAGCCCCCTGGCAGAGCGCGCAGCCAGGCGGCCGGGGCAGGCTAAGGCGAGTGATCGCAGCGGGCGGGGATGGGGGGCGGGGACGGGGACGCCAGGTTCCTTCGTCCGGGGGTGGGTGAGCGAGCGAGCCAGCAAGCGCGGGCGGGCAAGGAAACTTGCTGCAGCAGCGCCCAACAACCTGCCTGCCCACCGCCTGCAGTTACTCGCTCGCTCACCTACCCACCGGACGAAGGAAGCTGGCGTCCGGTGGGTGAGCGAGCGAGTGAGTAACTGTGGCCGACTGGCCGGCGGGCGGGTAAGGAAAGTTGCGGCAGCGCCCAACAATCCGCTGGCCCGCTGGCCGCGGTTGCTCGCTTGCTTGCTCACCCATCGGACGCCAGGTTCCTTCGTCCGGTGGATGGGTGAGAGAGCGAGCGAGTAAATACAGCCAGCGGGCTGGCGGGCCGGTCAGGCTACTTCCAGGAGCTGAGGAGGTTTGTGGGGGGGGGGAGACAGACAGACAGAGAGAGGCACAGACACACAGAGAGACAGGGAGGGAGGGGGGAACCAGAGAGTGACAGACACACACAGAGAGACAGAGAGTGGGAGGGAGGGAGAGAAAGATAGACAGAGACACAGAATGAGTGATTTAAGTGCCTGAATGTGAGACACACACACACACACACACACACACACACACAGAGTAACAGATGGGCAAACAAAGGAGAGAGAGAGACAGAGAGAGAAAGAAAAAAAAGAAGGTGGGAGAGAAAGAAAGAAAGAGAGAAAGAAAGACAGAGAGAAAGAGAGAAAAAAGAAAGAGAGACAGAAAGGAAAGAAAGAGAAAAAAGAGAGAGAAAGAGAAAAAGAAAAGAGACAGAAAGAAAGAGAAAGAAAGAGAAAGAGAGAAAGAAAGAAAGAAAGAGAAGGAGAGAGAAAGAGGGAAAGAAAGAAAGAGAGAGAGAGAGAGAAAGAGAAATAGGGAAAGAGAGGGGGGGAAAGAAAGAGAAAGAAAGAAAAAGAAAGAAAGAGAAAGAAAGAGAGAGAGAGAGAAAGAGAAAGAAAGAAAAAGAAAGTGGGAGAGAGAGAAAGAAAGACAGACAGAGAAAAAGAGAAAGAAAGAGACAAAGGAAAGAAAGAGAAAAAAAGAGAGAGAGGGAAAGAAAGAAAGAGACAGAAAGAGAGAGAAAGAAAGAGAGGGAGAGAGAAAGAGGGAAAGAAAGAAAGAGAAAGAAATAAAGAGAGAGAGAAAGAGGGAAAGAAAGAAAAAATGAGAGAAAGAGAGAGAAAGAGAAAGAAAGAGAGAAAGAGAAAGAAATAAAGAGAAAGAGAAAGAAATAAAGAGAGAGAGAGAAAGAAAGAAAGAGGGAAGGAAAGAAAGAGACAGAGAGAGAAAGAGAGAAAGAAAGACAGAAGGAAAGAAAGAAAAAGAAAGAGAGAGAGAGAGAGAGAACTTATGACCACAATTAAGCCCAAAAGTTTGGTTGCTAACCAAGACCATTGTTAAGTGAGTTTCACATTTTCCAAATTGGCCACTCCCACCCGGTCACATGGTTTGACATGTCCAATCAAAAAATGTTTATAGTTTAATTAAGGATTTAATGCACTTTAAATCTTTTCTGCTACAGTTAATAAAGCTATTCTTTGTTGTAAATTGATCCACATTTCTTTCTTTTTTTTATTCTCTTATACGTTAATAAGGATACAGTGTTATGCAGAGGTGTACTAACAATTTTATAGACAAATGATACTATTTACAGTCGCGCGGGGGGCGCGAAATGTTTTCTTCTTCCTAGGGGGGGCCTGACAGAAAATAATTGAGAAACACTGTCTTAGGCTAAGGTACTCTAAAGCAGGGCTGTCAAACTCGTGGCCCGTGGGCCAGATGCATCATGCACTGGCCACCCCCATGCCCAGTTTAGCAAAGAGGGAAAAAGTCTGGATGCGTCATATGATGTTACCGTGACTATCTGAGTTTGACACCCCTGCTCTAAAGAGATAATTGCCTTTGGAGCTTTCCACCACATTAACGCCATAACCAGGGTAATACCCCTTTAAGACTGAATCCTGGGTATATAATCTCTGCCAAGAACATATGATGGAAGACCAAATACAAGATTATAGAATACAGGGACTATCCTTTCAAGGAAACTGTTTTCTGGAGGTGGCAATCAGCTACAGTAGATGGAGAACTTCTCTGTCACTGGCTTTCTAGTCTAAATTATGGTTTTTTACTCATTCTGTATTCACAGAAAATATTGCTGCAGTTCAATATAACTAGCTTGACTGAAGGAAGCTAAGCTAGGCTGATTTTATCAACCTTATTTCTATAAATCTTTTCACATATAACTGGGCTAATGTAGCTTTATGCTTTAATGAAATATTAGTGATGAGTCAGACTAAGCCCGTCAAGATCCTTGAAGGCAACCTTTTTGGGAGGGGTAAAGCAAAGAGGCCAATTGAAAACTGAAAGCTAAGCAATAAAGCCAAAGAGGTTTCTCTAAGAATTCCTTTATTCAACTTTTCTAAGTGGAACTATGTGCCATAATAAACTACTTGAAAAGTTTTTGTTTCTTTTTACTGAATCTCTGAGATTCACTGACATTCCATGGACATTCCCTTTCCAAATTGAACTATGGCATTTGATTGCAACTAGTTGAAATAAAACATTGCAACAGAAATTAAACTTGTAGAATTAATACTGGCATTAGGAAGAGTTATTACATCTATAAATCCCGTGAGCAATTTTTGTCGTCGTTTCAAAGCATGTTTGAATTGTGACGTTACTCCATTATGTTTGTACTATGGCATGTTTGTGCTGTACTTCATTCAGGGATGAGATTCAGCCAGTTCGCACAGGTTTGGGTGAACCGGATGCTAATTTTGCATTCGGTTCACTGAACTGGTTGTTGCAAGAACTGAATGGACCTGCCTACCCCACTCCACCCCTCCCAGGAGTCTCTATGTGGCCTGTTCATCTTGCCAAGTTCAGGACCAGCACAGAGGCTTTGGGAGGGCAAAAAACAGGCATCCCAGAAGTCAAAAAATGGGCCTGTTTCTGGCTTCCAGAGGGCCTCTAGAGTCCAGGGGAGGCCATTTTCACCCTCCTGAAGGCTTGGGGAAAGCCTCCGGAGCCTGGGGAGGGCAACACCCCCCCCCCTCTGTGGTGCAGGCGGCCAAGTAGGTCATGGCCACGTCCACCCAGCAACCAGGCATAGAAACGGTTGCTAACATTTTTCAATCCCATCCCTGACTTCATTTGATTGCATGCATATGCCTTTATTACAGCTACTATAGTGGAAATATTCTTTCATTTTCATTTATTGGTCATGGTCTTCCATGGCAGCACTGCCTGGCTGCTGCCGTCTTTGGAAGGGGCCACCCCATGGGGAGTCATTGTATCTTTGTTTTGTTTTGTTTTGTTTTGTTCACTTGCTTGTTTGGCCCATCATTAAACGACGAAAAACTGGGATTTATTTGCTTGTTGAATTGTACTTCTGTGATCTCAGAAACAAAAAAACATTTATTATTATTGTGGTTCGTTCCACAATCAGCCAGATGTTCAGGTTAGATTTGGCACATTTATCCATTTATTGAGTCCTTCAAAAGGATCCGGGTTAGGCAGATGTATTTGATGAAGTTAGAGGCATTGTCATAGGATGTAAACTGTAATAAAGATAAAGCTCCCTGTTGCAATTGACTGATAGTGAATTTGTCAATGTCAGTAGTGTTCAAATTGTGCTCCAGTTGTTTTGGGTTTGCACCCAAGGAACCTATTACTTTCGTATTACTTTTGCTTTCTTTTGCCACAGTAGTTCTATTTCTATTTGTAGGACTTTGTATTTTGTTATCTTCCAGTTCCTATTCTTCTGTTGTACTGAATCCAGAGACTGCCTCATCCATTATCCATTTTTTTTGTCTTTCTTATCGACATTTGTTAAATCTGGGAACTTTCTCTTATAAAACACTAATTTATAATGGTAGTGACTAGCATTAGATTTTTATGAACTGGTTCCCTTTAAAGTATTATTACTGAGGTCGAGGATAGCAATGTGACACTTGTGCTTGCAACATTAATCTTCAAGATAGCCATTCTTACAACCGACCATGCAGCTTATCTTAGATAACAAGTCAGCTCTTATCAGAGCTGTGCTAAATTCGGCATTCCAAGGGCAGAATATTCTCTATTCTGTGGAATATGTCTTCAAATGTTCCAGTCCAACCAGCCCAAAGGCAATCCTTCCAGAACAGATTTGCAAAACAAGTTTAAGATGCGGTTCAGTCCTAAAAGCAAATCAGCATTTAGAATGGTCAAAGCAAACTCTATTTCATACATCATTTGGATGGTTTAATAATTCTGTTAATTTCCAGGCAGACAACATGTCTTCCTCCAGATGTTGTTGGAATTCTGTTCCAATTATGCATTGTCATTTATTCAAAAATGTCTTAACTGCTTGAACTTATGAATTCTTTTCCTGAAAGCTGCAATATAAAGACATGGGCACAAGGAAAAAAAAAGTGTATAGGGAGTGAGCAAAACTGTTATCTGGAACATCTGCTTTTAATATTCTTATGAAGTTCTCATGAAGTTCATTTGAAAGAAACTCTACGAGCAACTTTTTTTATACTACTTACTACTTTCACAATTATGTTATGTATAAAGAGGAGTAATGCAGTTCTTGGGGGGAGGGTTTAATATGCCTATTTGTTAATAACTCCAAACATTTTATTTTTTTTAAAAAAACTTAGATCAGCCCAGTGACAGGGTTTCTACAAATGAATTGCAACTGTTCAACTGTTGTTTTGAGTTTTGTAGGCCAGATCTATAATCTTTAGAATAACTTAGCTAGCATATTTCTGCATAGAAGCGTTGGGCTAGAATGCACAATTTATAATAGCAATAGCACTTTGACTTGTATACCACTTCATGGTGCTTTACAGCCCTCTCTAAGTGGTTTTATGGAGTAAGCATATTGCCCACAACAATCTGGGCCCCCATTTTACCAACCTCAGAATGTTGGAAGACTGAATAAACCTTGAGCCAGTGAGAATTGAACTACCAAAGTGCAGGGAGCTGGCAATCAGCAGAAACAATCTGCAGTACTGTATTTTAACCACAGCACCACCACACCTCATTTATGTGTACACTATGGCATATATTAAAATGAAATTCTGATGTCCCTTCTCAGAATGGAAGGGTGGATGGATGGGTGGATGGATGGATGGATGGAGAGAGGGGGGCGGGTAGACAGACAGACAGACAGACAGACAGACAGACAGACAGACAGACAGACAGACAGACAGACCAGAAACCTAGTCAAGCATTACTTATATGCTATGTCCTGGATATAGGAATGAATTCCCAAAAATCTTTTCCACCATGCTCACCACTCTGCACAATTGGAATTATGATTCATGCTCTTCATTTTTAATCCAACTATTCCCATAGAGTTATAATAATAATAATAATAATAATTTATTATTTCTATACCGCCCCCTCTCCCCACGGGGACTCGGGGCGGTGCACAGGTAGCATAAAAACAATAAATAACAACAACAATAAATAAATAACAAAATTTAAAAACCAATTAAATAAACCCTGTGCTAAAATCCCGATTAAACTAAAACCTATTCTATAAAATCCCAAGGCAAGGAGGCTATCCCAGGCCGGCCAGACGGAAAAAGTAAGTTTTCAATTTAAGACGGAAGGAGCGGAGGTCCGTAGTTGTCCTAATGTCGGGGGGAAGGTCGTTCCAGAGGGCCGGGCCCGCCACAGAGAGCGCCCTTCCCCTGGGTGTCGCCCGCTGACACAGTCTAGTGGACGGCACCCGGAGAAGCCCCTCTCTGTGGGAGCGAATCGGCCGTGAGGACGTATGAGGCAGGATCCGATCCTGCAGATAGCTAGGTCCCGAGCCATGGAGCGCTTTGAAGATGATGACTAGCACCTTGAAGCGCACCCGGAAGACGACAGGCAGCCAGTGCAGCTCGCGCAGGAGCGGTGTTACATGGGTAGACCTTGCGGTCCCCATAATTGCCCGCGCGGCTGCATTCTGGACTAGCTGAAGCCTCCGGGTGCACCTCAGGGGCAGCCCCATGTAGAGAGAGTTGCAATAGTCCAGTCGGGATGTCACGAGAGCATGAGTGACTGTGCGAAGGGCGTCCCGATCCAATAGGGGGCGCAATTGGCGAACCAGGCGAACCTGGTAAAACGCCCTCCTGGCCATGGCTGTCACCTGATCTTCCATGGACAGCCGGGCATCCAGGAGGACACCCAAATTGCGCGCCCCATCCACAGGGGCAAGATGTTCGCCCCCTATGGCCAGCGATGGAATAAGCTGGTTGAATCGGGCAGCCGGAAACCACAGCCACTCGGTCTTGGTCGGGTTGAGCCTGAGTCCGTTACTTCCCATCCAGATCCGTACAGCTTCCAGGCACTGGCACATCACCGCTACGGCATCGTTGGGGTGGTTTGGGGTAGAAATGTACAGCTGGGTGTCATCAGCGTACAGATGGTATTCTACCCCAAAACCACGGATGATCTCACCCAGCGGCTTCATGTATGTGTTGAACAGGAGGGGCGAGAGGACCGACCCCTGAGGCACCCCACATGTGAGGGGTCTCGCGGTCGACCTCTGCCCCCCTGTCAACACAAATTGCGATCGGCCAGAGAGGTAGGAGGAGAACCACCGTAAAACGGTGCCTCCCACCCCCAACCCCCCCAGCTGATGCAATAGGATACCATGGTCGATGGTATCGAAAGCCGCCGAGAGGTCTAATAGGACCAGGATGGAGGAACAACCCCCATCTCTGGCCCTCCAGAGATCATCAACCAACGCGACCAATGCCGTCTCGGTGCTATGCCCGGGCCGGAAGCCGGACTGGCGCGGATCTAGATAGTCTACTTCCTCCAGGTGACGGGGAAACTGTTGTGCCACCACACTCTCGACAACCTTCGCCAAAAAGGGAAGGTTGGAGACGGGACGGTAGTTGTTCAAAGAAGCTGGATCCAAGGAGGGCTTCTTAAGGAGGGGCCTCACCATCGCTTCTTTAAGGGAAGCAGGCAAGACACCCTCACTCAAGGAAGCGTTGACCACCTCCTGGAGCCAGCCTCGTGTCACCTCCCAGGATGCCAGTACAAGCCAGGAGGGACACGGGTCCAATAAACATGTGGTGGCTCGCAGTCGCCCACGTAACCTGTCCATATCCTCGGAAGTAACGGAGTCAAACTCCTCCCAAACAAGATCTCTCTCGTGGCATCCCACTGGGCCATGAATGGGGGCTAACTCGTTCTGTATCTGAGCGATTTTCTCCTGCAGAAAAGTCACAAATTCCTCTGCTCTACCCTGTAGCGGGGCTTCCCGCACCCTCTGTTGAAGGAGGGAGCGGGTCACCCTAAACAGGGCGGCAGGGCGGTTTTCTGCGGATGCTATGAGAGTAGCGCAATGATGACGTTTGGCTACTCTCAGCGCCACAATGTAAGTCCGTAAATGGGCTCTTACCTGTGTCCGGTCAGATTCAGAACGAGAAGACCTCCATCTACTCTCTAGGCATCTCTTGCGGCGTTTCATCACCCCCAGCTCCTCGGTAAACCAAGGAGCCAGGGTGTTCCGCCGCCGCAAGAGAGGCCGCAAGGGCGCGACCCGATCCAAGGCTCCCGTGGTCGCACTATTCCATGCGGCCACGAGGTCCTCCATCGGGGCGCGGGTCAGGGGTACAGGAACTGGCCCAAGCGCCGTTTGGAACCCATCTGGGTCCATCAGGCGCCTGGGGCGGAACCAGATTGGTAATTCAGGTCCCGCCTCCCCGCGGAGGGGAGCAGCGGTCGGAAAGTCGAGCCGGAGAAGTGAGTGGTCTGTCCATGACAAGGGTGTGATGACTATGTCCCCTATACCCAGATCACTCGTCCATTGGCCTGAGACAAAGATGAGATCCGGTGTATGTCCACCCTCGTGAGTGGGGCCTTGAATTAGTTGGGTCAGGTCCATGGCCGTCATGGAAGCCATGAACTCCCGAGCTACCTCGGATGATTCGCCCAACGATGGCAGATTAAAGTCCCCCATGACTAAAAGTCTGGGGGTCTCCACTGCCACCGTAGCGATCACCTCGAGGAGCTCGGGCAGGGCTGCTGCTACATAGCGGGGAGCCAGGTATACAACCAGCAAGCCCAACTGCCTCCCTAGGCCCCACTTCACACAAAGGGACTCACAACCGGTAGTCTGTGGCACAATGGTCTCTCTCGGCTCAAGACCTTCCTTTACAATGACCGCTACCCCACCACCCCTACCCAGGGCCCGAGGCTGATGAAAAGCGTGGTAACCTGGCGGGCACATTTCAACGAGGGGGAGTCCACCCTCGTGGCCCAACCAGGTCTCTGCAATTCCCACCAGGTCCGGCTCCCCCTCCGACACGAGGTCGTGAATGAGGGGGGCTTTGTTGGCAACAGACCTGGCGTTGCAGAACATCAGCCGCAGGCCCTGGCTCTGTACACCCTGGCCACCTAGCCTGCAGGGGTTGAGGCACTTGACCGTCTGTAGCCAACGGCCTCGTGTCCCCAACCGGGAGGATGACACTTGTCTCCCCTCGGACCTGCCTCTCCCCACGACCTTCTGGATGGAAATGCCCTCTGTCGGAACGACTTGAATCTCCCCCCTCCTAACGGAACCTTCCGCTACCCTCCGTCGCCCGCTGGCCTGGCCCTCTCTTCCCTCACCCGCCTCAACCTGACTACACCCTCCCTCCTCCCTGGTACCCCCTAAAATAGTCATTAATTTAAAAATTAAAAACCCCCTAAGCCTACGCTTTTTCCACCTCTCCAGATTAATGAATCCTTCATCAAGGTGGGCCCTCGTTAGAACGGAGGGCCAAACCTGCGAGAGCGGGGACTCCCGCAGTCGTAACAAGTCTAGCCTATCATACATGACATAAAGAGCAGTTCAAATACATAAAAGCATAAAGCATAAAAGCATGGGTCATGAAGGTTTTAAAAGTGCATCGTTAGCCGCATTTAGATGATGAAATGATGTTAAAAATGATAAATAGATGTTAAAATATCAGTTCCATTAATAGGTTAAAGTGCATCGGTAGGAGTTCAGTTCAGCTAAAGCGTTCAGAGTCTTCTTTCCCTTGGGAGGGTTAAAGATCTTAGAAAGATGTCCATGGTCGGAAGATCTTAGTGGTTGCTTTCAATTGAGCAACCATCCCCAGGGCACCAACCTCCGTTTTGGCTCTCTCACAGCCATCTCCACCTCTGACGTGCCACTGGTCTCCGCTGGTCTTCATGGCGGCCCTCTCACCGCCGCCTCCGCACCTAAGCCCATCCTCCTGGCCCTCCAGGCCCTCCAGGCCCTCTGGCTCTCCGACATCAGGGCTTTTTTCAGGCTCTCTCACAGCCATCTCCGCCCTCAAGCCGCTGATCTTCACGGCGGCTCTCTCACCGCCGCCCCCGCACCTGGGTTTGTTCTTCCGTCCCTCCGGGCTCACCAACCTCCAGGCGCACAGCCGACTTCCAGCGCCATCCCAGGGACGCCGGGGAATGCCAGGGACGTCAGGGGAGCACCAAGGGAGCACCAGGGAAACACCATCCCAAGGACGCCAGGGGAGCGTCAGGAAACGCCATCCCAGGACGCCGGGACGCCGGGGAAGCCGACTTCCGGCCCGACGCTCACACCGCCGCCGTCGTCGTCGCCGCCGCCGCCGCCGCCGTCCACCCAGCCGCCTCAGCGAAGACCTCACCCTGTGTCCAGGTGGGTCCCTCTCCGATCCCAGCCCTCAAAATAGTAACTAGAGGGCTGGGGCACTACCAAAAGCGGCTAACGAGCTCCATGGCCCAGCAGAGCTCTGAGCTAGACCGCCATCTTCCTCGCGCAGGCGCAACCCTGCGCCTGCGTGATAGGATGGTAAAGAGGTTAGTAGGGAACATGTGAAAGAGATAGATATGTGGTGGCCTAGAGGTGGAGCTCTCACCTCACAATCAGGAGGCTGTGAGTTCGAGGCAGATATTTCTCTCTTGGGCACACCGACAAACAAAACTCCGCATTGGTGACAGAAAGGGCATCTGGCCATTAAAACACTCTGCTAGCTCCATTCCATCGCTGAGACTCCACTCCGCAATGGAGGTTGTTAAATGGAGATGATGATGTGAAAGAGCTAAACCCAGTCATGACTTTTGTAGAGAAAGGAGGGGTGCACTTCTTAGGAAGCTTTCTCTGGCATGACAAATTTGATCCTTCTGGCAAAATTTCCTTTTCAGCTGAGCATAGCAGAGCACACCAGGAAGGTGATGACTGACAATGTGAATTCAGCTTGCCTGGCTTTTGTATTGCAAAGCTTTTGTTCCCGTTAAAAATGTTGTTCCTACCCAGTTTGAGATACTGACATGTTCATTATTTGCATATCCACCGCTATAGATAGTAAAAGGAGCTACGGAAGATAGAAGGGGACTTTATTTTTTTATAGAATCCAGAAAAAAATGCCAACAATGTTCTTTTAAAACAGAAAGCTATAGCTGGAAAATGTCTTTTCAATTACTGGTTTAAAGTATCGGGCTTATTATACTGTACAAGCAAACACAACTGATGTGATTTATTATATACAGCCATACACACTGAATATACAATACCAACACTTTTTGACTGAATAACCACATTAGTTGCTATTAGCTACAGCTAGCAATATTGGGGACATGCATTGGATTATATAATATAGTAGAATAACAGAGTTGGAAGGGACCATGGAGGTCTTCTAGTCCAACCCCTTTCTTAGGCAGGAAACTCTATACTATTTAAGGCAAATAGTTCTCCTTGTTAGGCCGCCCTGGGTCCTAACAAGGAGAAGGGCGGGGTATAAATTTAATAAAATAAATAAAATAAATAAATGGTTATCCAAATCTCTTCTTCTGGAGACAAGTTGTGCCACTGATTAATTGCCCTCGCTGTTAGGAAGTTTCTCCTTAATTCAAGGTTGCTTCTCTCATTGATTAATTTCCACCCATTGCTTCTTGTCCTGCCCTCAGATGCTTTGGAGAATATTTTGACTCCCTCTTCTTTGTGGCAACCCCCGAGATATTGAAACACTGCTATCATGTCTCCCCTTGTCCTTCTTTTCATCAGACTAAACATACCCAGTTCCTGCAACCGTTCCTCATATGTTTTAGCCTCCAGTCCCCTAATTATCTTCATTGCTCTTCTCTGCACTCTTTTTAGAGTCTCCACATCTTTTTTACATCGTGGTGACCAAAACTGGGTGCAATATTCCAAGTGTGTCCTTACCAACACATTGTAAAGTGCTATTAACACTTCACGTGATCTTGATTAAATCCCCCTGTTTATGCAGCCTAGAACTGTGTTGGCTTTTTTTGGCACCTGCATTCGTTTGATTAGTTTGTTTGCTGTTCACATTCATAAGATAACTAGACATAGATGTCTTCGACGAGTTTTGATTGAGTGACTACGCACCACACCCTAATCCCAAGCTGTTAGATTCTGTGTACAGAGGGAGTCCAGACGCAGGCTAGTAAAAGAACAAGCCGTTTATTGGCAATAAGCAAAAGACGCGGAACAACTATGTACAGGCAAAAGACAGGGGCTTCCCCATTTGACAGCTACTTATACGCGAGCTGTCAAACAGGGAACCAATCAGGACGCTCCAGGACCTAGTTTCCCGCCAGCCGCATCTGAGCCAATCAGACGCGACTGGCAGTTACAGACTTGTTACAGTCTGTTGCTATGGTCCTTCAGGGAAGAGTGGAAGACTTGCGGCCGGTCGTATGTCGAGGACCGGTCGCAAGTCGAGGACTCAACACAAGCAATCACGTGGATAGGTTTTCTTCCTGGGGATCTGTCCTGTTTTTAACATCTTCCCATGACTCAGCACCAGTGTAACTAAGTCGATCCACCTTTCGGCTGGTCATTCTTTTTTTCTCTCTTTCCTTTCACCTTCCCCAGCATTGGAACCTTTCCCAGAGAGCTGTAATGTGTCTGAAGTAGGATAATTTAAGCTTGACCATCTGTGTCTCAAGCGAGAACTCTGGGTTGATTTGCTCAATGATACATTCCTCCCTTCCTCCCCCCCCATGCATTTTATGAAGGGGCTTCATGTCTGCTCTACTAACATGTTTCCTCTAAAATAAGACCCTTTCTGATATATTTTGTCACCAAAAAGACACCAGGTCTTATTTTGGGAGGGGGATGTTTTTTCACTGAGTCACCTCACAGCAGTGGCACGGACAGCCCTGCTCAGCAAGAGCCCACGGCCAGTACACTTCTTCGGCGGCTGCTTGCCACTGTTTACACCCCTCGCCCCTGGCCTCTTTTTTGCTCTCAGAGACAGGGGTGGGCTGCTGGGGGTTCACAGCGGTTTGGGAAAACCTCTAGCTAAGATTCTATGCGCTTTGGAGAACCACCAAATCCCACTCCTAGCTGGCCCCGCCCGCCCCTCCCCTCCCAGGAGTCCCCACATGGCCCGTTTTAGATGCAGGTAAATGCAGGGTGTTCACGGAGGCTTGGGGAGGCCAAAAATGGGCCTTACCAGAAGTTCAGAAAGGCCAGAAACAGGCCCATTTTTGGCTTCCAAAGGGCCTCCGGAGCCTGAGGCAGCCATTTTCACCCCTCTTGAGGCTTGAGGAAAGCCTCCAGAGCCCAGGGAGGGCAAAAATGTCCCCTCCGTGTGGTGCAGGAAGCTGACTAGCCCACACCCACCATGGTCACACCCACCCAGCAGTGGTAGGTCCCGGATCCCATTGCAGTATGGTGCAACAGGGCCGGGCGCCCACCACATGCACGCATGCAGCACACGCGCATCATATGCATGTATACCTACTACCTGTGATGCTCCAGCTGCTCGGCAGAGTGTCGCATATGCTCTGTGCGCATGCATAAATGCTCTGATTGGCTCAAATAGTGATAAGGAGAGTGGGAGAGTGGGTGGGTTTTCCAGAGCATCATACCGGAATGGTACCTGGTGCTCCCAGCAGGCACCAGTATGCTCATACCGGGGCGTACCAGTTGTATCCCACCACTGCCACCCAGCAACCAGGCAGAAAACCCCTTGCTAAAATTTTTGGAGCCCACCCCTGGTCAGAGGTGGGCTGAGAAATGGGCTCTGGATTGATGTGCACCCCTCCCCCCCCCATAGTCTGTGGTGTACTGTGGTGTACTGTGGTCTTGACTGCTTTCTTCTTTGCTGTTGATGATTGATCTCAAAGGGCAGAAGCTATCCATCACTTTGATAGAGAGGCTTTTAAAATAACACACGTGTTTACCTCAGGAGTGGGCAACGCCAGTCCCTAGATCACAAAGAGCTCTCAATAGATTGGCTCTATTTTTGTAACCCCTAAAGAAATGAACTGAAAAGGCAGGTAATTGAGCAGCAAGCATCGTCCCACCCTTATGGTTTGATCAGAACAGTCAAACATGTTCCCTGCATCTCTGCAGAGTTTTGGTGCAAATTTTATCCCCTTTAAAAATAAGTCCCTCCATGTACAAAAGGCAGTATCAATCCTACTCACCCCAATGATGCCTGAACATTTCCAGTCAAGTCCTCTGCGATTCTCAGAGATTGGATTAATAAAGAAATAAAATAAGGAAACTAGAAACAGGGGAGACACAAATCGGTAATTTAATTTGGTCATTGATGAATAGGTCAGATGAAAAGCTCGGTTATTTTTTGGCAAGTTTTCTTTTTTCTCCTGACATTGGTGAGAAATGCAGGAACCGTTGGTATTTGCAGCTATCTATCTATCTATCTATCTATCTATCTATCTATCTATCTATCTATCTATCTATCTCTACACATGATTCTAATTTGTGTCACAGAGTCACTACTGAATTATTCCTCTGGAGAGATGTTAAAGCACAAAGAAGACTCTGCCTCATTCCTTTTCATTTTCTGAACCAAATAAGCAGCTCAATTTTAATTCAACCCTGATCACTGGGCAGAGTCTTCTATCAAAGCCATGATAGCTGTGATACAGGATAGCTTAGGGCATGCCATCACTGCCTTCTGACAGATTGCTGCCATTTTCTGCCTTGTGGTAGCTTCTTTAAAATATGCTTGTGTTTCTCAGTACCTTTACCAATTACCAAGCTGGTTTTGCATCATTTTGAGACAGGTTTATTTCTCCAAATTCGATCTTGCAAAATTATGAAAATATAGAAGACTCCACTCTAGCATTATCTACTTCTTTTGTTATCTGCCCAGTTTTCATAAAAAATATTAAGTATGGTTTCCAGTCACCCAAATCATACCCAGATCCGCCTTAAAAATCCAGGCAGACACCTAAGGCAGAAGATAATAACTAGATGTGAATATGGAAAACCCTACACAATGGCTATGAATAAAGAAGAGACTTTACAAAAATCATGGACAACCTAGTGGACAACCATTTAAACAACCGTGTGCAGCAGCTGCCAAAAAAGCCAACACAGTTCTGGGCTGCATAAACAGAGGGATAGAATCAAGATCATGTGAAGTGTTAATACCACTTTATAATGCCTTGATAAGGCCACACTTGGAATACTGCATCCAGTTTTGGTTGCCAGGAGGTAACAAAGATGTGGAGACTCTAGAAAGAGTGCAGAGAAGAGCAACAAAGATGATTAGGGGACTGGAGGCTAAAACATATAAAGAACGGTTGCTGGAACTGAGTATGTCTAGTCTAATGAAAAGAAGGACTAGGGGAGACATGATAGCAGTGTTTCAATATCTCAGGGGTTGCCACAAAGAAGAGGGAGTCAAAATATTCTCCAAAGCATCTGAGGGCAGGACAAGAAGCAATGGGTGGAAACTAATCAAGAAGAAAAGCAACTTAGAACTAAGGAGAAATTTCCTGAAAGTTAGAACAATTAATCAGTGGAACAACTTGCCTCCAGAAGTTGTGAATGCAGCAACACAGGAAGTTTTAAAGAAGGTGTTGGATAACCATTTGTCTGAAGTGGTGTAGGGTTTTCTGCCTAAGAAGGGGGTTGGACTAGAAGATCTCCAAGATCCCTTCCAATTCTATCCTATATTCTATTGCTTTATTCCCATGTTGCACTTTTTCCCCACTTTTTTTTTTTTTTGCAATGTTGAAGACATGCCAATAGCCACATTATTTTGACTATTTATCACTCAAAATAATGGATTCAGGGCTAAACATACTACTGGTAGGTCTCTTTCAGAGATAACTATTGGTTAGTTTAAATCTAGGGATAATTTTTTGCTTCTGTTTCCCTATCAAGAATTCTTCCTTGTGAAGATTAATTTCATATGCTTGGCTGTTTTGATTACAGAACAAATAATGTTGCTATTGAATAGAGATATAAAATCAGAGATTCAATGTTTTAGTCAAATATCCTCCCCCATGCCACTTGCAAATTTAGAAACCAAGTTAGAGCTAGGCAAATATTTCATCAATTTCAGATCTTATGGTCTGAGGAAAAGTAAGGAATCCCAAAACTATTTTGCTTCATTATGATGGACCTGGCAGTGTGCTGCAAATGCCAAAAAAAGCCAATACAGCCCAAGGCTGCATCAACAGAGGGATAGCATCAAGATCACAAGAGGTAATAGTATTGATCTTTACTACACTAGTGAGACCACATTTGGGATACTGCACCCAGTTCTGGTCACCAAGATGCCCTAGAAAGAGTGTATAAAAGAACAACAAAAATAAGGGATGTGAAAGCTGCATGATGAATGGTTAGGCAACTAGGTAGGTCTAGTTCACCAAAGAGGAGGATTATGGGTGACATGATACTATATCTGTCTTCCAGTACTCGAGGGGCTGTCATAGGAAGATAGGGTCAACTTATTCTCCAAAGCACCTGATGGCAGGACAAGAAGTAACAGGTAGAAGATCATCAAAGAGAGATCCAACCTAGAATTAAGGACAAATTTCCTGACAATGAGAATAAGTAGAAATATCTTGTCTCCAAGGGACACAGTGGCTCAGTGGCTAAGATGCTGAGTTGTCAATCAGAAAGGTTGGCAGTTCGGTGGTTCAAATCCCTAGCGCCGTGTAATGGAGTGAGCTCCGATTACTTGTCCCAGCTTCTTCCAACCTAGCACTTAGAAAGCATGTAAAAATGCAAGTAGAAAAATAGGAAACACCTTTGGTGGGAAGGTAACAGCATTCCATGCACCTTTGGTGTTTCATCATGCCAGCCACATGACCACAAAGATGTCTTCAGACAGCTTTGAAATGGAGATGAGCACCACTGAGGTAGCAACGGACGATACAGAGGTCTAGGGCTGGCCTAGGCCTGAAACATTGGTCAAGTAAACTTTGGTCAAGAAGTAAGATCGCCCAAAACATGTTAAAAGAATATATAATGTACTGTTAGAAAGGGATTCAGAAAGCGAGTTGGTCAAGGATTGTATGATTAAATGGGCTCAGAATTTTGATGAACCCGTCATGTTGGATACGTGGGAAAAAATATGGGTTCAAAATATTAAATTTACACAGTCACAAAGTTTAAGGGAGAATTTTTATAAAATGTTTTATAGATGGTATTTGGATCCTAAGAAATTATCATGTATGTATCCTAATTTTCAACCTAAATGCTGGAGATGCGGGTGTTTAGATGCTACTTTCTTCCATGTATGGTGGACTTGCAATAAGGTCAAAGCTTTTTGGATAAAAATATGGTGGGTTATGCAAAACGTATTTAAGAAAAGATTAGAATTTACCCCGCAAATGTTTCTATTGGGCATAACTAAGGATTTTTGTAAAGGGGATACAAAATTGTTTTTGTATATGGTTACAGCAGCTAGGTTGTTGATTGCTCAACATTGGAAGAAAGATTTTGTACCGACAATTGCTCAATGGATTCAAAAAGTGGCGGGGTTTGCGGAAATGGCAAAACTTTCAGCTTTCCTAAAAGACCAGAAGCAGGAGAGCTACACGCAGGAATGGGCAAAATGGATTAATTATATACAGAATAAATATCAGACTGGGAAATACCATGTAGCTTTTAGGTAGGAATGTTTGGATTGATAGGTGAATAGATTAAACAATATCTGGGATGTTTGGAATGTTTAAAGTGGTGTACAGCGGAACTCAGGGGGGGTGGGATTGACTGGGAGGTGGGGGTGGGTTAGGGTGGAGGGTGGGGAAATATAAGTGGATAAGCAATATAGAGATGGGTATAATGGGATATGGTCATGTTATGATGCTGAATTAACTTAGAAAGGGTGTCAGGGAGAGATTGATGTATTTTATACTAAATTTATATCATGTTGGTCGGGGGTATAATACTCAATATTTGAATGAGAACTTTATTTTAAGATGGGGGGAGGTGAGGGGTATACTTTTTGTATGTGATTTTATATTATATGTCGGGGGGGTAAAAGGGGGGAAAACTTGTCTGAATAAAACTTTTGCAATAAAAAAAAAAGAAGTAAGATCGCAAGCTATGCTCAATATACTGCTGTATTTGCAAAAAGGTCCTGCCCCAGACAGCATCCTGTTTGCTGGGTTGCTCCCACGATCTTTTCCCAGCAACTTCCCCATTCATCTCCTTGCTAGCCACAAATAGCCTCTGAATGCATATATCTTGTCGACCTAAGCAAACTGTGTCAACCGGTAGGTTTTCGAGTCCCCCAACTCCATATTTGGGCAGATGTAGGAGAACGGAAATGTCTACGTCACCGAGGGTATAAGAGACAATCCTTGTCAATATTTGGGGGTTCAGACATGTTGGTATGGGCTGCGGGCCCATCTCTGAATCTGTGCACAATAAACTCTTTGCTGCTTTGAAGAGCTTGTCTGTGTGTGTTGGCTTTCCTACAACACCACCCTCTGGAGTTGGGAATGATTAGCACATACGTGCAAGGGGAACCTTTACCTTTAACTTGTGCCCAAAAGTTATAGGTGCACCATCACTCAAGGTTTTCAAAAGGAGATTGGGCAACATTTTGTTTGGGATTCAGTGGTGGGTTGCAGGAGATACACCCTGGTACGCGTGTACTGGTACCTGCCAGAAGCAGCAGCCACTGTACCAGAACGGTGCTTGGGAGGGACCGCCCACCCGCCCTTGTTCCTTACCTGTATTTGAAGGAAACGGCCCATCTGTGCACATATGTACGGTGCCTGCATGATGCTCTGCCGAGCAGCTGGAGCATCATAGGCGGTGGGTGCACATGCATGTGCAGCGTGTCCATGATACACACCCGGCTCCCGTTGCAGCATACCGGTTGCAACGGGAGCCGAAACCCACTACTTCTGGGAATGTATAGGCTCTCCTGCTTGACAAGGGCTGGACTAGAAGACCTCTAAGGTACATTCCAACCCTGTTACCTTTTGTGTTCTGTTTTTTGCATGTAGCAAATGACTTATAACTGTGTGGGTTTAGGGAAATAATCTCCATTTCATTGCAGCTGATTCATATCAGCACACATGAACCCCCAGAAGGTGCTTTAGAGAACTACAAAATCAGAATGGAAATATGGTAGGGTCAATATTTTTTTTTTCCAACATGACTACCAATCACTCAAGGCCAAACTCAAGGAAAGTCAGAAAAGGATGGCCTTGGAGACTAGGAAATAATATTTTCCTTCACCTACTTCGACCAGTCTGTCAAAATGAGAGAGAGCAAAAACACATTCTGACAAACTTCGAGGATGGCTCAGAGCAACAAACTGTATTTTAAAATTAAAATATAGCTGCATGATCTAATTAGTTGAAGCCTCTTAGATAGTAAATCATCTGATGAAGGCCGCATATTTTGAGAGTTAAGTGCAGGCAATGCTAGCCCAATTGTTTGATGACATCATAAATCTTATTTATGAGAAGTCATCTCATTATCCTAAGAGGAACATTGTTTGGCTATTAGTTAGCACAATGCCTTGCATTTTTTTAAAAAACAACAACACTCTCATTGATGTGAAGGTGAATGGATCTGGATCACATCATCAAGTTGGACAAGTTCGTTGTTCTGGAAAAAGCAGACAACGTTACTATTTGAGGTATACTTGGATACTCAATGGCAAGAATGAATGATCTTTAAAGCTAGAGGGATGACACCCAGCCCATTATCCTGGTGGAGTCACTCCTTCCAAGATGTTTCCCAAGTCACTGAACAGTTTCTATGAAGGCTTAGAGCTACCGTTTCAAATACTCTCCCACTACATTCTGCTGTTTTCTATGGACAATAGTACAGGTAGTCCTCGGCTTACGACAGTTCACTTAGTGACCGTTCAAAGTTACAACGGCGTTGAGAAAAGTGACCTACGGCCATTTTTCACACTTATGACCATTGTAGCATCCCATGGGCACGTGATCAAAATCCAGACCCTTGGGAACTGATTCCCGTTTATGACTGTTGCAGTGCCCTGGAGTCATGTGATCACTTTTGTAGCCTCCTGGCAAGCAAAGTCAATGGGAAAACCGGATTCACTTAACAACTGTGTTACGAATTAAAGAACAGCAATGATTCACTTAACACCTGTGGCAAGAAAGGTCACAAAATGGAGGAAAATTCCCTTAAAGGTTTCACTGAGTAACAAAAATTTGGGGCTCAGTTGTGGTCATAAGTCATTATACACAATGTTGATATAAAAGCTATAATGGATCAAAAGAAATACAAAGGTATTTGGTACCTTTTATTTTAAGTGTCAACTCTCTACATGGGGCTCCCCTTGAGGTGCACCTGGAGGCTCCAGTTAGTTCAGAATGTGGCCGTGTGGGGGATTCTGGGAGCCTCCAGATGCTCCCACATGACACCTCTCCTGTGCGAGCTGCACTGGCTGCCTGTGGCTTTCCGGGTGCGCTTCAAGGTACTAGTAACCACCTTTAAAGCGCTCCATGGCAAGGGACCTGGTTACTTGCAAGACCGCCTCCTGCTACCAAATGCCTCCCACTGACCAGTTCACTCCCACAGAGAGGGCCTCCTCAGGGTGCCATCGGCCAAGCAATGTTGGCTGGCGACCCCCAGAGGGAGAGCCTTCTCTGTGGCAGCCCCTGCCCTCTGGAATGACCTACCCCCCCGACCTACGCACAATCACGGACCTGCACCTCTTCCGTCGGACCTTGAAAGCGCACTTATTCCGTGCGGCCGGCCTGGTGTAGTTTTTAATCATTTTTACCAGGTTTGTATCTGGATTTTAGAACAGGCCACCCATTTAATATTCTTTTAAGTGTATTTTAATATATTTTTTGATGTTTTTTATTGTCGATATTATTGATGCCTGTTCACCGCCCTGAGTTCCGAAATGGAAAAGGGCGGTATACAAACCCAAATAAAGTAAAGTAAAGTAAGTAACTCATAAAGCATTCGTGGCCTGCTCTTGAGTTGCCATGGGCAGAATGGGGGAGAACTGAGGGAGCAGTTTGGCAGCCCGGACCAGAAGCACATTCCATGCATTTCTTTCTCCAGATTGTATCCCATGTTACCAGAGCCAGCTAGAGAGACATGTTTTCTACAGCCTGCGAAAGCGCTCCATTGGAGATTGTGATTTATGACATACCCTGGGAGAAGGAGGGAAACAGGGTCAGAGCTGAGCTGTAAATTACCATATTTTTTGGACTATAAGACGCACTGGTGTATAAGATGCACCAAGATTTTGAAGAGGTAAATAAGAAAAATGGTTTTGTCCTCCCTGGCCCCCAGGAGCACTCTGTAGGCTTCAGCAGGGCTCGGGGAAGATAAAAACGTCCATGTTCTTGTGAAAAACGGGCAGAAAACAGGATTGGATTAGAAGTCCTCCAAGATCCCTTGCAACTCTGTTATTCTGTTATTTTCAGTGAGCAGGCTGACTCCTTTGGGAAAAGTCTCATCCAAAGCATCTCCATCTGCATTTTTGTATTTTGTCCTCATTTGGAAGTGATTCACTACATCTCACAGATCTGCATAGCAAGATTGGCAGGATAAATTTGCATCTTACTTTTCACTAATGTGCTCTATTTCTTCTGTAGCCAACAGTTCTCTCTGAGATGGATGGCCATACAATTTTTTAAAATAAATATAAATTGTTGGGAGAGAGAAAGTTGTGCAGAGGAATGTGCAGCTAGAGAAACGTTGCTAGTGAAACACACAAATAGCAAACCAGACACTGTTAGTAAAAACAAATGATCTTTACTGGTGTTGTAAAACTAAACTACTGCTTCACAAGCAGTGATGGTTGTTGGTTAGTCAAAACAAAGTCTTAACAAATAGTAGTTTGCTTACAGTCAGTAAACCACAATACTTCCTTCTTCTTTCTTCAAACACAGTCAGTCACAACGAGCAGTTATAATAATAATAATCTTTATTGTCATTGTACTAAAATTACAATGAAATTGGTTTATCGAGTTATCGAGCAGAGAGAGCAATTAACAAAGATATCAGCAAATCCGGCATAGAGGGAGCATGCCCTCTTATAATGGAAATAATTACACTTCTTTAATTGCATTCCAACATCCTTAAAGCCACAATGACCATTTGTCATCATGGTGTTATATATTGCCTACTCAACTCTAGGAGTCTACTGCTAACAAAAATTATTGTAGAGTAAAAGAAAATTAAAAATAAATGTATCAAATGTGGCCTTGCCAATCCTAACACACACACCCCTTTCGCAACAGCAGTGTATATACAAGTGAAGAAGCCTCAGTTCAGATAAAACAGCAAATCAGATTTATTGAAACTACATGAACTAGAAGCTGAATATAGGTTAAGGGAAGCTGAGATGGACAAATTCAAGTTTGGTTTTAAAATTGGAAGAAGAAACATCAAGAATCTTGCTATGCTGATGATACCACCCAGATAGCTGAACATGGAAAGGGTCTACAACCTCTAAAATGAAATGTCAAGGAGCGTTATGGAATAACGGATGAAATAAAATAATGAACTATTGGTCAAATGGGTTTATGGTGACAATGTGGTCACCACATTTATTCCAAGAGGGAGGGGAGGGGAAGAGAGGGGGGGGGAGGGGAGGGAACAGAAGGGAAGAAAAGAGGAGGGTGGAGAAGAGGGGAGGAGAAGAGAAGAGGAGGGGGAGGAGAAGAGGAGGGGAGAGGAGGAGGGAACAAGAGAAGAAGAGAGGAGAGGTACCTCGAGGAGGGAAGAGAAGAGGCTGGCAAACTCTGTAGAATTGGATATTCTGAGGGTAAAAACAACTCCATGAGACAACACAACTCAATCAATGGTAATAGTAATGAGATAAATGCATGTGGGTTAACAGGCCATAATTGGTGTACTATGAATCATCTACTAAAAATAATTCCAATGCAACTTTTGAGAATGGAAGACATGTTCCTATACATGCCAAATCATCATCTTCATCATAAACATCGCCTTCTTCTTCTTCTTCTTCTTCTTCTTCTTCTTCTTCTTCTTCTTCTTCTTCTTCTTCTTCTTCTTCTTCTTCTTCTTCTTCTCCTCCTCCTCCTCCTCCTCCTCCTCCTCCTCCTCCTCCTCCATCACTACCACCACTACCACCACTACCACCACCACCACCTGCATCAGTCTAGTAGAGACTGTAGGGTTTTTCTGCATTATTTAAGTTGGCCTGTCACTTTAACCTGTATTAGAAGTTGCCATATTTGTAGTATTCAAAGAAGATTCAATTGCCAGTCTAGTCACCTCTTGTCTATGATCTGGTAAAGAGAGCATGATCTTCGTGTTTGACTCAGAGCAAAATGTCTCAAGCTGTCTCTGAATAGCTGTTATTAATTTTTTTTTTTAAATATAAATAATAAGATATATAAATTTGCATCTCTCAATCTTTGGAAAATGAATGAAAATGCAAGTGGGCCAATTTGTTTATATATTTTTTTCTTAATCAGCAAATGGGCAGCTTGGGAGAGGGGAAAATTCTAATCATTTGCCAATATATTCATTTGCCAATATTCTTGTATCATCCTTCTTGCTAAACTGAAAAATGTAGCTAGGAACAATTTACAAAAACATAATAGAACAAGATCTAAGAATCTGGTTAATCAGCAATATGACTTGTTTAAAAAGAATAGGGTATAGTCTTGTTTTATTTATTTTACTTGCATACTGCTTTCCCTCTCCAAAAGATACAGAAAATGGTATGCAAAAAAGGTCACAACAAAAATGCCTTTAAAAATTAAAGTATCCTACTCTTTAGCGATAAAGGAATTTAAAACCATTTTTTGAGATGAAAATATATTACTTATCCCATTTGAAGGCAAGTTGGTTCAGAAGTGGGTCCCTACTGGTTTTGCCCAGTTCAGTGGAGTAGGTAGTAACTCAGCCTGCCACACTGCCAAACCAGTTCTATCAGCACTGCCGCAGGTACTGCCATCTTGTTTTTTGCTTCTGTGCATGCGCAGAAGCATTTTTTTACTACTGCATATGCGTACACAGTGTGCATCAAGTGCGTGCGCAAAGCAGAAGCCGGAACCCACACCTGGTACAAGCGGTTCTCAACTTAAGACAACAACCGAGACCGTATTTCATGAGAAGAGTACTCCACTCTTCTGCTCACAATAGAATCCCTTATGCCACCAGGCTCAAAATTTTGGGCTTGGACAATCTGGAACTGCAAAGCATAATACACAAAATTGTTTGCTACAACATCCTACTTGTCAACAAATATTTCAGCTTCAGCCACAATAATTCATGGGCAAACAATCGATACAAATTCAAGGTAAACTGCTCGAAACTCAATTGCAGAAAATACGACTTAAGCAACAGAGTGGTCAATGCCTGGAATGCTCTACCTGACTTGTTACATCCTCAAACTCCCACAGCTTCAACCTCAAATTGTCTACCATGGAACTCACCCCATTCCTAAGAGGTCCATAAAGGGGGCGTGCATACGTGCACCAGCGTGCCTACCATTACTGTCCTACTGTCCCCATTTACTTGTATTCATTTCCTTTGTTCATGTCCAAGTCCATACATATACCTGCTATCCTGTACATGTTTGACAAACTAATAAATAAATAAAATAAAATAAATCTATGGAACCTGACACTTTGCTTGTTGGAAGCCATCTGAGAAGGTCATAAATGGCGATCACATCAGCCCAGATGCTGCAATCATCATAAATACATCCCAATGGCCAACGATACAAAGTTTGATCATGTGATCACAGGGAGGCTGCAATGGTTGTAAGGGCAAGTACCGGTTGTAACTCATTTTTCCCCGAGTGCCGTTGTAACTTCGAATAGTCACCAAACAGGTAGTTGTATGTTGAGGACTGCAAATAATGTTTACCCTGCCATAGTTCCAGCATGTAATCAAGTTGTATATTGATTCTATGCAATTCCCAATTCCCCAAGAAGGGGAATGAAGCCCTTCCTGCTATTCAGCCCCCAAGAGGTGAGGTTTATCAGTTCTTTTAACAGCCTCAAACAAAATAAAATGTTCCTAGACTTTTCTAGAGATTTCAAAAACAGCTACAATAATCACAATTCACCTCGCTTCTCCTACTTCCTTGATACTTTCACAGCTAATTTATTCTTCTAGGGACACACCAGATCAATCTGCGAAAAAGCTGTGGCAGTGGGAATAATTAGAGAAGGTGAAAACACGCCACCTCCTCTAAATTGTTTTATTTCTGCCTTTTCATGGAAGGAAACAACCCACAAGATGTGTATTTGCAATTTGACACACAGGTGGTGGTGAAATATATTATCTCAAAATCTTTAGTTCGGAAGCGCTAAAGATTATTTTAATAAATATGCATGATTTTATCCACACCAGGCATCCCCACATCCTTAATTTTCAGTGATCATTGCTTGGATCCCAAGTTGTACTTTTATTGCCAGGAGCTGCTAAATTTTTTATTCTATGAATTATGAAGCTATCTCATCCCCACCCCCACCTCCCAAATATAATTTCACATAAATAATAAAGCAATTCTTTGGGAACAAAGGCTGTGCCTGTCTTTTCTATAAACACAATCTACACACATTATTGTCCTTCAACATTTTTGTTGTTGTTCTCAACTCCATCATAGGACTAAGCCTGAAGATAAGCATCCCTTCTTCTCAGCCTTTTGAATAAATCTTTCTTTATATAACAGCCACCAAAACAGTTTAGGTTTTTTTGTTTTATTTCATTTTGTTTAAGATGTTGGGGAAAATAAGAATGCATTTGAAAAATAAGCAAGTCAAAGAAGCAAAGTGGAAACAAGTTGAATCTTTAGGGGAAAATTGGTACTTGTTCTACCTCTCATATATACAAATCCAATATCCAATATAACTTCTGTACCAACTAACTTATCAGAAAGACTTCGCTGACTATTGTCATAACATTTCCTAGAAATACATATATTACAATTGAAATAGCAATTTTAAATACCACTGTTCCAATATTTGAAGGTCTGTCACAAAGAAGAGGGGGTCGATCTATTTTCCAAAGCACCAGATGGCAAGACTAAAAGCCACAGATGGAAACTGAACAAAGAAAGATCCAACCTAGAACTAAGAAAGAAATTTCTTGACAGTTAGAACAATCAACCTGTGGAACAGCCTGCCTTCAGAAGTTGTGGGTGCTCCACCACTGGAGTCTTTTAGGAAGAGATTCTATCCATCCATCCATCCACCATCCATCCATCATCTATCTATCTATCTATCTATCTATCTATCTATCTATCTATCTATCTATCTATCTATCTATCTATCTATCTATCTATCTATCTATCTATCTATCTATCGTAAAGGAAGGTCTTGAGCCAAAGGAGACCTCTGTCCCCCAGACAACCGGGTGTGAATCTCTCTATGTGAGATGGGGCCTAGGAAGGCAGTTGGGCATGTTAGTTGTATACCTGGCTCCTCGCTATGCAACAACAGCCCTGCCCGAGCTCCTAGAGGTGATAGCCGAGGCGGCAGTTGAGACCCCCAGACTGGTAGTCATGGGGGACTTTAACTTGCCGTCGGCGGGCGAAGCCTCTGGAGCAGCTCGGGAGTTCATGGCTTCCATGACGGCCATGGACCTGACCCAAGTAGTTTTAGGCCCCACTCACGAGGGGGGGAACACACTGGATCTCATCTTTGTCTCGGGACAGTGGAGCTGTGATCTTGGAATAGGGGATCTAGTCATTACTCCCTTGTCATGGACGGATCACGCTCTCCTTCGGCTGGACTTTCCAATCGCTGCACCCCACCGCGGGGAGGCGGAACTGGACACTCCTATATGGTTCCGCCCCAGGCTTCTAATGGACCCGGAAAGGTTCCAGAGGGAGCTTGGGCCAATTCCTGTGACCCTGCCCCGCGACTCGACTGAGGACCTAGTGGCCGCATGGTTAAGTGCGGCCACGGGGGCCTTGGACCGAGTTGCGCCCTTGCGGCCTCTCTTGCGACGACGAATCACCCGGGCTCCTTGGTTCACTGAGGAGCTCCGGGGGATGAAACGCCACAAGAGATGCCTAGAGAGTAGATGGAGATCCTCTCGCTCCGAAGCCGACCGAACACTAGTGAGAACCCATATTAGGGCTTATTTAGTGGCGATAAGAGTGGCCAAACGGGAGTATTGTGCCACTCTTATTGCATCCGCAGATAACCACCCTGCCGCCCTGTTTGGGGTGACCCGCTCCCTCCTTCACCAGAGGCCGCAGGAAGCCCCTCTGCAAGGGCGAGCAGAGGAATTTGGGATTTATCTGCAGGAGAAAATCACTCGGATTCGGAATGAGCTACCCTCCATCGACAGTGGTCCTGTGGGACTGTCCGAGGCTAGTCTTGAGGCTCCTTCTTGGGAGGAGTTTGACTTTGTTACCACCGAGGATATGGACAGGTTGTCAAGGAAACTTAGGGCGACCACATGTTTATTGGACCCGTGTCCCTCCTGGCTTGTACTGGCATCCTGGGAGACGACACGAGGCTGGCTCCAGGGCATTGTCAACGCATCTTTGAGTGAGGGGTCCTTACCTGCCGTCTTGAAAGAGGCGGTAGTGAGGCCCCTCCTCAAGAAGCCGTCCCTGGACCCAGCTTTACTAGAGAACTATCGTCCGGTCTCCAACCTTCACTTTTTAGTGAAGGTTGTCGAGAGTGTGGTGGCCCAACAGTTTCCGCGACACCTGGAGGAAGTTGATTATCTAGACCCGCGCCAGTCCGGCTTCCGGCCCGGTCACAGTACTGAGACGGCATTGGTCGCGTTGGTTGATGATCTCTGGAGGGCGCGGGATAGAGGGTATTCCTCTATCCTAGTCCTATTAGACCTCTCGGCGGCTTTTGATACCATCGACCATGGTATCCTATTGCACCGACTGGGGGGGTTGGGGCTGGGAGGCACCGTTCTGCGGTGGTTCTCATCCTACCTCTCTGGTCGGTCGCAATATGTGTTGACGGGAGGGCAGAGGTCGACCTCGAGGCCTCTCCTATGTGGGGTTCCTCAGGGGTCGGTCCTCTCGCCCCTCCTTTTCAACACATATATGAAGCCGCTGGGTGAGATCATCCGTGGTTTTGGGGTGGAATACCATCTGTACGCTGATGACACTCAGTTGTACATATCCACCCCAAACCACCCCAACGATGCCGCCGAAGTGCTGTCCCGGTGTCTGGAAGCCGTACGGATCTGGATGGGTGGTAACAAACTCAAACTCAACCCTGCCAAGACTGAGTGGCTGTGGTTTCCGGCACCCCGGTTCAGCCAGATCACTCCAACTCTGGCCATTGGGGGCGAAACACTGGCCCCCGTGGAGAGGGCGCGCAATTTGGGTGTCCTCCTGGATTCCCGGCTGTCCATGGAGGACCATGTGGCAGCCGTGGCCAGGGGGGCGTTCCATCAGGTTCGCCTGATGCGCCAACTGCGCCCCTTACTGGACCGGGCTGCCCTACGCACAGTCACTCAAGCACTCGTGACGTCCCGACTCGACTACTGTAATACTCTCTACATGGGGCTTCCCTTGAGGTGCACTCGAAAGCTACAGCTAGTCCAAAACGCAGCCGCGCGGGTGATTATGGGAGCCACTAGATGCTCCCACATAACACCGATCCTGCGCGAGCTGCATTGGCTTCCTGTGGCCTTTCGAGTGCGCTTCAAGGTTTTGACTACCATCTTTAAAGCGCTCCATGGCTCGGGACCTAGTTATATGCGAGACCGCCTCCTGCCCCATACATCCCTCAGACCAATCCGCTCCCACAGAGAGGGCCTCCTCAGGGTACCGTCGGCCGGACAATGCCGACTGGCGACGCCCAGGGGAAGAGCCTTCTCTGTGGCGGGGCCAGCCCTTTGGAATGACCTACCCCCTGAATTACGTACCATCACCGACCTCCGCCTCTTCCGCCAATGTCTTAAGACATATCTGTTTCAACAAGCCGGCCTAGCCTAACCTCCCTTGGGGACTTAAGATAGTTTTAAATTGGGTTTTAAAATTTGGTTTTAGCGCAGGATGGGGTTATTTAATAGTTTTTTAAAATTATATTTATTGTATTTTTGTATGTTTTTTAAATTTCCTGTGCGCCACCCTGGGTCCTCTGTGGAGAAGGGCGGGGTATAAATTTAAATAAATAAATAAATAAATAAATAAATAAATAAATAAATAAATAAATAAATAAATAAATAAATAAATAAATAAATAAATAAATAAATAAATAAATAAATAAATATCTATCTATCTATCTATCTATCTATCTATCTATCTATCTACCACTTTGGTTCACCTCACACATATGTGCTAGTCATTCCCAATTGTAGCGGGTGGTGCTCATCTCTGTTTCTAAGCTCTCCATGGCCGTGTGGCTGCCACTACGAAATGCTGAAGGCACACATAACGCTGTTACCTTCCCATCAAAAGTGGTTCCTATTTTTCAACTTGCATTTTTACATGCTTTCAAACTGCTAGTTTGGCAGAAGCTGGGAACTCACTCCATTATGCAGCACTAGGGATTAGAACTGCTGAACTACCGACCATCAAGATCAGCATCTTAGTCACTGAGCCACCATTTCCCATCATCTATCAATCATCTATCAAAGATGCCTATTTAGATAGTTTCTTCTTCCACAAAATAGTAAGGAAACAAATATAGGGGTTTTTATCTGACTGCACCATTATAGGAAATTCCAGTTATATATATATATAATTGTTTCCACAACTTCTTGTAAGGGCCCCATTAAGGGAGGAGACATGCTGTTTCCCTCTCTGTGTTTCTGTAAATATATATAGATAATCTGTATATATATATAGATACTTGTTTCCACAACTTCCTGTAAGGGCCCCATTAAGGGAGGAGACATGCTGTTTCCCTAGTCTGGAGTGCTAGGCTTCTGCCTTGGATTCATTACAGCCCCGGTTCGAATCCCAGTGGGGTGTGGCCAACTGATGAGAGCTAATAAGCTCGAAATAGATCTATCTTGGGCTCTCAAATTTAAATTTATTGATCAGCTCATAAAAACTAACATATATATATATGTAGATTTTGGTTTATTCGGGTCTTTTCCCGTGTAAAATTAAAGATGTTTTTGCAACGTTTCGATGGGATCACCCCCATCATCATCAGGCTTTTGCTTTTGCTTTTTTGCAAATGAGCTGTATTTGAAATGGCAGTTTTTCTGTAAGTGGAGGTGGGAGGGGTTGGAATGTTGGCTCTGCTACTTTAAACCGATTGGTTGGCTGATTTGCCACATCCTGGTTGGTAGATGGAGTTTGTTGAGAGTGATTGATGATGGTGTCAATGTTTTTGGCCGGGACTTGTTTAGTGGCTGGGACTCGTTTAGTGGCCAGGACTTGTTTAGTGGCCGGGACTTGTTTAGTGGCCGGGACTCGTTTAGTGGCCAGAGCTGGTTTCCAGATGTCTGGCAGGCGGGAGGCATCATCGTGTCTGTTCATGTTGTGGGGATGTTTTTCTATTTCAACAGAATGTGGCAACAGACAGAAGCCTGCCTGATGATGACAAGTGAGATCTTGTCGAAACGTTGCAATAACATTTCTATGCCTTATACACGGGAAAATCCCCGAAGCCATATATATATAAACACTATACTTTTCTGTAAAAGTGCTACAAATTCTTCCCTGCATTCATGAAAATGTACGAGTCAATTCTGTATGATGTACCTCTGAAACTATGAGGATATGTCTCTTTGCAAGAAACCATATGAGACTTCTTAACAATCTGGCTATATCTTGTAGGAGATGCTGAAGAGCTATCCTAGTAGTTTTCCAACATTGTAAGCCTAGTCACTGGGAGAACAATCTTCTTATGGCATCTGAAAAACCTAACAACTGTTGTGTACGTTTTCAGACACTTGAGACAACCTTTCAAATGCTTGAATTGGTCTGAGATCCAGAGAGAGAGAGAAATGAAGCTTTAGAATAGGTCCTGGTGACAAGCATACCACTTGGAAAATGTCAGTAAGGATGATCTCTCTGGCAAGGGAATTTTGCTTGCTACCACTTTTCTAATTTTATTCAAAATGATGCTTCTGTCATCCACTTATACCTCTGTCACTTAAATATTGACAGCCATGAATATTAAGAATTGCACTTTTATTTTGAATACATACTGTATGGAGATGTTGACATTTCAACGATGCTGCACAATCACATAGATCAGTTCTAATTTATTCCATTTTTGATAGAATTTGAGCCAACCCTGAACCACAGAGAGTATCACAATCAATAGACTTCCCATGTTTCATTTTATGTTAAGAGAGGATTGCTCTCAATTAAATGAAGTGGTCCTTTTCTTCCTGAAGATTGATAACTTGCTGGCAAGTCCAGAGCAAAAAGCTTGTGATGAGTACATTTCTTTCTTTCTTTTTTAATAAAGAGAATAAAATCTCCACATTCTCCCTCAGCAGGGCACAAATCATAAATATATTATAGTTAAGATAGTTCCATCCCGTGAAAGCTAAAAAAATTTAAAGTGTTAGACATTACAAATAACCAGCCATCTCTAGTTATTTAGCAAGCTGAACTGAAATTGCAAATGTCTATGGAGATTCTCAGTCATCCAGGTCACGATTGTCTCAAAGGTGCTTTTTCAAGAGGCAACTGGACTTTCCCTTCCTTCCTTCCTTCCTTCCTTCCTTCCTTCCTTCCTTCCTTCCTTCCTTCCTTCCTTCCTTCCTTCTTTCTTTCTTTCTTTCTTTCTGTTTTTCTTCTCATCCAAGAAACTTCTTCAGCTCAAGAAACTTCTTGGATGAGAAGCAAAACATCTTCAAAGCCAGCAGTGTGCAGCAGCATCCCCAAAATAAGCAAATATAATCTTGGGTTGTTATAAAACAGAGGCTTAGAATCAAGATCACGTGAAATATTAGTGGCACTTTATAAAACCCTAATAAGACCATGCCTGGAATACTGCAACCAATTTTGGTCACCATACTATAAAAAAGAGGTTGAAATTTGGGGAAAAGTTTTTTTTTTTTAAAAAGCAACTCAGATGATCAAAGACCTGGAGACTAAACCATATGAAGAACAGCTGCAGGTTTTGGCTTTGACTAGTCTAAAGAAAAGAAGAGTTACAGGTGACATGATAGCAGTGTTCCAATATTTGAGGGGTTGCCACAAAGAAGAGGGGGTGTCAAATGATTTTCCAAAGCACTGGACAAAAATAAGAAACAACTCCCAGAGGCTCAAGCAAAACCTCCCAGAAGCTCAAGCAAAGCCTCCCGGAAGCTCAAGCAAAGCCTCCCGGAGGCTCAAGCAAAGCCTCCCGGAGGCTCAAGCAAAACCTCCAGTGCCTGGGGAGGATGAAAAATGCCACACACACACACCCCATTGGTGCAGGAGGCTGAATAGGTCACAACCGGGCTATGCCAACGGGCGACGCCCAGGGGAAGGGCCTTCTCTGTGGCGGGCCCAGCCCTCTGGAACGACCTTCCCCCCGAAATTAGAACAACTACGGACCTCCGCTCCTTCTGTCAAAAACTGAAAACACACTTTTTCTGCTTGGCCGGCCTAGGTTAGTCTTCCTTTGGGGAGAGGATGCGGTCAACAAATAAAATTATTATTATTATTATTATTATTATTATTATTATTATTATTATTATTATTATTATTATTATTATTATTATTATTATTATTATTATTATTATTAACTACCATAGCCTGCCCACCCAGCAACGGGGCAGTGAACCCGTTGCTGCAATTTTTGAAGCCCACCCCTGGATCACCCTACTTCCCTCAGGTGACCTCAAACTTTGTATGCCTAATAATTGGAATGCCACCTAAAAAAAAATAATTGAGAAAATTAACTGATTTGTACTTTTCGCTTGTTATGATTCATGTTTATTAATGAATAAATAGCAGTGTTTTTGTTTCATCCAAAAGCTACTTAGCTTTTGATAAGCAACTTAATAGTATTGCATTGTCCACCACAATATATTTTGCCTTAAGAGGATAGTCTTTATGCTCTGATGGATTACAAACTGAATTTCCAGGCAGTTTGGCATTTGCCTTCAGTTTATACATCAATCTCTTCAACTGTCCAGAAATCCAAAAACAATTTACACTATATCATAACTTCTCCCTGAAAATACACTTGATTTGCTTTATTGATGAACTGTTTTATTTCTTACTACAGCAGACAAATTTATATTTTCCATGACTATCCCAAACATGGGTGACTTTCAAATAGAAACTGCATATAAATGTGTCACTTGCAATTTTATTTTTCATTTCCTTTTTTATTTAGGGGAGAAAAAAAATCCATGAAAAACTTATATCGGATTCTAAATATGCATAACGTTGTAGGAATGGATAATTATAGATGACACAAAAAGAGACAATTTACACAGAGCTCAATTCAAAAGAAGCCTTCATCCTGCATTGGATAGACAATGGCTAAAATGATGATGACATGGAGTTCAATTCTAAAGATGAATTTCTCAATCTTTTAGTTTTTACTACTTTATCTTTTTTTTAAAGAAAACCCGTTGACAGAAAATTCTACTCTGAAACAGCAGCATCAGGTAAGTTCAATTGTTATTCTTCACAGCAAAATTGATTAATCACAATTGGTTTAATCATGCAGCAATTTTCATATTATTCCAAGGCCACTAAATAATTTGCTGATTAATTTATTTTATCAGTTCTAAGTACCCTTTCAGTGCTGTTGTGTCATACAAATAAGAGACTTAAAGCAATTTACAAACTGCAAAACAGTACACATAACAGGAGAGAGAAAAAAATCTGAAAGAAGGAATGATGAACAAACCTACATTGTGAGTTAGTACCAATGTTATATAGTCTCTAAATATTCTTCAGTGGTACTTTCATGATGACCACTATAATCTAAATGGGATGTGATCAAAGCATGCAGCATTTATCCTGGCTTCTTCAGAGAAGAAAAGTAGACAAAGCTATTAATCCTATGCTAGTAGTGGCAAATCTAGCTGATCTGTCATAGAAAGTCAACTTTCAGATGACTGTCAGTAATTCACAATCACATCCATCTTGTCTAGTTTAATCTTCAACCTGTTCAATGTCTATGGAGATTCTCAGTCATCCAGGTCATGATTATCCCAAAGCTGCTTTTTTTTCCCAAGAGGCAACTGGACTTACTGAAGACATTTCACTTCTCATCCAAGAAGCTTCTCCAGCTCTGACTTGATGGTGGAGAATTTGTTCAAAGAAAAATCAAAAAAGTCCAGTTGCCTCTTGAAAAAACAAAAAGCAGCTTTGGGACTTCAACGTATATGATGCCTGCCTGCCTGCCTGCCTGCCTGCCTGCCTGCCTGCCTGCCTGCCTGCCTGCCTGCCTGCCTGCCTGCCTGCCTGCCTGCCTGCCTATCTATCTATCTATCTATCTATCTATCTATCTATCTATCTATCTATCTATCTATCTATCTATCTATCTATCTATCTATCTATCTATAGCTTTTGACGACAGTTGAAAAGAAAAGCACAGGATTGTGGATGACCTCTCCAACAGTTTCACAGAGAAGATAAAAAGTGTGGGAGAAAATAAAACTGAGCAGTTTTCCTATAGTACCATATTCTAAAATTATGCCAGATAAGGTCAGAATCACTACAAAACTGTGCCCATCAATCTCACTCTGCCTAAATGTCTCCATTGGTTGAACCAAAGAAGATTAGCTCCCCAAAAAGGATATTCCAGGAAGAGATCACACTAGAAAAAGTGACAGAAGCATAATTGCATCCATTTATTTCCTGATGTTATCAAAGTCATTTGTGTCTTTATAGATCCAAGATAAACATAAATAAGGAAGCTCTAATTCATTGGCTCTCTCCAAAAATATCTTGTTAAGTTGCCATCCATTTCTCATTCAAGAAACATGATATATGTAAGGTAATTTTTTGATCAGCTCATAAAACTAACACGCACGCACACACACACACAGACACACACACACACAGAGACACACAGACACAGACACAGACACACACAGACACAGACACAGACACACACACACACACACGCACACACACATATGCTGGTATTGCTGGCTTCGGGGATTTTCCCGTGTATATAGCATGGAGATGTTATTGCAACATTTCGACAACATCTCCATGCTATATACATGGGAAAATCCCTGAAGCCAGCAATGCCAGCATACCTACACCCGTGAAAATCTACGAAAACAAATATATATATATATAGATAGATAGATAGATAGATAGAGAGAGAGAGAGAGAGAGAGAGAAGAAGAAGAAGAAGAAGAAGAAGAAGAAGAAGAAGAAGAAGAAGAAGAAGAAGAAGAAGAAGAAGAAGAAGAAGAAGAAGAAGAAGAAGAAGAAGAAGAAGAATACTTCAGGTTGGAGGTATGTTGGTTTCAATCTTTTCATAGGAATAGTTTACTCAAAGTATTCAAAGGGTTATTTCCTGATGTGTGCCAGCATGAAGAAAAAGTCATCCTCAGAAGATTAAAGACCACCTGAAGAAATCTTGGCACAGCTTTGCTGTGGAATATATTTCAGAAAATAGTTAACTACGCTAAACTTACTTGCTAGTCCTTTAGTATGGCTGTTTTCATGTCTCCATCCATCTATCCCTTCATCCATCACCACACAGAACTTCCTATGATTTGTCTTTATAGCACACTTGCTGATTTAAAAGCAACATATGGTATATTGACTACTCTACAATATTAAAGCTCTTTCAAGGCAGAAATTGCTTGGTTTAACTGTAGAATTCTCAACATGTTTGCTTTTTGTAAAGGGTGTATTCAGCCATGTATGTACACATAGGAATCAGATTCTCATAATGGTATTGGGCTGTAAAATCAGGCTAGACTGACATTATTTTGACAAGAATATTGGCTACTTCTAGACACTTGCTTCGCGTCTACATTCTTTGTTTTCTTCTGCTTTTGGCTTCTAAAGCTCATTATCTAAAGTATATATATTTTCCTTATGATTCGGCTGCACCATTAGTTGAAGAACTTTATAGATTTGGTGGAGATGTTATGCCAATTACTGTAGAATGAATAAAGGTCAACTATAGATAACTGCACTTATCTCCAGGGCAAAGATCTATTGTTTATAGCGGAAGAGATGTTTGTGAAGAGTGCAATCCTTAGGAGGAAAAAAAAAGTTTAATGAGAAAAAAAAAGTTGGATGGTGGAACATTTTTCAATCAGTATTGATAATACCCTTAACTAGATTTGTGGCTGTAGATTGGCAGCAAAGATAAAACTATGTTTTTCAGCTTTCTCTCATGAACACCAGAAGGCAATTTTCAACCTTGAAGTTAGGAGGATTTCCTTTTGGATGGTCTGCTTTAGAAGATAATCCATAAAAGAAACAAAACAAATAAACAAACCCAAAGCCAATAGCTGAAGTGTCAACTATTTTTTTTTCTGTTTCTATGATATTCTGATCTGGTTAAAACCTGGCACAGTGCTGTTGTTCTTGCTGTTTTCCTACAGCTAAAAACAAAAAACAAAACAACCCTGTTCAGATTCCTTGATACGTGCTTCAAATAACTGGCCTAGGACAAAGTTAACAATTATCACAAGGGCCAGAATTGGCCTGAAGGCAACAAGAATGTTTTAGACTCTAGCTTGTATGGGAAGAAGTGATGACAAGTTTATGTTAACTGTCTCAGCTCTGGCTTCAGATGAAGTCTGGAAAAGGTGGGATGTCCTGGAAATGCCATCCCTAAACAATATAATCTCATTCTGAGATCCAGATTGGCATTTGGCCCAAGTCCAGATATTGCATAATTTGCTCAGGTGGTATGGTAAGTCTCTTAGGGCCTATTGGCAGCTGCCAATCTCAGAATGAGCCTCTGCAACTCAATCCACTAAACAGAGTCATCTGCTACTTTTGGCACTCCTAAACACCAAACTGGCAAGCTCTAATAAGACAGAAAAGAAGGATTTAGGAAGTTAAATAGATCACTGATTGCATGAGATGTACAATATACCATTGGTTTATTAATCTTAACATTTCTTTAAGATGTGATAGGGACTTAGAATGAGTCTTTATCTAGGATTGATATGGAAAGAATGACATATTTTTTGAGATTTCAGAATGTTCTTGAGGAATCTGGTGAATGCCTCCCTGATCTTATGAGCACAATTTTAGCAAACTATTTACAAAAACCTAAGGATGAGATCAGGGGGGACATTGACCTAGCCTACAGAATTAACTCAGCATATGCCAGGATAAATGAAGTGCCTAGAGAGATACATGTGAAATTTGTTAGAAGGTCAACCAGAGAGGAAATCCTGAAACTGCAGAGAGAAAGTCCATTAATTTACCAACAAAAAACGGTCACTATCTTGAAGCAGATTCCTAGAAAGATTCGAGATGCAAGACGGAAATTTTCCTTCTTGTCTAAAACATTGTTTGATCATGGGATTTGGTTCAAGTGGGTGACACCCGAAGGGATGCTGGTGTTCTGGGAAGGAGGAAGAGTGAGGATTAAAACAGTTGCTGAGGCGGAAGCCTTTCTTAAAAAACATTCCTCTGCCCTGGGGGAAGATCCAGGGGGGACGGAGGGAGCCACGGCCCCGCCCGCTGGGGGCCAGGGAGGAGAAAAAGAAGATACAATAGCCAAGAGACTTAGATCGAAAAAATAACTTTGCCTTGATTTTCCTGAACAATTTTGCATAATATTTTCTGGATTTATTGTAAATGTCTGACAGCATGGAACTGAGAATTTAGGTATATGTACTCGCTTTTACCTTGTAGTGTTATGAAAAATGCTTTTTTTTTTGTTATTTTTTTACTGTGTATTTTGAGGTCTCGGAAGGGCCGACGACTCTGACGTGAATGCTCTCAAAATTTCTTTGTATCCCTTACCCTATCCTATAGAAAAAATGTAAAACCAATAAAACTTTTTCAATATAAAAAAAAAGAATGAGTCTTTAAACTGTGCACCCTTTCCTAATCCTCTTCCCCCAATACACACAAGCAACCAGTGCGAACATAAAACCTGGATACAGTGTGATAGCAAGGGTGGGAATTCAATGGTGAGATTCAAAAATTTCTACTACCAGTTCTGTGGGTGTGGCTTGGTGGACATGGCATGGCTTGTCAGGTGTGGCTTGGTGAGCGTGGCAGGGGAAGGATACTGTAAAATTTCAATTCCCACCCCACTCCAGGGGAAGTTTACTGCAAAATCCCCATTCCCTCCTAATCAGCTAGGACTCAGAAGGCAGAGAATAAATGAGGCAGGACCAGACATAAGTGATATTTACCAGTTCTCTGAACTACTCAAAATTTCCACTACCAGTTCTCCAGAACTAGTCAGAACCTGCTCTGATGGGATTCTACTGGTTTGGACTGGTTCAGACAACTTGGAGCAAACTGGTTCACTCCAACGATAAAATGGCTATCTTCTATCTTCTTTTACCAGGTGTTTCTTTCCTTGCCTCCTCTCGCTTCCTCTAATTTGGCCACCAAAATAAATAATATGCTCAAATGGAGAAAGGGAGTGATGGAGGAAGAATGACATGTTTATGTTTCTAGGAGCTTCAAATCTAAATTTCACAGTGAAGATGGCAATGGCTGCAGGCTGAAAATGTGTTTAAATGTGTCCTGTGAATATTCTTCTACACCATTTATCCATACTTTCATGTTATCAGAATATTCTTCAGCATTAGCTTTTTGATTTAGTTGGATTGATCAGCAAAATCAAACCTACATCTCGGGAATTGCCTTGGCTCTTAAGCAATCTATTTTCTAAAAGGTAGTTTTTAGTTTTCCTTGTTACCCTTTTAATCTAAGGTGGGGTAAATCTGATTTTCTGCTTTGTATTTTCTAAAGATTCATTGAAACTGAAGCCAAACAATGGTCTTAAATATTAAATATTAAAAACCTTCTCAGGGTGCTGTTGGCCGGACAATGCCGACTGGTGACACCCAGGGGAAGAGCCTTCTCTGTGGCGGGGCCAGCCCTCTGGAATGACCTACCCCCTGAATTACGTACCATCACCGACCTCCGCCTCTTCCGCCAATGTCTCAAGACATATTTGTTTCAACAAGCCGGCCTAGCCTAACCTCCCATGGGGACTTTTAGGTAGTTTTAAATTGGGTTTTTTAAATTTGGTTTTAGCGCAGGATAGGATTATTTAATAGTCTTTTAAATTATATTTATTGTATTTTGTATGTTTTTTAATTTTCCTGTGCGCCGCACTGGGTCCTCTGTGGAAAAGGGCGAGATACAAATTTAAATAAATAAATAAATAAAGTCAAGACATTATGCATGAGATCAAAGTTAATCCTTTCTTTTTCTTGGGAGGAAAGATTGTATAGCAAAAGTAGATAAAGGCAACTACCTATATAGGATGCAGTGAGATGCCTTGTGTTGTGCAGTTTACCATTTGATTTAATAGATTTAGCAGATTAACTGTGTTAGAAGGGACCTTATAGGGCTTCTAGTCCAACTCCCCCTATTCAAGCAGGAGACCCTACACCATTTTTGACAGATGGCAGTGCAATCTCTTCTTGAAAATCTCAAGTGATGAAGCCCCCACAATTTCTGAAGGCAAGCTGTTCCATTGGTTGATTGTTTTCACTGTCAGAAAGTTCCTCCTTATTTCTAGGTTGAATCTCTCCTTGATCAGTTTCAATCCATTATTCCTTGTCTGGCCTTCAGGTCCTTTGGAAAATAGCTTGACCCCCTCCTCTCTGTGGCAGTTCCTCAAATATTGGAACACAGCTACCATCTCTCCCCTCTAGGAGTGGTCTTACTAGAGCTTTATAGAGCGGTATTAGCACCTGACTCGATGATGATTGTATCCCTCTGTTAATGCAATTTAGGATTGGATTGGCTTTTTTGGCTGCTGGTTCATGTTTAGCTGGTTGTCCACTAAGACTCCAAGATCCCTCCCACTGTCACTGCTATTAAGCCTGGTTTCACCCAGTTTATATGTGTACATTTGGTATTCCATTCCATAAAAAGCAGAGCCCAATCGTAGATATTCCACACCAAGTCTCGGTTTTATCTGGATGTGTTTCACTTCTTTAGGTCACAACCTTGACAATTCTTCAGAATCCCCCCTCCCTGAGCATTTATGAGCAATAACAAATTGAATGCTATGGAAGTTAAAAGTATTTATTGTTATTTAGTTTTTGCATGAATAGATTTGATTGTCTTTATGGAAGCTAATGATGAAACAGCAAACCAAAAAAGAAGCTACTTGATAGAACAGTTACATTAGCAAAAAAAAAAAGTATTTAGTGACAAAGAAATTGCATCATTGTGCATAGCTAAAACAAAAAGTCTGGTCATAAATTGCCTATGTATACTCCATTGCCCTGCTATAACACTACTATGAACTTTTCTTGATAATTTGAGGTGGAATCACTCATCAATATAAACAGTTCTGCTGACAGATGGAATTGCAAGTTGAACTAATGCTCTGATAACTCTAAATTAAGAATGTGTTAAAATGATATTTGTGACATTGCTAAGGGAAGTATTGTTGTTCTTTTTCTTTCATGCAAAAACTTTGCATGCCTCCCATTGCACAGAAAATATTTCCTAGATTATTAATCCATATTCTTCATTTTCCTGGAATGACTTGGCTTCAAAAGTTGTAGGTCTCCCTCAATGGAGGCTTTCAAGAAGAGACTGGACAGCCAATTACCCATAATGGTATAGGTTTCCCACTTGAGCAGGGGCTTAGAGTAGAAGACCTCCAAAGTTCTTTCCAACTCTGTTATTCTGTTATTTTGTTATTCTGCTGTTCTCAATTTCAGTGAAACAATCTTTGGACTGTTAGGAGAGATATCCAATTTCCCACTATAAAATTAGAATAGAATGAGCTGGAAGGGATCTTGGAGGTCTTCTTGTCTAGGTCCTTGCTCAAGCAGGAGAACCTTCACCATTTTAGATAAGTGATTTCTAGATTCTTCTTAAAAACATCCAGTGATAGAGTGCCCACTATTTCTGCAGGCACACTGTTCCACTGGTTAATTGTCCTCACTGTTGGGTGGATTCTCCTTAATTCCAGGTTGCTTCTTTCTTTTATTAGTTTCCAACTAAAATTACCAACTATGTCACTAGAAAGACAACTGAAAATTACTGGAGAAACATCCAATAACACATTATTTTCTTGTAAAGGAATACATTGCATTAGCCACAGGTTGGATTTACCTTATTGAATATGAATTTTTCTCTGTATGTCTGACAATAACAATACATTATTTACTTAAAGTGGAAGAAAAAAACAAATGGATCTGATTCAGTAGAACTACATTATTTAATTATTTTTATTACAAAGATAGGTAGGTAGGTAGACAGATAGATATAGTTCCTTGTTCATTTTTAGTGCATTTATAGCTTCTCTGTTATGATATTTAGTCAAATAACATATTTGTAACATTTCATGTTGAAATAGACATTACATTACTACCTCACAGACTCAGGACATTCATTTTAACAGGACCTGTAAATATGAAATGTTTCTAATTATATCTAATAGCCTATGATGTATCTAGTTTAATTCTGAAGGCTTTAAAGATTGATATTCAAATAAGTACCTCTTACCTAAGTGAAGAGACCTCAGATTCAGAAAAGCAAGAACTTTGACTGTTGTGAATCACGAAGCAATAATAAAAATAACAAAAAGCTTGTTTGAAGGTCAAGAAGGACACAAGTTTTAAACTAGCATTCAACAAACCAGACATCTTTAATTTTGTTCAACTTCTCATTGTTCCATTAGTAATTTTAATTGAACTCATTTCTGAAACCATCTGCTGGTTTGGTTCTGAAACAAACACACGATAAACTCCCAAACATTCTCATCAGGCTAAAGGATGGATATACTTATTCATCATTTACATATTTATTTGTTTGCTGCCCACCTCATTTTGAAGCAACTATATTTCTCAATAAATGTAATTTTCCATATTTTAACTCTTTTGAGTGTGTCTGTGTGTGTGTTTGTGTGTTTGTGTGTGTTTGTGTGTTAAAATGCAAGACAGGAAACTCTCCTTCATTCTGTGGCTCAATATTCCCAAATGAATTTAAATATTGCCATAACATGGTTGCAGCATAACTCTTTTCAAAAGTAGATGTATATTTTTAGAAGCCATATGGGGGAAACCCACAATGCACGTTTATTATTTTCAAACCCGAATCAATGCTATAGATGGAAAGAATTATTGCCAGGGATTCCTCCCAAGCTTTCTCACTTCGTGTCTTTCAAGGAAACCACTTGGCATTTCTTTTCACACCACAAAAATGACATCAGAAAGCATCCTGCTGATCTAGAGAATATTTTGTGAAAGCATTGTTATTAGCAAATCCAAGCTGGATGCTTAGCTCCTACAATTTGAAAAGGTGAGAAACGATGTTGTAGAAGCTGTAAATGACTTTTCTGCTACCAGCTATGCCGAACGCAATCATATAACCAAATAAGATCAATGTGCAATTGAACATGTCAGACTATTCATGAACTGGCGGAGACATGGTAACAATGTCAGCCAATGAGCTTTGTTTGGGAGCTGAGACAGCAAGGAGCCTGGGGGGTGGCTTAAGCTTAGCTTACCTGTCCTGTATAGAGGAGGTTCTCTTTGTCTGTATTAAGCTCTGATCGCTGAAACTAATCTAGTCTGTCTGCAACTCTCAACTGAAACAAAACTATTCTCTCCTCTGCCTGTGAACCTGGGGTTGATATTGTATATTTACTTCATGTATTACATTATATATATATAAAGAGAAGTTAATGAATCCTGCTGAATCAGTTACCTGTATGTGTTTTCTGGATTTGATTTTTGCAACAAACTCTGACAGAGCATACATGTAATTGCATATATGTCTTGCTTTAATTATAAGTCTCACTAGGTCCTGGGAGATTTTTTCCCCTTCAGGAAATCCATATATTAAAAGGGAGAATTAAATCATACATGATAATTATTAGCCGAGGTGGCACAGTGGTTAGAATGCAGTACTGTAGGCTACTTCTGCTGCCTGTCGGCTGCCTGCAATTTGGCAGTTCAAATCTCACCAGGCTCAAGGTTGACTCAACCTTCCATCCTTCTGAGGTCACTAAAATGGGGAGCCAGATTGTTGGGGGCAATATGCTGACTGTAAACCGCTTAGAGAGGGCTGTAAAGCATTGTAAAGCGGTATATAAGTCTAAGTGTTATTGCTATTATAGAGCTATTCAATGTTATGTTCAGGTTAAATGTCAAGCTAATGTTAACCTGGCTTTCAGCATTCTATGTCTGCCTGTGTCTGTATTATAAACTTTGTTGTGTTATCAAGTCATTTGTGATTCCTGGTGACACCTGAACAAATCTCTGCAGTTCTATTGGAAGTTTTTGGTACCATTACCTGGTACTGAGGCTGAAGGACCTAACCACAAGCATTTTTGCTTCAGATGGATCTAGAACCCACAGACCTCAGTGCCTTAACCATTACACTAACCTAGGGGTTGGCAATCTTAAACACTCAAAGAGCCACAAAGGTCCCAACTGAAAGCCTCCTGTTCAATTCTGGAGCCAACCAGAAGTCCAGTTCCCCCACCATAGAGTCTCTTCCTAACACGGAGTCATTTTTCCTCTACCTGTCTTAACTGAAAGTGCTATCAATTGTGGAGCCAAGCAGCAATAGGGAGCTGCAGCAGAGGGATGAAAGAGCCACATGTGGCTCCAGAGTCACAGGTTGCTGACCTCTGCACTAAACTGCATGAATATGTATGTGTGAATTATCAACACTGATATCATTAAATATGACTTTCAACAGTACATTCCCATTCTTTAATATGTTATATGGGACCCACCCGAAATATCCAGAATGAATACATTTAAATTTTCTTTGGGGTATATCTGGAAAACAAATAGGCAAGGCGATTGAGCAATTTCTACTTCCTGTGTATTCTGAATTGCAGTTCAAGCCATTCAAAGGTTTTAACATTTCAAATTGGAAGCATTGAAATGCAGGGTCCAGTATGCAAAGCATGTTAAATAATTTTCAGGGAGGCTGACCTTTGTGCCATTCAAGTTTGCAGTTAAGAAAGCACTAAATATTATCATTTTAAGTACTTTGGACAATGCGCATAGCTACATACAATGCGATGCATTTTCATCTTGCGAAAGGTCAATAAAATCTCACTTTCAAAGCTTCAGTGCATTTTTATTTCAATTTCAGACACATAGAGGGAATTTTTTCCCCAGACTATTAAAAAAAATCAATGTGAGAGAAGAAACAAATTAAAGAATAGTTTTATGTGGACAAAATGAGCTGAAGATTGACTCAGCATGGGGCAGTATGTTGCTGATTTACTACCAATAACTTTATTGTAACTGCTCTTATTATATTTCAAGAATGTGCCAGCATTTCAGACATAGGTAATGATGGGATTGCCCTTTGGAATGCAATTTTGATCACAGTTATATATAGCTTCTTCCATTGGGAGTATTTGCTCCATGCTGGGGTACGCCACAACTTAATTTCACAAGTAGCAGGAGACTAAACCTAATACAACTCATTTTACCACGAAGATGGTGCTCTTCCCAAACAGAAAATCCACATCAGCAGAAAACAATTATGCTGAATCATAGTTTCAAAGGTGATTCAATCACCGGACAAGTTTAATTTCTGGCAATGCTCTCCTATAACGCTAACGATAATTTTTTGAAGATTATTTATTTATTTAACTTATGGCATACAATGTCAGGGAGCAGGGAAGATATAGCACACTGCATCTGTGGGAATACACTAGGGTGGAGGAGAGGAGGAGGAGAATCAAAAGAAAAAGAATCTGAAGGGGGAGGAGGAAGATGAGGAGAATCAGAAAAAGAACCAGAAGAAGAATCAGGAGGAGGAGGAGGAGGAGGAGGAGGAGAAGGAGAAGGAGAAGAAGAAGAAGAAGAAGAAGAAGAAGAAGAAGAAGAAGAAGAAGAAGAAGAAGAAGAAGAAGAAGAAGAAGAAGAAGAAGAAGAAGAAGAAGAAGATGCAATGTCAGAGAAATTTGCACATGCTAAACATGCAATGCAGTCATGTCAGCCTAGTTTGCTAATTCATTCTGTTTGGTGCTTGCATGCCTAATCTTGGTGCACCATGGGAGATCAACTAGCCTTATAGTAGCGGCACTCAGGTTGCTGGTGCTTCCAGGCTCCTCTGCCAATCTCACCTCGCTTTGTGTCTTGATGCCTTGTGTTTGACTAGGTTAAGTGCCAGCTTCCACTTTCTGTATACATGAATGCAGCTAGGTCACTATGCATGCTAGATTTTCTACTCACAATATTTGACCAGCTTTCGAACTGCTGGGTGGGCAGGAGGTACAAATCAACCGATGGGAGCTCATGCCATCTCACAGAGCTGGGCTCAAACTTCTGGAGTACAGACCATTTCTGGCGAGCAGTTCCAACATCATTAAGCCTCTGAGTCACCATGCCCCTGCCTTTTACAAGATAGAAGGCCTAGATAAAGTATTTTGGATTTGCTTTGATAATGTGATTTGCTCTAGGAGCAAGATTTTACAGCCTCGACTTGGCATTTTTAATAGTTGGCCAAATTTCTGCGCAAGTACTGCTTTGGAGACTTTTCTAACAAGTGGGCTGCTAGAGAAAGCAAGATGAAAAGCAGCTTGGCAACTATGGTCTTAACATGAAGTAGGTCCAAAGATGAGCTTATTCAAGGGTTTGCCAGGCAAAATGCTTATTTGAGGAGTTGCAAGATCATCTAACTCTCCATCATGGGAACTAAGCTGGTACTTATATACCAGAGTGAGAAAGACTTTACTTTCAGATGTTGCTCAGTTATATCTTTTAGTAACCCATCCAGCAGAGTTAACAAGGAAAAGTACCATAACAGTAGTTCATCAGTCTAAGATTTGGTTTTATGCCAATCTGAAAGGGAACATTTATGATTTAAAACATTTATTTTTCTGTTTGGTTATAGTTACATCATATGGAGAGTCATAAAGGGGATCAATGGAATGGAATGGAATGGAATGGAATGGAGTAGAGTAGAGTAGAGTAGAGTAGAGTAGAGTAGAGTAGAGTAGAGTAGAGTAGAGTAGAGTAGAGTAGAGTAGAGTAGAGTAGAGTAGAATTCTTTGTTGGCCAAGTGTGATTGAATGCACAAGGGATTTGTGCATATGCTCTCAGTGTACATAAATAAAAATAAAATAGAATACATTCATTAAGAATCATAAGATACAACACTCCTATCTCCTATTTCTTTTTCTTATTTGTTCAGATCCTCAAGACATAGACATGTAGTTTATAGCACTTATCACTTTCTGAACCCTCGTGTTTCTCATCTTCTCTCTTTCTCATTCCTCCCATTTCTCTCTCTCTCTCTCTCTCTCTCTCACACACACACACTTTCATACTCTGTCTTCCAATTCCAAATCTATAGTACCTGAGAATAAAGCCAGGCAATGCATCAAGTATAAACAATGTGCCTCTTTCTGCCTCTGTCTCTTTATCTGTCTCTCTGTTTCTCGATAACAATTCATTCTACTTTGACTGGATCTCTTTGGTTTTTACACATGATCCACAAATGCCTGACCCATTGCAGAGAGAGGAGGGAGGGAGAGATGAATCTGTTACAAATCAATATACATAGCCAGCCAATTATATCATTAAATTGCCATCAGCACTGCTGGAAATGTAGTTTACATGTTACCCAATGGATGCGGAATCATTCCATCATTTGGTGCCACCTGAAGATGTAATTGTTCATTTTAGCATTTTGGTGCAACTGTTCTCTGGTATTATTGTCTGATGCCAATTTTGTTTTATTAATTAAGATTTTGATTTCATGAACAACCCTTTAAAGAAACCATTATTAACTATCGCTTTGAAACAAATCCTATCCAGCTTTAAGATTACTTTTAATGACATTTGAAATTAGAGAACAAGTGGATGAACAATTTTATAAAGTATGGAATTTGTTTTATCAATGGCTAGACAAAAGAAATCAGGAGATATAATACATAAAAGAATTTTAAGAAATAAAAGTCAATTAATATGAATGGTAGATATTGTAATATGCTGAGACTGTGCCATCTTAGAAATATACTTTGTATATTAATTAGGCTATTAACGAGATACATATATAATGAAAAGTCTGGTAAACCTTTTGGTTCTATACAGAGAAAATATTATGGATGTTTGATTAAGTGATATATTAGTACTGTATTTGTTAATGACAATTGAGAACAATTTTATACAACAGGAATTTACTGAGAACTTTTCTTCCTACTTGTTGAATAACTATAGAAAAATATTAGTTTTTGATAAATACTACCTGTTACCATACAGATAATTAACTATTTAAAAGAATAAGGTGGTATGAAATGAAAAAAATAGTCTTAATTCCATACATATATATTTATATATCTAAACTTAATAATGATGATATATTTGGCAACACTGGATGGATAATCAATAATTACATTTGTAATTGTAAAGATTGATGCATAAAAACGTATGACCAAATGACATGTTATACAAAGTTGAAAATGATGGAATGTTTTACTTGTTTTATATGTTGAATCTAGATGGTCTCTGGTGATGAGCCAAAAGACAGAGAGGGAAACAGTATGTCTCCTCCCTTAATGGGGCCCTAACAGGAAGTTGTGAAAACAATTATCTATACTAAATACTCCTGTCTCAGCTGATGCAATGGGTAGAGCCGGTTAGGCTGAATTGCTAGGCTTCTGCCTTGGATGCATTGCAGCCCCGGTTCGAATCCCAGTGGGGAGTGTGGCCAACTGATGAGAGCTAATAAGCTCAAAGTAGATCTATCTTGGCCTCTCAAATTTAAATTTATTGATCAGCTCATACAAACTAACACACATATCTAAAAATTTACACAACGTAACTCATGGTTCAATCAATAATCAATAATCAATAATTTAATTTGTTGACCGCTCCCTCTCCCCAAAGGGACTGGGAGCGGAGCACAGGGCGAATAAAACAATAAATACACATACACATGATAAAAACAAATTAAATATATCCCTGCGCTAAAAATTACCAATTAAAATACTAAAATCCCTATCTAAAATTATTAACAATCCCATAGACGAGAGACTACCCTAGGCCGGCCAAGCAGAACAAATATGTTTTTAGTTTTAGACGGAAGGAGCGGAGGTCCGTAGTTGTTCTAATGTCAGGGGGAAGGTCGTTCCAGAGGGCTGGGCCCACCACAGAGAGAGCCCTTCCCCTGGGCGTCGCCCGCTGACAAAGTCTAGTGGACGGCACCCGGAGAAGTCCCTCTCTGTGGGAGCGAATTGGCCGTGTGGCTGTATGAGGCAGGATCCGATCCTGCAAATAGCTAGGTCCCGAGCCATGGAGCGCTTTGAAGATGATAACTAAAACCTTGTTCTCTGTCTAGATGGTCTCTGGTGATGAGCCAAAAGGCAGAGAGGGAAACAGTATGTCTCCTTCCTTAATGGGGCCCTAACGGGAAGTTGTGAAAACAATTTATCTATCTATCTATCTATCTATCTATCTATCTATCTATCTATCTATCTATCTATCTATCTATCTATCTATATCTATATCTATATCTATATCTATATCTATATCTATATCTATATCTATATCTATATCTATATCTATAATATATTAATGAAGAAAAAACAGAAGATGACTGTTTAATGAAGAGGTTTGCCAATATACACAGGGGCAGAGCTTTTGAAACTGTTATCTACAGACTGGAAAATAATGTTTTGGCATATAAATTATATATAATCCATGGATTTTGGTCATCCTTATGTTGATGGCAGGGAGAGGGCAGGAGTCAGATATGCTCTGGGCACCATCATACAATTATTGTTGTGCACAGTGCAGGAAAAGAGGCAGGTCCTATGTGTACTAATTATGTGAACCTGTCCATATGCGACTGGGAAGAATTCACAAACAAAAACTCTTTACCATTCTTGGCTAGTGCAGAAAGTGTGCATAAAGTCTATAATGAGACAATACCTTTAGGTGATTCTAGAATCTGCACATTTTATGTTAAACAATTTGTTTTCCAGCTCACAATCTGTGATTCAGATACAGCATTCGATTAGTCTAATGAAGCTCAGCATTCGTAATGTAGTCTGAGAATATTCTTATTGCTACTTTGCCGCTCTTCCTCTCACTCCAACTTTCTTACCTCCTGCTGTGGTTTTTACGCTGAGTTGTTCATTTTTTGACAAAGGATTCGGTATGAATGTTTAATTGTAATGCCAGTAACAATTAAAAATTTAAAAGATTCCAGGTTTTCATGGGGTCTCTTCAATGTACAGGCATAATGACAAAATAAATGTTTTGCCAAGCTACAGCAAAAGTTTATTTCATTTGGCATTTACTTGCCAGCAATGATCGGACAGATGGTATTAGAAGAGGAGATAGAATGAATTAGCCATCAGTATATTTATTGATTGATTTAGTCATTAGTAGCCAGTGCAGTGAAGGTCTTGGATTAGGGTTGGGGAGACCCGGATTCAAATCCCTTTACCTTTTGGCTACTCATCATTCCTCAGATGCTTTGAGGATTATTTTGAAAGATGACTTAGCATTCTTCTAAAACAGTATACAGGTAGTTCTCGACTTAGAACAGTTCATTTAATGACTGTTCACATTTACAACAGTGCTGAAACATGTGACTTATGATCATTTTTCATACTTATGACCTTTGCAGCATCCCCATGATCAATCAAAATTCAGATGCTTGGCAACTGGTTCATATCTGTGACCATTGAAGTGTCCCAAGGTCATGTGATCCCTTTTTGACAAGCAAAGTCAGTGGGGAAATCAGATTTGCTTACAAACAGGTTACCAACCTATCAACTGTGGTGATTCATTTAACAACCATGACAAGACAAGTTGTAAAATGGGCAAAACTTGCTTAACAACAGGAATTTGGGGCTCAATTATGGTTGTAAGTCGAGGACTACCTTAGACATGTTCAAAAACAATTCAACTAAATGGCAGAGGCACAGCAAAGGTGGTATTGCACCCTGAAGGAGCAGAGATAGCATTAGTTATATCCCTTGACTTCAATATCCAGTCCCCTGATGCTACCGTTGATTAGTTGCTGGGGATTCGTTGCTCAGAGCAGAAAAGATGGGCCAGATAAGGAGGAACATTTTCACAGCAGAATCCCCTAGGACTCCAACAAAGGTTGGACATATTCGATCCTAGGGAGTCACTTGACTAGATCCCTGACCAAAGCAGGTCAACTATACTCACAATAATGTTGTCATGGCTTCCCAAAGAGCATTTAAAAATAAATCAGAGCCCAAGGCAAAGTATTGTTCAAATTTCCAATTTATTAAGAGAGCCATCTGGGAAAACCCAAAACTTAAAGTTTCCCAGTTTTCTCACCCAGCTGAAAGTTCAAGATCTTGCCCCCACACCAACAAGTCCATCACATGATCCAATCTTCCACTGCCATACTGGCAGCTTCCACCCATCCAGTTCTGGTCAGGTGCAGAGACAAAGGATGACCTTGGCTTTCTAGAAAGAATTTTGTTTTGGCTACATATCATATCATCTACAATAACTCCATACAATCCTCCCTCCCATTTCCCCACAATAGAAAAGGCATAATAGAATAATAGAAAGTGTGGCAGGCCTGAAATCCAAAAGAAAATATGGCTGCAGGCCTGGCATGTTGTCTGTTTGAAAGGACAAATACTGCTTTGAGTAGAAAAGCTTCCCAGCATAATTTTATTCTGGCTGAATTGTGATGAGATTAATGCAACGCCATGATGATACAGCAGAAAACATGGGCATGTTGTTCCAGTGATTATAGGCAAGTAGAAAAATAGGCCTTAGGACTAGGGGGATTTTGGCCAAGGGTCTTCTAGGCCTGGTGAACCTGCCAAGCTATGCAACTCATTCTATGCTTATCCCCAGTATTTCCATTTATTCCCTGATATGGTTACTGCATCCTAGACCGGAAGAACCATTACACAGCAACAATGTATTATGTGGAAGTTTTTTTAATGCCATCTCTTAATCACACAGATTTTTGTTACCTGGATTGGTAGCTTTATGCTTGCGTTCAAAATGTTGCTTAACCGGAAGGTTATTATACAGACAAGAAATAGTGATATTGGTTTGCAGTGGATGAAGGAAGTTATAGACTAAAGGAAAGAGTGCCAGATTCTTTCCCTTCAATTTGATAGAAACAAATTATAAATGGTTTCACTTGAACATTCCTGAATAAGCAAATGAAATTAATTAACAGTTCTGGAGATCCCTAGAAAGGACAGGTTCAGAAATTATCAGAAAATACTTTTCTGAAACGTAATATTTCAATTTTATAATAACAAAATTAATCGACAGGAAATCTCTTGTATCGTCTATTTTTAAAAAAAATCCAAATCTAGTAGCAATTTTGTAAGAGTATATTCCAAATTTACATAAGAGTGCAGAAATATCCCATTGTCTGTCCTGAATTTATTTACCTCAAATTCATAATGTGTAGCTAAACTCCACTATAGACATTATCTATATAGAATATAGATACTATATTTCCATGTTTTTATTTGTATTTCTTGATAGGAATGAATTAGAATTAGAACTCTTTATTGGCCAAGTGTGATTGGACACACACAAGGAATTTGTCTTTGGTGCATATACTCTCAGTGTACATAAAAGAAAAGATACATTTGTCACGAATCATAAGGTACAACACTTAACGAGTAGTGATAGGGTACAAATAATCAAATCATACTAAGAAACAATCAATATAAATTGTAAGGATACAAGCAACAAAGTCATAAGTGGGAGGAGATGGGTGATAGGAACAATGAGAAGATTAATAGTAATAGTAATGCAGACTTAGTAAATAGTTTGACGGTGTTGAGGGAACTATTTGCTTAGCAGAGTGATGGTGTTCAGGGAAAAACTGTTCTTGTGTCTATTTGTTCTGGTGTGCATAGCCCTATAGCATTATTTTGAGGGTAGAAGTTGAAACAATTTATGTCCAGGATGCGAGGGGTCTTTAAATATTTTCACAGCCCTCTTTTTGACTCGTGCAGTATACAGGTCCTCAATGGAAGGTAGGTTGGCAGTAATTGTTTCTTCTGCAGTTGTAATTATCCTCTGAAGTCTGTGTCTGTCTTGTTGAGTTGCAGAACCAAATCAGACAGTTATAGAGGTGCAGGTGACAAACTCAACATTCAAGGACACATATTATTAGCAAATACTATGACTTTTAAGAGGGAAACAATCAATAAATGGTAATATATGCATGTGCCAACCAGAAAGACACTAAGGAAGTTAAAATGTCAATATAGCAGTCATGGGCATGTAATCAAAACCCTCTTCCCTGTCACTTTTCACATATATCATATCTGTCACATATACTGTAAAACATGGTTGGCTTCACTTAAGCATTCAAGGCTACATCTTGGTTTTGTGACCACTTACACCAGTAATACTGCAAATAATTCAAACCATCTGGTTGAACAAAAGGAAGACAGATTTGTCAATGCAAATTTGTGTTTACTTTAATATTTATTTATTTTATTTATTTGATTTATAGACCGCACCCTCTCCCTGGACAGAGAAGATCAACAAAGATAGTAAAAAGTCTAGAGGCTAAACCATATGATGAACAAATGCGGGAGATAGGTATCCCACAGGCCGGATGTGTCACAGGTGGGCCACGCCCATACCTGGTTTAGCAAAGGGGGAAAAAGTCATGATACATCATGTGATGACATTGTGATAATGAATGTTTGACACCCTGCTCTAGACTATCAAAGAGAAGGATTGGAGGGACATGACAACTGTCTTCCAGTACTTGAGCAATACTTTATTTATTTACTTATAAAATTTATTGGCCACTCATCTTATCATTGGATAATTCTGGGAGGCTTACACTTCCATAAACCGTTAAAACATAAAAATCATAAAAAAATCAGACATTAAAACCAAGGATACATGGGGAGAGCACAGGCAGAATGGGGGAGGAGCAGTAGTTGGTTCCTACCGGTTTGGACCGGTTTGGCCAAACTGGCAGTGGTTTGGTGGCCTGGATCATGATATGAGCATGCGCGAAGGAATGGCGGCGGAACTTTGAGGCGATGGTGACCGGAGGCCCATTTGGCTCTGGAGGACGCGGCCGGCCCCTTTGGGGTGATCGTGAAGGGCCGGCCCAGCAAGTGGCAGAACCAGCCGTCACACCGAGGCCTTTCCAACGCCGGTAGGTGTGACGGCTGAGACGGGAGGCGCGGGGGGAGCGCCGGAGGGAGCGCCGGAAGGGAGCGCTGGCAGACCGGAGGCCCTAGCGGAGGCCGGGCGGAGGCTGGAGGCCCTGGTGAGGGAACAGCGGCGGCGGGAAGAGCGCCGGAAGGCCGGAAGCCCTGGCAGAGACCGGCGGAGGCCGGAGGCCCGGACTGAGTGGCGGAATGGCGGTCGGAGAGCGCCGGAAAGATCGAGGGCCCCGGCGGAGGCCGGTGGAGGCCGGAAGCCTCCGGCGGAGCGGCGGCGGAGAGCGCCGGAGGCCGGAGGCCCCAGCGGAGCTCGGCGGAGGCCGGAGGCCCCGGCGGTATAGCAGAGCGGCAGCGGAGCGCTGGAGGGAGCGCCGGAACGCCAGAAAGCCGGTGGCAGAATGGCGGGGGGCGGCAGAGCAGCGGCGGAGCTGCGCGGACCATCTCGATCCTGGCGGAGGCCCCCGTGGAGCAGCGAGGCCGGGTAGAGGCCTCCACAGGGGATGGCTTTTGAGGTTGGTGGCCGCAGAGAGATGGGAGGTGCGGCAGACCGACAGAGCGTCAGAGGCTCCGGCGGAGGCCTGTTAGAGTGGTGGAGGCCCTGACCGAGGCCCTGGCGTGAGTGGCGAACCTGCAACGCGGTGAGAACAGCGGAGGGTATCCTCCCCCCCCCCAGGACTCCCCGGTAAAAGATCTACGGGGAGGGGGGGCGAGAGCGAAGCAGGAACAGCCAGAAGGAACAACAGTTTCAGCCACCCTGTGGAAAGCCTCTCCCCGAGGAAGAACTGACTGACTTTGACTATAATCTATTCCTTCCCAGTGTTAACTTGCACTTGCACTTGTACTAGCACTTTATTTAGGCGTTCCTCCCTTTAATAGCCAGCAATGGAGCCACGGGATGGTCTTTTATTCAAGGTCCGACCTCCTCTACCTGCGAGAGTCCCCCCTCTCGCAGGTTTGGCCCCTAGGTTTATCTCGGGCCCACCTCAAGGATGGGTTAATTAATCCAGAGAGGTGGAAAAAACGCAAGCTCAGGGGGGTTTTAAATAAATTTTTAATTAGGCTTTTTAGGGGTTCTGGGGTGGAGGGAGGGTTTATTCAGTCAGGGGGGGGTCAAGACATAGGGCCGGCCGGCGGAAGAAGGTTTAAGGAGGAGTCCATTAGGGAGGGGGGACCAGGGGTCGTCTCTGTTGAGGGCCGTCCTATTCGACTGGTCTTGGGGAGGGGCAGGGGCGGTGGGAGACAGGATGTCCATCGTGGGTTGGGGACGCGCGGTCGCTGGTTAAAAGCGGTCGCCTGCCCCAACCCCCTGTGCTCCACTCGTGGGCTAGGCGGTCAGGGACTACAGAGCCGGGGCCCTAGGCTGATGTTCTGCAACGCCAGGTCCGTGGTGAATAAAGCCCCCCTCATTAATGACCTTGTGTCAGAGGGGGACCCGGACCTGGTGGGAATCACGGAAACCTGGTTGGGCCTCGAGGGGGGTTTACCCCTCGTGGAAATGTGCCCACCAGGCTACCGTGCATTTCATCGGCCTAGGGCCCTTGGCAGGGGTGGGGGGGTGGCGGTTATTGTTAAGGAAAGTCTGGAGCCGAAGGAGACCACTGTGCCTCAGACGACCGGCTGTGAGTCCCTCTTCGTGAAGTGGGGCCTAGGGAGGCAGTTGGGCTTGCTGATTGTATACCTGGCTCCCCGCTATGTAACAGCAGCCCTGCCCGAGCTACTCGAGGTGATCGCCGCGATGGCGGTGGAGACCCCCAGACTTATAGTCATGGGGGACTTTAACCTGCCGTCGGCGGGCGAAACATCCGAGGCGGCTCGGGAGTTCATGGCTTCCATGACGGCCATGGACCTGACCCAAGTAGTTCAAAGCCCCACTCACGAGGGAGGACACACGCTGGATCTGATTTTTGTCTCTGGACACTGGATTAGTGATCTCGGAACAGGGGATTTAGACATCTTACCCTTGTCATGGACAGATCACTCTCTCCTTCGGATAGACTTTCCAACCGTCACACCCCACCGCGGGGAGGCGGAACCGGAAACACCAAGTTGGTTCCGCCCCAGGCGCCTGATGGACCCGGAAAGGTTCCAGAGGGAGCTTGGGCCAGTACCTGTATCCCTGCCCCGCGGCTCGACTGAGGACCTAGTGGCCGCATGGTATAGTGCGGCCGCGGGGGCCCTGGACCGAGTCGCGCCCTTGCGGCCTCTCATGCGGCGTCGAGTCACCCAGGCTCCTTGGTTTACCGAGGAGCTTCGGGAGATGAAACGCCGCAAGAGACGCCTAGAGAGTAGGTGGAGATCTTCTCGATCCGAAGCTGACCGAACACTAGTGAGAGACCATATTAGGACTTACTTAGTGGCGCTAAGAGTGACCAAACGTGAGTATTGTGCCACCCTTATCGCGTCCGCGGAAAACCGCCCTGCCGCCCTGTTTGGGGTGACCCGCTCCCTCCTTCATCTGAGGCCGCGGGAAGCCCCTTTGCAGGGTCGAGCAGAGGAATTTGGAATTTTCCTGCAGGACAAAATCACTCAGATTCGGAACGAGCTGCCCTCCACTAGTGGTCCGGTCGAGGTGCCCGGTGCTGGTCTTGAGATAACACCTTGGGAGGAGTTCGACTTTGTTACTACCGAGGATATGGACAGGTTGCGGAGGAACCTTAGAGCCACCACATGTTTATTGGACCCGTGCCCCTCCTGGCTTGTACTGGCATCCTGGGAGGTGACACGAGGCTGGCTCCAGGGTATTGTGAATTCATCTCTGAGTGAGGGGTTCTTGCCTACCGTCTTGAAAGAGGCGGTGGTGAGGCCCCTCCTCAAGAAGCCATCCCTGGACCCGGCTTTATTAGAGAACTATCGTCCCGTCTCCAACCTTCACTTTTTAGTGAAGGTTGTTGAGAGTGTGGTGGCTCAACAGTTCCCTCGACATCTGGAGGAAGTTGATTATCTAGACCCGCGCCAGTCCGGCTTCCGGCCCGGTCACAGTACCGAGACGGCATTGGTCGCGTTGGTGGATGATCTCTGGAGGGCTCGGGATAGAGGTTGCTCCTCTATCCTGGTCCTGTTAGACCTCTCAGCGGCTTTTGATACCATCGACCATGGTATCTTATTGCACCGATTGGGGGGGTTGGGGTTGAGAGGCACCGTCTTACGGTGGTTCTCATCCTACCTCTCTGGTCGGTCGCAATGGGTGTTGGCAGGAGGGCAGAGGTCGGCCCCGAGGCCCCTCACATGTGGGGTTCCTCAGGGGTCGGTCCTCTCGCCACTTCTGTTCAACACCTACATGAAGCCACTGGGCGAGATCATCCGTGGTTTTGGGGTGGAGTACCATCTGTACGCTGATGATACTCAGCTGTACATATCCACCCCAGACCACCCCAACGATGCCGTCGAGGTGCTGTCCCGGTGTTTGGAGGCCGTCCGGGTCTGGATGGGTAGTAACAAACTCAAGCTCAACCCGTCCAAGACCGAGTGGCTGTGGTTTCCGGCACCCCGGTTTAGCCAGATAAATCTAACACTGGCCATTGGGGGCGAACATCTTGCCCCCGTGGAGAGGGCGCGCAACTTGGGCGTCCTTCTGGATTCCCGGCTGGCCATGGAGGACCATGTGGCGGCCGTGGCCAGGGGGGCGTTCTATCAGGTTCGCCTGATACGCCAGTTGCGCCCCTTACTAGACCGGGGGGCCCTTCGCACAGTCACTCAAGCGCTTGTGACATCTCGGCTGGATTACTGTAACGCTCTCTACATGGGGCTCCCCTTGAGGTGCACTCGAAGGCTGCAGTTAGTGCAGAATGCGGCCGCGCGGGTGGTTATGGGTGCCTCAAGGCAAGCCCACGTAACACCTCTCCTGCGCGAGCTGCACTGGCTGCCTGTGGCCTTTCGAGTGCGCTTTAAGGTGTTGACCACCATCTTTAAATCGCTCCATGGCTCGGGGCCTAGCTATATACGAGACCGCCTCCTGCCCCATACATCCCTTCGTCCGGTCCGCTCCCACAGAGCGGGCCTACTGCGGGTGCCGTCGGTTGGGCAATGCCGGCTGGCGACACCCAGGGGAAGAGCCTTCTCTGTGGCGGGCCCGGCCCTCTGGAACGACCTACCCCCCGACCTTCGCACTACCTCGGACCTCCGCCTCTTCCGCCAACGTCTTAAGACGTACTTATTCCAACAAGCCGGCCTAGGATAGCCCCCCGCATCTGACTTTTAAATATAAATTATAATTTGGTTACGGTTTTAATAATGGGTTTTAGCACGGGTAAATTAATTTAATATATTTTTAATTGATTGATGTATATTGTATTTATGGTTTTATATAATGCCTGTGCGCCGCCCTGGGTCCTAACAAGGAGAAGGGCGGGGTATAAATTTAATAAAAAAAAAAAAAAAAAGAACTGGCATCGACCCAGGCCTACTATGCCCCTGAACCAGTTCTTCCAACAGCTTCATAGGTGCCGCCATCATGGTTTTGGCTTCTGTGCATGTGCAGGATCATTTTTATAGTACTGCACATGGACATGCAGCAGCCATCAAGCATGTGCATGCTACGCAACCATGATTAAAACGACAGTAGCAGCTGCCAGAACCCACCCCTGAGGAGGAGGTGAGATATGTTATTACTCAATCAATCATCTCCATTACACTGATCCCCCACTGGGAACTGAAACCAACTGGCACAGCCATGTCTTTAGGCCCTTGAAAAGATAGGAGGGTTGGGGCCAACCTCCCATCATGGGTTAAGTAGTTCCAGAGGGCAGAAGCAACAGCAGAAAAGGCATTCTTCCTGAACATTGCCATCTGGAATAATCAGGTGATGGGACCTACAGCATGCCTCCTCTGCCAGCAGAAGTTGTACATGCCAATCCAATGGGGTGAGATGGTCCCTCAAGACTTATTCTCCAAAGCAACACAGGACAGGACAAGAAGTAAAGCATGAAAGCTTGTTGAAGAGAGATCCATCCTAGAAGTAAGGATAAATTTTCTGACAGTGAGAATTATTAACCAATGGAGCAACTTACTTCCCAAAGTTGTGGATGCGCCATCACTGGAGGTTTTCAAAAACTGAAAGGAGAACCATTTGCCTGAGATGGTATAAGGTCTCCTGACTTAAGGATGGGTTGGACCAGAGGATCTAACCCAGTGTTGGTTTCTGGATCCCGTTGCAACTGATACGTGTGCCCACCACATGCACACGTGCAGCGCACACATGCATGCCCACCGCCCGCGATGCTCCAGCTGCTCAGCAGAGCATCGCCCAGGCACCGTATGCTCCATGCACATGCACAAATGCCCCGATCAGCTCAAATAGTGGTAAGGAGAGTGGGCAGGTGGGTGGAGCCACCTAAGCACCATACCAGAATGGTACCTGGTGCTCGCAGCAGACATCGGTACGCCCATACCTGGGCATACCGGTCGTATCCCACCACTGATCTAACCCTGCCCTATGATTCTGAGCTCTGTTTTATATTGTTTCTTTTTATACTGTCGTATGACCAATGGCTGTTTTTTTTTTTTAAGTTTTCTATTTCAAACTTTCTATAGAGGTTTAGAACTTTCTATACGTAGGAAACAGAGCTTTTAAAGCTGATATCTGCTGACTTCAAACCAGATATCTGCTGACTGTTTCTTTCTTCCCACAGTATCAAAATATTGATGTCCTTGACTGTGCAGTGAACTAGTTGATAGAAGTGAAAGGTTGTCTTCAAAATGTACTCCATTAGTTGGTATAAAATATATCTATATGAAAATGTTGGTTTAACCTTTCTTACATTCCTTGGCAGAACCAGTTAAGTCACATACTCTATTCATGCAAAATATACCCTATATCAAATTCACAGGGTAAATTATTAATGGGTGAAACTTGGCTCTCAGACTAAAAAAAACAGTCCATCCCCATGGTAAATCTTTGAATAATTTCATTATGCACAAAACTATAGTATGAATCTTTCTTAATATGCACATTCACCCACAGCACACTGTGTATCCTTTTCACTACTAATTGTGTGGTGCCATGGGAAATGTGTCAGATTAATATTAGAAACACACAACTTCACATCTATCCCATGCCATCAAAGCTCCCCTTGTGGCACTGGGCCAGCATTATGGATTCATCCCATCCCACTGCAAGCCATGCCAAGCTCCTGAAAAATAAAGTGGAGTATAAAACAAAAAAGCAAACATAGTTAATACATGATATTTTATAGAACTAGCTGATAACCCAGCAATGTCCGGGTATTTATTTATAGAGGGAAAATGTCCAGACCAAATGAAATTTCTAATGTTAGATTTTCCCCCTTATCAGAGGGAGCCCCCTTGTGGAGTACTGTGAAGCCATTACCATGGCAACTCCACTGCGCTGCATAGTAGAAGCCATTGTATGGCAGTACAGTAGAAGCCATTTTAAGGCACAAGAGGTTGTATCTTAACAGGACATACACCCTGAGAGGTGTTAGGGGTGTCTTACCCCCACAGTATTTGTTTCCAGAGAGTAAGTCATCTGTGTACCAAATTGGGTTGAAATTGCTCAAGGTGTTCCAGAGTTATGCTGGATCACACACGAATGCACGCACACCTTTATACAGTATTTATATAGAATATGCAACCAAAGTGTTGTATCTTAAGCAATTGAAGAAATTTCAAAATAGAACTGGTTATGTGTTTCCACTCCGAGGAGTTTGTGACAGATTGTGCATTGGCAAGCTTGCCTAATGAACGATGCACTTTTGAAATTAATCAGAGCTGCCATGCATTTGAATGAGTACCACACTTTGGATACAGAGAATTTTGCATGGACCATTTAAAAAGAGAGAGAGAGAGTAAGAATGGAATGGAGGGAGGGAGAGCGAACGTCACAATAGAATAAACTGCTAACAAAATGAAACACAAACAAAGCAACTGTCCTTGGGCTCACACTTTGGAATTACGGCTTTGCTTAAAATATTCCTGATAATCACCTTGTGTTATGATATACAATGTCATCACATCCAATCCTCTCAGTTGTTCACAGACACATGTATTTTGTTGATTGCTAATGAAGAATTCCTATTGTGTAACCCAAAGGGTACCGAAACAGCTTTGTTTAACAAATGTGCAATGCCCATAACGCATTCCCAGCACATGCTAATTAAATTCTTCTCCTTTTGAGTCTGTCTGTAGCCTCAGATGGTTGGTGCAATTTTGGAATGTTTGACAAAATTCAACTGAGCAGCTATCTGAATTTGATGCATTAACCTTGGCATCACCTGTAGGATTATTTAGCTCTCACACTCCCCCCCCCCCCCAAAGGTAAGAATGTAAAATAAAATTACTGGTCTATCCTCTATGCAGAAACAGTGCAAATCAATAATGATCACCACTCCAATAAAAGGAGAACTCCAAGGTGCAATCCATCAAATAGTACTTCTTCAGAAGCCCTTATTGAAATGAATAGAGCAACAGCACTTTTCCTATATGCTGCTGTGTGTTGGGAAAAGAAAACAACCTACTCAATCATGTTAGTATAAAGCATTTCAGTGTTGATATTCTTTAAGAATAGTCCCCCTCAGGATGCTTTATGAAAACTTTAGAAAGTGAAAATGAGTAAACAGAAAACTCAAGGTAAAGCAGACTTCTTTGATAGCCCAGCACTCCAATAAGAAAATCTGAAAATGCAGAAGTGAGGCAAAACAGGTATTTAATCCTTCCTACTGCAAATAATGGGAGATTTGTATTAAGACAAGGTCATGCTTTAAATCTTCCCACAGCACTGGTATGTGATAGAATATATTGATCTAAAAACCCTTCAGAGCCAAAACTCTTCTGGCCTCTCTCTCTGTCTCTCTGCCACACAGATATGAAGCTTTCCCAGCTACAGAAAGAACTAGCTAGCGAAGCTGGCATGAAGGTAGGGATGGCATGGTAGAGTTGTGGTGGCGCAGTGGTAAGAATGAAGTATTGCAAGCTAACTGTGTAGTCCACTGTCAGGAGTATGATCCTGACTGGCTCAAAGTTGTCTCAGCCTTCTGACCTTCCGAGGTTGATAAAATGAGGAATCAAATTGTGAGGGACAACATGCCGACTCTGTAAACTGCTTAGAGAGGGCTGTAAAGCACCTTGAAGTGGTAAAGTCTAATTGCTATTGCTATGAAGGTAAGAATTATAATTCTAACATCTTGCTCTGTGTTAGGAATAGCAATAGCACTTAGACTTATATACCGCTTCATGGTGCTTTACAGCCCTCAAAAGCGATTTATAGAGTCAGCATATTGACCCAACAATTTGGGTCCTCATTCTACCCACCTCGGAAGGATGGAAGGATGAGTCAATCTTGAGCTGGTGAGATTTGAACTGCCGAACTGCAGCTAGCAGTCAGCTGAAGTAGCCTGCAGTGTTGCACTCTAACCACTGCACCACCTTGGCTCTTGTTGGAGCTTTCTTATCAGGGAGGGAGAAATCAAGGAATTTTAATGCTCCCAGTTGGTCACAGAATTGCAGTTAGAAACTGGTTGCATTCTTTTCTTGGTGGTTATTACTACATATGGCTGTATATCAGGCATGAAATGCTTTAATCTTTGCTACCAGTTTGGAACTGGGAGCACGCACACACACATACACGCTTCACTCACACACAGCGCTTCCGCACATGCACAGAGCATCCTTGATGATGTCTGGGTGAGTGAGAGGAGCCTCCTGCCACCGCCACTACCGGTTCGCTGGGGTGAACCAGCAGAATACCACCTCTGCTGTATATGCTAAATCTTCTTCATGTCCTGTTCAACTTATTTTCACAGAGTTCTCTTATTGGCAATAATAAAATGGCTTGCCATTCTCTTCATCACATTTAACAGATTAACAAGAGTTGGAAGGGACCTTGCAGGTCAACCCCCTGCCCAAGCAGGAGACCCTACATCTGCCTCTACCTAGGATTGAACTCACAACCTCCTGACTGAGAGGCAAGAGGTCCACCACTAGGCCACAGAGGAGTTGCTTGCTAGAACTAACCAAGTCTGACTTTGCTTAGCTGCCCATCCAGAGAATATCAGCCAGTTGCTGCCATTTAAAAAGACATATGAAATAGGATTTCATTTTCAAATGTCTTAGAATATAGAATAATAGAGTTGGAAGGGACCTTGGAGGTCTTCTAGTCCAACCCCCTGTTTAAGAAGGAAACCCTAAACCATTTCAGACAAATGCTTATCCAACAACTTCCAGAGTTGAAGCATTCACAACTTCTGGAGGCAAGCTGTTCCATTGATTAATTATTCTAACTGTCAGGAAAGTTCTCCTTAGTTCTAAATTGTTTCTCTCCTTGATTATTTTCCACCCATTGCTTCTTGTCCTACCCTCATGCTTTGGAGAATAGTTTGACTCCCTCTTCTTTGTGGCAGCCCCTGAGATATTAGAACACTGCTATCATGTCTCCCTAGTCCTTCTTTTCACTAGACTAGACATACTCAACTCCAGCAACTATTCTTTATATGCTTTAACTTCCAGTCTTATAAGGTTCAATTTAATGCAAAACTATTAAAATAGCAAATATAAAATAAATTATTTGTAATTAATTTTCCTTGCGATGCAAATTACATTCTATGGCTAAGCTATATAATATTCCTAGAAGCCTCTCTTGAGGTCCAAGAAGCTTCCTGTCTCCTGCTGTAAAATACAGTACCACCACGTTATTTATTCATAGCTGTGCCTTTGAACCGCCAGAAAGTATCCACTTGAATCGGAAAGAGTACATTTGGGGACTATTTCATCCTGTTTGAGGGCCTAATCCTCAAGGCAGACTTTTGGAGTTGAACACACTGTGGACATCAACATTCCAAATGTATTTCCAGCTCAGCAAGGCTGATTATGCTCCTTTAAGAAAGCCTCACTGAGCAGCATATATAGGAGTGTTCGTTGAAGCTGCAAATGAGTTTCTTTTGCAACTTTCAAGCAAAGGTTGAGTTTCATTGATGGGTTGTTACATCCTTTAAAAAGATTATCTGATGATCTATTATGATTATCATATCAATTCAGATGAGGGTTACAGGCTGGGGAGAATACACAGGCAAAAAATTTTGTGCTATGAACACTTGGTTGGAGCTGAGCAATTATCTATTGTTTAAATTCTATCTGTGGTTTGATTTTTTGCAGATGGTTGGCTGTGACTCTTGGAATGGAGATCATTATAGGCAGCATATTTGCTTCCCAGTGAGTGATGAATGTAAATCTTCTAAAAGGAAACTGGATATTTTATTGAGTTTTCTTACTGAAGGGGGAAAAATAGCCCAAAGTAAAAATGCTTGGTTCTTGACGTTATCTAATATAAAATATTCATTTTTTTTAAAGGAAAGGCTCAGTGAATTATATTAGTAATAAATTATGATTTATTAACACTCAGTATACCCATTATTAGCAAAAGAATAACCATAACTAACTCTGACCTCACAGATTTTAATTAGATCACTTAGTAGTTTAGCATGAAATCTGAGATCAATTCAATTAAAAACAAAAACACCCATGGAATGTAATTGTTTGTGGGCGAATCGTGTTTTTAATAAAAGCAAAGCAAAAAAAAAATCTTTGCATTATCATATCACTGAGTTTGCCTGACTGGACTATATATATGAAAGAGAGAAGCTGAAGGCTAAAACATATACAATACAATACAATACAATACAATAGCAGAGTTGGAAGGGACCTTGTAGGTGTTCTAGTCCAACCCCCTGCGTGGGCAGGAACCTTATACCATTTCAGACAAATGGCTATCTAACATCTTTTTAAAGACTTGCAGGGTTGGGGCATTCACAACTTCTGGAGGCAAGCTGTTCCAGAGGTTAATTGTTCTAACTGTCAGGAAATTTCTCCTTAGTTCTAAGTTGCTTCTCTCCTTGATTAGTTTCCATATGGAGAACATTGGCGGGAATTGGATATGTCTAGTCTAGTGAAAAGAAGGACTAGGGGAGACATGATAGCAGTGTTCCAATATTTTAGGGGCTACCACAAAGAAGAGGGAGTCAACCTATTCTCCAAGGCTCCTGAAGGCAAGACAAGAAGCAATGGATGGAAACTGAAGAAAGACAGAAGCAATCTTGAACTAAGGAGAAATTTCCTGACAGTAAGAGCAATCAACCAGTGGAACAATTTGCCTTCAGAAGTTGTGGGTGTTCCAACACTGGAGGCTTTTATTAAGGGGTTGGATAACCATTTGTTTAAAATGATATAGGGTCTGTTGCTTGACCAAAGGGTCAGACAAGACGACCTCCAAGATCCATCCCTACTCTGTTATTTTGTTATTCATTTCAGAAGAGATACTGAAGCAGTTGTCAACTTATCAGAAGTTTTTAATTAATAGTGAAGAAATATATAAGTATGCTGAAGTTCACTAGAGATTATATTAAACCAGTTAAACCAGGATGACTCCTAAAGAAAATAAAAACATAGAATATATTATTTTATGTGTTCATATTAAAGGTAAAGATTCCCCTCATACATATGTGCTAGTCGTTCACGATTCTAGGGGGTGGTGCTCATCTCTGTTTCAAAGCCGAAGACCCAGCACTGTCAGAAGACATCTCAGTGGTCATGTGGCTGGCATAACAAATGGCGAAGGTGCACGGAATGCTGTTACCTTCCCACCAATGGTGCTTCCGATTTTTCTACTTGTATTTTACATGCTTTAGAACTGCTAGGTTGGCAGAAGCTGGGACAAGTAATGGGAGCTCACTAGGGATTACACAGCACTAGGGATTTGAACTGCCAAACTGCCATCTTGACCACTGAGTCATCACATAGAAATTCCATTATTAGCCTTTCTTTCTTTTTTTAAAAAAAGCAACACTTTGGATAATGAAGTACCATTCCTTTTACAGCTAATTTTATGCTAGACCCTCATAATGAGATGAGATGATTTATTCACAAAAACCATAATCAATATATTAGAACAGGGGTCCCCAACCTTTTTTGCACCAGGGACCGGTTTCATTTTAAAGAAAATTCTGCGGACCGGCTGTGTGGCTCAGCAGTCATGTGACTGGGTGGGCGTGGCCAACTTTGAAAATGTGAAACTCACTTAACAATGATCTTGGTTAGCAACCAAACTTTTGGCCTCAACTGTGGTCGTAAGTTCTTTCTTTCTCTCTCTCACGTTCTTTCTCTTTCTTTGTCGCTGTCTCTCTTTTTTTCTCTCGCTATTTCTTTCTTTCTCTCTTTCCCTTTCTCTCTATTTCTTTCTCTTTCTTTTTCTCTTTCCCTCTTTGTGTATCTTTTTCTGTCTTTCCTTTCTGTCTCTTTCTCTCTGTCTGTCTTTCTCTCTCCCACTTTTTTCTTTTTCTCTCTTTCTCTGACTCTCTCCTTCATCCGCCCATTTCTGTCACTCTGTGTGTGTGTGTGTGTGCGTGTGTCTGTCTGTCTTGCATTCATTCAATCACTCCTTCTGTGTCTCTGTCTATCTTTCTCTCCCTCCCTCCCTCTCTCTGTCTCTCTATGTGTGTCTGTCGTCGTCATCGTCGTCCCCCGCCTCCTCATCCCGCCTGCCATGCTTGGTCGCTCGTTTCCTCGGTCAGGCTCCGTGGCTGGATAGGAGCCGGGCTGGAGATGACGAGGAGGAGGGAGGGGGGCAGCCCATTGGGCACAGCGTGCGGGAGAACGCAGGAGGATGGTGGAGGCTCTTCCTCCACCCTCGTCGACGGAGGGACTCCTGTGCGCCGCCGGAGCAACCCGCCAGTTCCCTCCCCAGCCCGCGGAGCCTCCGCAGTCCTTGGAAGAAAATGAGTGGCCGGCATGCCAGCAGGGGAGGGAATCGGTGGCCGGTCCGGCGGCGTCCAGGAATCCCTCCCTCGACGAGGGTGGAGGAAGAGGCACACTCCAAAGGCGCGAACAGCCGCGCCTGCGTTCTCCCGCACGCTGTGCTCAGGGGACTGCCCCCTCCTCCCTCCTCCTCCTCTCTAGCCCTGCGGCCCGGGTCCTATCCAGCCACGGACCGGCACCGGTCCGCGGCCCGGGGGTTGGGGACCTCTGTATTAGAAGATGGAATAAACAGAAGCACGGTTATAAACACTTCTTCTCTTTACTTGAAAGTTATTTAGTTACTGCACATGTCAAATCGTAAGTGTGAGATGGATTGTGTTATATTTGTTACCACATCACAGGAAGAAAGAAAGAAAAATAAGACAAACTTATTACACAGCTACGTTTTACTGATAGCTGGCAGATAAGGCTACTTTCTTACACATACAAAGCTCAGTTTGTTTACTCACTCATTGCTTGGGTATGTATTAAGTAAAAAAGAGGGGAAGCGTACAGGGGTGGGGAGGGAGGGAAGGAGGGAGGAATGACCTTCCATTATCACAAGTAAAAACAATTTTAGTAACTTGTCATCTTTTCTCAGCAGAAATCCTTTAAAAGTTTACAGAGATAAAAACATATCTATTTTAATCTTGATTTTTTAAAAAAAACAACTACTTTATTTTCCTTCCTTTGTTACATCATTTGGATGTTCCCTGATTTGCTGAAACCTCCTTGCCAACCTCTTTTTCTCTAGTAATTGTAAGGTCTTGTTGTTTAATACAGCATCTTAAAGTTTTTTCTCAGTTGTAGGGAAACAAATGTATGTAGTTGTATTGGTATCAGAACCATCCAAATACAATTAATCAACTACTTCTAAAAAAAAAGTCCTAGAAGAGGCACCTGTCATTATCAACTCCTTTCCAGACTTATAAACTCTTCACAATTGTTATTTTTACAATTGTAAATCCTTGGATACTTATAGGCACACTGTATAATGATTTCTTTAAAAATAGCTTTCAAAGATTTATGATCCCAAGTTTCCGCTAAAACCTGTTTCCCATAAATAAACTGGTGAAATCTTGTAATTCTGAAAGAATAGTTCATATTTCCTTTTCTATCTGGAAATACATTTGTTGTGCTTTAGTCATGGCTTAAGATGCATCAGTCACAGACATTCTTCTTGCAGCAACATTGCACCTAAACCAAATGTACTAGCAACCACCAACATCACCACTTATATTTTGTACATTTCTTTTTTTAAACGTATTCATTGTATTTTCACGATTGGAATCTACTGAAATACCATATCCAGTATCAGTTGCCTTAATGGAATTGTCACAATAGCCTTTCCTAGAACATTTCACTGTAGTTCTATTTTATTCTTGATAGCCGATAACTTGGTGTTGTCTGGATATTTATTTATAATATAAGTCATCTGTGTACCAAGTTTGGTTGAAATTGCTCAAGGCGTTCCAGAGTTATGCTGGAACTCACTCTCTCTCTCTCTCTCTCTCTCCCTCCCTCCCTCCCTCTCTCTCTCTCTCTCTCTCTCTTTGGGCTTCAGTGTTTGTTTCATCAGGTTTCAAACTAAGAGAAATTAACCCAAGTTCTAAATATTTTACCTCAGTTAGTCCATATTTACTCCTTTGTTTATTTAACTTCAAATGTATTTCGTTAAAGGATACTAACATTCTTCCAACCTCATCAAGTTATATCATCCTCCTTGTAAACTTTCCAAAGTCATAGAATCATAGAGCTGGGAGGGATCTTCTAATCCAGGATTCCCCAAACCCCAGTCCATTGATTAGCAATGTGCTGTGATATGCCAGAAACTGGGCTGCACAAACAAGTTAAGTGCCATCCATGGGATGCAGGCAGCATGTGAAACCACACCCCTTCCAATCTGTGGAAAACTATTCCTCCCACCATGAAACCGGTCTCTGGTGCCCAAAAGATTGGGGGCCGCTGTTCTAGTCCAACCCTTTGTCAAAGGCAAGAGACTTTATTCTATGTCAGACAAATGACTGTCCTTTCCTTTTTCTTCTTGAAGTCCTCCACTGATGGAGTGCCCACATTCTTTTTAATAGCAATTTTTTAGAATTATAATTACAACAGTACAAACATTGTAAACTAAGAATAAACTACTGTAATGCTCTCTACATGGGGCTCCCCTTGAGGTGCACCCAGAGGCTCAAGCTAGTAGAGAATGCGGCCGCGCGAGGGATTATGGGAGTCTCAAGATACTCCCATGTAACACGTCTCCTGCGCGAGCTGCACTGGCTGCCTGTGGCCTTCTGGGTGCGCTTCAAGATGTTAGTAACCATCTTCAAAACACTCCATGGCACGGGACCTGGTTACATGCAGGACCGCCTCCTACCACATACCTCCCTTCGTCCTGTCCGCTCCCACAGAGAGGGCCTCCTCAGGGTGCCACCTGCTGGACAATGCCGGTGGGCGACCCCCAGGGGGAGAGCCTTCTCTGTGGCAGGCCCTGCCCTCTGGAATGATCTGCCCCCAACCTTCGCACCATCACGGTCCTACGCCTCTTCCGCCGGGCACTAAAAGCACATCTATTTCAAGTGGCCGGCCTGGCCTAGCTTTTAAATGACATAGTTTGAGTATAATGTTTTAAATTACTTTTAACTACAATTTTTTAGCACAGTCCCACTATTTAATCTATTTTTAATTTTATTATATTGTTGTTATATATATTGCTTTTATTGCTTTTATTCTTTCTGCGCACCCCCCTGAGTCCCACTAGGGAGATAGGGCGGTATATAAATGTGACTAATAAATAAATAAATACATACATAAAAAAATAAAAAACTATAAATTGTGGAAATGGAAAAAAGGGAGGAATAGAAAAGAAGGAACAAGTAATAATAATAATAATAATAAATTGAGATTTATTGACCGCACCCTCTCCCCACAGGGACCCGGGGCGGTGCACAGGCATAATTAAAAACAATATACAATAATACAAACATTACTTAAAATAGAATTAGATAGAATTACCCGTGCTAAAAAACATAAAATTAAAACCCATTAAAATTTGTAGTTAAAAGACAGAGAGAACTATTCAAGGCCGGCCAGTCGAAAGAAATGGGTCTTCAATTTTACACGGAAGGAGCGGAGGTCGGTGGTCGTTCTAATATCAGGGGGAAGGTCGTTCCAGAGGGCCGGGCCCGCCACAGAGAGCGCCCTTCCCCTGGGCGTCGCCCGCTGACAAAGTCTAGTGGACGGCACCCGGAGAAGCCCCTCTCTGTGGGAGCGAATCGGTCGTGAGGATGTGTGGGGCAGGATCCGATCTCGCAGATAGCTAGGTCCCGAGCCATGGAGCGCTTTGAAGATGATAACTAACACCTTGAAGCGCACCCGGAAGACGACAGGTAGCCAGTGCAGCTCGCGCAAGAGCGGTGTTACGTGGGCAAACCTAGAGGTGCCCATAATTGCTCGCGCGGCCGCATTCTGAACTAACTGAAGCCTCCGGGTGCACCTCAAGGGGAGCCCCATGTAGAGAGAGTTACAATAGTCCAGTCGGGATGTCACGAGGGCATGAGTGACTGTGCGAAGGGCGTCCCGATCCAATAGGGGGCGCAATTGGCGAACCAGGCGAACCTGGTAAAACGCCCTCCTGGCCACGGCTGTCACTTGCTCTTCCATAGACAGCCGGGTATCCAGGAGGACACCCAAATTGCGCGCCCCATCCACAGGGGCAAGATGTTCGCCCCCTATGGCCAGCGTTGGAGAAAGCTGGTTGAATCGGGCAGCCGGAAACCACAGCCACTCGGTCTTGGTCGGGTTGAGCCTAAGTCCGTTACTTCCCATCCAGATCCGCACGGCTTCCAGGCACTGGCACATCACCGCTACGGCATCGTTGGGGTGGTTTGGGGTAGATATGTACAGCTGGGTGTCATCAGCGTACAGATGGTACTCTACCCCAAAACCACGGATGATCTCACCCAGCGGCTTCATATATGCATTAAACAGGAGAGGCGAGAGGACCGACCCCTGAGGCACCCCGCATGTGAGGGGTCTCGGGGTCGACCTCTGCTCTCCTGCCCGCACAAATTGCGATCGGCCAGAGAGGTAGGAGGAGAACCACCGCCAAACGGTGCCTCCCACCCCCAACCCCCCCAGCCGATGCAATAGGATACCATGGTCGATGGTATCGAAAGCCGCTGAGAGGTCTAATAGGACCAGGATGGAGGAACATCCCCCATCTCTGGCCCTCCAGAGAACATCTACCAACGCGACCAATGCCGTCTCGGTGCTATGCCCGGGCCGAAAGCCGGACTGGCGCGGATCTAGATAGTCAACTTCCTCCAGGTGACGGGGAAACTGTTGTGCCACCACACTCTCAACAACCTTCGCCAAGAAGGGAAGGTTGGAGACTGGACGGTAGTTGTTCAAAAGTAAAAATATAATCATTTCCCACCTTCATCATAAGTATAAACAATGTTAATAACTTATCACCCCCTCTTGAATACAGCAAATGGATTCTTCCTTCCATATTCAATTTATTATCTATACATAATTCTATAAACTTTGTCACTTTACTGTGAAGGTCTGCTAAGGATTACCAGAGAAAACAACAAATCTATTTTAGCTATATTCAAATAAACCAAGTTTATATTCCTTCCTTTTACTTCGAACAATTTTGATTTTTTACATTTGTAATGAGCCACAGTTCATAGTTTGACCTTGAATCTGATGATATTGCTCCAGCTAAACCAGTGCTTCAGGGCTGTCAGCAATAGGAACCATTAAGCTGGGATTCAGTGAGTCTTATTGTCCAATAGTGTCTCCTGTTCAGCTGGAGCAGTCAAACAACCAGGAACAATCTCCAATCCCCAGGTGCATACACAGGTGAGCAGAGCAATGTTCCTCAATGTGGTTCCTTGTTAAGCAAAGAATGAAGCATGAGTAATTGTAGCCAGCTGATTGCAGACAGATTTAGATAGTTCCTGTTAGCAACTCTGGGTTCAGAACCAGTATCACAACCCTGGTCCCATAACCAATGTTAGCTAATGAATGCGGAATAGTGTAATTCACCGGACAGTAAAGAGCTACGTTGCTGTAAACCACAAACAAACTCTAAAACAGTGATAGTAAGAAAATAAATAGTCTTTACTTTGTCACAACTAAAATGCTTCTTCCGACTAACTCTCAAACAATGATAACAGTCCTTCACCAAACAAAGTTTATCTCACAGTGATGCAAAACAATCCTCCTTCTTCACAGTTCAGCTTCTCCAACAGCAATCAGGTAAACCAGGAATCACAAGGAATCAAACAGGGATCAAAACAGGGAATGAGTTGCGTTCCTGAGTTTCCTTTATAGTAGAGCTGTATAATTACAGCCCATCAAATTATAACTAGTTCTTAAAGCTACATAACTTCTTAAGAACATAGGCTCATATATATTGCCAACCCAATATAAGGCTGAATATCCTAACAGTTCCTTTGCTTGCAACCTTTGTTGAAAACAACCCTTTGACTTCACAGCTGGGGATCTTGTTCCTGCTATTATTTGTGACTCCTGATCTTTGGACTGGATCTTTGGACACTATCTGATTTGGCATCCTGTGTCTTTTGGAATTTTTTGGATTATGCTATTGTTTTTTGGACTAGGCTGTCTTCAGACAACAACTCTTCCTAGGCATTTGAATCACATTGTGTTTCCTGTTTGCTTAAATGATAGTAAATAGCTCTGCTTCGGAGTACTGTGGTTGTGTGTCATCAACCTTGAAAAGTCCAAATATTATTATAGAACTTGATTCCTTTGCAAGTTTTCTTTTTGTCTTCTCTTGGTTTAAATGATTTTTACGTTGCTTTGAGTGTATATGTGTATGTGTGTGTATGTGTGTATGTGTATGTGTTTGTAAAGTATGTATGTATGTATGTATGTATGTATGTATGTATGTATGTATGTGTGTGTGTGTATAAAGGGTTGGTATTATAAATTGATAAATAGTGAGAGAAAGAAAAAAGTCGATGAAGGTAGTGGAAGAAGAAGAGAAGGAGGTGAATTTTGTCTATAACTTATGACCACTCACAAAGTTGAAGCCAAAAGCTCTTTTTCAATTTTAGTAAATCAAATTGCTTTCTAAGACTGGATGATTTAGAAATAATATGGTCAGGAATTGAGCTACTTGTTATAGGCCCAAAGCGGCAGTCAAAAATGTGTGGAGAAAGAAAATGACATTTGGTATAATTTAAATTTAAGCTCAAAATCAAATTAATTAAATACAATTAATACGATTATTCCATGTATATATAACTCTTTGTGTTCCAATATGTATGTAATAATATTAACAATAATTGAGGAATGTGATAAATCTGTATCATTTGCAATCAAACCAATCTCTTCCATGTTACATAAAAATCTTTTATAAAACACAACAGCCATTACTTGGGATTTGAAGTTGATGAGTCACATTGGAACTCATTAAGGTGTAAAATATCCTGAAAATCTATTTAGGCAATTCATCAAGAACTTACTATATAAAAAAATCACTAGATGATTCTACAACTCTTTAAACTTTCATTATAGTGAGAGAAATGATTCTAAATTGGGTTAGATGGGTTGAAATCAAAGTGATGCACATTTTCATTTAGTCATTTAATTGGAAATTTTACCTAACCACCTTTTGTAATTCAGTCTAGCATGGTTTTATTATTCATTTCCTCTAACACTGATGTTGCATCTTTTTTAAAGAAAAGAATTTGATTGATATGAAACTGTGAGATATGAGCAAAAAGTTGGGAGACAGAATTTACCAGGACAGAAATGTGAGTTCAACTCAACAAGCCACAACTGTCCAGCTTCAAGGCTAAAAGTTGTAGTCATGATGGAGGATGAGAAAGAGAAGTTATTGTCATTTAGTCATGAAATCTAATATATCCTAACAGTTTCAACAGAGTACGAGCCTAGCTGCCTAATCTAGCTATGCTGAGTTAAATGTGAATTACTCTTGAATTCTTGTTAGTAAGAATGATAGCATAGCAAATCATATAAAAAGTAAAACATATTTGTCCTCTTTGGACCAATATCGTTTTTAAATATAGGAAATAACAATGGCTACAAAATTGACTGATACTAGTTCATTAATTTTGTTATATTAAGAAAACAAACTCCTAATAGATTACTGTACATCCATCTCTAAAAATGTCCTTTTCCACATAAATATTGAATATGTATTCTTCAAATTTTACATTTCTGCAAAAGACTGGTACTAAACAAACCCTCTTTTTTATGACCTTGTAATCCTTTAATTTGGGGCAAAGTCAAAGTGACTAGATGTTGCTGAACATTTACTGGCCAGATGCCCTTCCTGATGCTAGGTGGAGTTCGCAGCAGATATATACTTTTTGTGTGTGTGTCCAGGAGAGAAATATCTACCTAGGTTTGAACTCTCAACCTTCAGAGAGAGAGGCGAGCATCTTTATCACTAGGCCACCACACCATAGTTTCTTATTACTATATTAAGTAATCAGTTTAAGACCAAAAATCTCAAATACAAAAAAATATATTGAGGTAACACTCAACTTTGGATGAAAAAGACAAATAATTTTATTGTTGTAATATTGACATCGATAATTTTAATTGATATTGACAGGATATCTTTTCTTGGTTCTTAATACTTTAATCCAGAATCTTTCAAGCTTGGCAACTTTAAGATTTGTGACCTTCAACTCTCAGATTCTGGGACTTGAATTAAATACCTTAAAGTTGCCAAGGGAGAGAAACACTGCTCTAAGCTATATAAATAGTAGAATGTTAATATTCTTTAACCATGTTATATAAACATCCTTGTATTGAAGCAATACAATGTAACAATACAATAAAAAGGGATTCTCTCAGGCAAAGAAATGGAGAAGAGTTGCAGAGATATGAGTCAAACATTAATAACCGCCCTGAGTCCCTTCGAGGAGATAGGACGGTATACAAATTTGATAAATAAATAAATAAATAAAATAAAGAAGGTACAGAAAAGTGGTTGAGCCAGGATAAAGAAACTTATTTTTATGTAAAAGTAAAAGAAAGTAAGTTTCTTTGAAACCGACTTCCTAGCTTATCTATCTATCTATCTATCTATCTATCTATCTATCTATCTATCTATCTATCTATCTATCTATCTATCTATCTATCTTTGTCTGTGTGTGTATGTGTGTTCCAGTATAACTCTGGAACACCTCAAGCAATTTCTACCAAATTTGGTACACAGATGACTTACTCTCTGGAAAAAAATACTGTAGGAGTAAGACACCCCTACACACACAGAATAATATGTTCTGTTAAGATACAGCCTGTTGTGCCTTAAAATGGATTCTAATGTATTGCCGTAAAATGGCTTCTACTGTACAGCGCAACAGAGTTGCCATGGTAAAAGCTTCACAATACTCCACAAGGGGGTTCCATCTGGTAAGGGGGAAGATCCAACATTAGAAATTACATTTGGTCCGGACATTTTCCCCCTATAAATAAATACCAGGGCAACGCTGGGTTATTGGCTAGTTAATAATATAAAGGTGATTTGGCATTGCCTTTTACATTTTTCTTTAAATCTTCACCCTAAAGTTCATATCTGAATAACTGGTCTGACCCTGTTTAGCTTTTCAAGATCTTTCATTGGTAAAGATGTGCGACCATCTGTGCTAAGTCAATATAATTCCTTCCCATATATTAAATGTCTTTCACATTAAATAATGCCAAGTTCTGGGAATTTTTTAAGCAGCTTTGGTAGCACAGCCTGGTTTAATCTTATATCCGAAAAAAAAGACTATTAAATATACATGAAAATCTATGTTCTTACCTTACCAAAAGAAGAAAAAAAATGATTTTCAAACGAGGCTTTAATATACTGGGACCTTTAGGCTGAAGCATTAGGAAAAAAAATCTTTTGAATCTTTTGAATCAAAGGAATAATGAATGTTTTTTTGGGGAAAAATCTTTATGCATATTTCTTCCCAGATGGCTCCAGAGAAAAGGGATTCAATAGGCAGCATATTTGAAGCCAATTTAGTTTCCTTCCCCCCCTAATATACTCCAAAGGCAGATAAAATGGCTAAGTATTTTACAGTTATTTTATGAAATTGCTGTTGCAAAGGACAGCATGATTAAGTCATATACAGCAGATGTATTGATTTCCGTTGCTTTCTTTCTCATACCTTTTTAATGAATAAAGTTTAATGAATATAGTTTAATGATGATAAGGTATGTCCTATTTACATTTTATTATCCAGAACAAAAACACACTTTAGTTAGGTAGCATGAAGCATAAATTGGAAAGTTTCTCTGACAGTCTGTAATTAAACGTCATGGGACTGTAATGAGAATCATATTCTAGGAGATGAAACACTTCTTGCTTTCCTTTTTCTTTCCAGGCTCTTAGGCTTACACAATAGTATTGTTAGATGGATGGGCCTAGAGTTGGCCAACTATGTCAACTTTATGACTTGTGGACTTCAACTTCCTGAGCCAGGAAATTCAAGTCCATTGGACATACATTTGGCATAGTAGTACCCTTGGACTGGCAAATAATAATAATAATAATAATAATAATAATAATAATAATAATAATAATAATAATAATAATAATAATAATAATAATAATAATAATAATAATAATAATAATAATAATAATAATTTAATTTATAACCCGCTCTCTCTCCCAGAAGGGACTCGAGGCGGGGCGCAGGGAATTTAAAATACATATAAAATACAAACAGTATACAATAATAAAATGAAATTAAACTAACCCTGCGCTAAAATGCACAGTGGATCCATAATAGCTTCCTCAGTTGTTGCCCAAACAAGAGAACAAACATTTGTTTGTTTGGGTAGTTAGTTAGTTACTTAGTTAGTTAAAGGTAAAGGTTCCCCTCACACATATGTGCTAGTTGTTCCCAACTCTAGGGAGTAGTGCACATCTCCGTTTCAAAGCCGAAGAGCCATTGCTGTCCAGAGATGTCTCCGTGGTCATGTGGCTGTCATGACTAAATGCCAAAGGTGCAAAGAACGCTGTTACCTTCCCACCAAAGTGGTCCCTATTTTTCTACTTGCATTTTTACATGCTTTCGAACTGCTAGGTTGCAGAAGCTGGGACAAATAACTGGAGCTCACTCCGTTATGGGGCGGTAAAGATTTGAACCACTGAACTGCCAACCTTTCTGATCAGCAAACTTAGCATCTTAGCCACTGAGCCACTACATCCCTTTAGTTAGTTAGTTAGTTAATTAGTTAGTTAGTCAGTTAGTTAGTTAGCTAGCTAGCTAGCTAGCTAGCTAGCCCATTCCTGTCCCCGAAGGAGCTTTCAAAATGCAAGAAAAACAACATAGAGAAAAACCAATTCCGTGAGGTGGGTTCAGCTGAAAAAGAGTTACTGGCCTAAAGTTACCCAGCCAGCTCTCCTGGGTAAGGTGAGACTAAAACATACAATTTTCTGAGCCAGCACCTTAATCACTAGACCAGACTTGCTCTCTGACAGATTTTGCACCTATTTTTTTCTCATTCTGTAAAATGTATTATTATTTGGCTGGACTGACTCTCTCTGTTGACAGACTCAGTTGGTTCAAAGCAAAGCAGCTATAGATGGTTTGGGAAAATTCATTTTGCTGTTTGAACTAATGGCCAATATATTTTCAGACCTATTTTAATATACTGCTATTACAAAAAAAAAACACCCAAAAATTGACTATAATTAGTTTGGAGTTGAAATTCCAAAAAGAGCTTCTACTACTCCTGATTGGATACTATTATTGAGGGCCTGTCTTCAATTAAACAAAATTTTAAACACTGGAAGTTTTGAAGAAGAGATTCCATTAGTCTGAAATGGTATCGGGTTTCCTGCCTGAGCAGGGGGTTGGACTAGAAGAGCTTCAAGGTCCCATTAAAATGATGGATACAAGAGAAAGTGGTTGGGTGTTGTTGTTGTTTTGGAATCTTTGCATACCCCAAAGATTCACCTGAAATCTGCATTATGCTTACAGGCAAAAATGTTTTTCATTTTCAAAAGCGTTTTTAAGAATGGCTGATTTTGCTTGTTCTACAATAATTATTTCTGATGTAATGCCACAGGCTCCTTATTTATGCCAATTCATTCTATGTTACATTTTAATGTGGCATGTTTAGATATATAATATTGTATTGTCTATTGTGGTTGCCTTCTGTTATATGCATTGTTTTGGCCATGTCTCAGGGCACCACCTGCAGCATTGTTTACTAAATAAACAAATTTGCCTTGCTCCAGAGAAAGATGGAGGTAAACCTCAATAATAAACAGGCAATCAATACAAACTCAAGGTAAGTCACTCCAAACTCGAGTGCAGCAAATACAACTTCAGCAACAGAGTGGTCAATGCCTAGAATGAGCTACCTGACTCCATTGTTACATCCACTAAACCTCACAGCTTCAACCTTAAACTGTCTACTGTGGACCTCACCCCATTCCTAAGAGGTCCATAAAGGGGGTGTACATAAGCGCAATAGTGTGCCTACCATCCCTGTCCTACTATCCCCATATATTTGTATATTTGTATTCATTTCTTTCATTCATATCCATGTTTATATCCATACCAAAAGCAAAAGCTTCATCATCTTCAACATTAAAGAAAGTTCAGAAATGCTACTGAGAAAAAATAAAATGAAATTCACAAGAATTTACAAGGTAGAAATACCACGTGGAAAAACAGAAGTTTCTTTCAAAAACATTCATTGTAGATTTTTGGCAGAGCAATACAGTGTTTGTGTGTTTGTTTGTTTGTTTGTTTGTTTGTTTGTTTGTTTGTTTGTTTGTTTATTTATTTATTTATTTATTTATTTATTTATTTATTTATTTATTTATTTATTTATTTATACCCCGCCCTTCTCCTTGTTAGGACCCAGGGCGGCGCACAGGCATTATTAAAACCACAATAAAAACAATATACATCATTAAAACATATTAAATTATTAATAGTGATTGTACAGGTCTGTATTTACTTCATTCTGCAGTTAATAAATCTGAACAACTTTAACAACTTTTAGTCATAAACTCCATATGGAAACAGGCTGTTTAATGGGATGAGCCATTATAGAGAAGGGGAAATTTTCATACATCATCATAAATATACTATGTTAATTTATCAAAATATAGCTTACTGATATCTGTTATATTGAAACAAGGGGAAGATTTGATTTCCAAAACAGATAGGAAGTTATGTATAAATAGCAAATGCAATTTTTAGTGGCCGTTTGCATAAAATTATATTAATAAACAAACATTAAGAAAGATTATGGAAGTCACTGGGGAATACTTGGTGTTCAGTATCAATATCTTTTTTTTTTAAGACAGAGAGAGGCAGACTCCTAAATATGTAAGTTTGAAATCTAATTTTAACTTCCTATTATTTACAAGCCATGAAGTTCTGTACATAACAGCTAATTATCCCACATTCTGCAGCCGCATTGGGAGGATTTCATGGCAGGTAACAGTTTTGCCAAAGAAATAAAAGGCATGTCAAATACACTTTATTTCACTGTCACAGACTCCTTCCAAAAGTGTAATTCACTCCTACATAATGTTTCATTGCAGTGCCAAAGCGCTGTAAGCAGGAATAAGCCTGTGGTGTTTTGCCTTCTTTTCGCACATCTGCACACAACAATAATGAAAGGGGGAGGGGAAAAATTCTGAGGGATTGCTGGTCATCTGCTTGGAATTTGTATGATTCTCTCTCTCCCTCCCTCCCTCCCTCCCTCCCTCACCTCCCCCAGAGAGGGTGTATGTCAGAAGTGGGTTGCTGCTGGTTCAGTCCAGATTGGCCGAACCAGTAGCAGTGGCGGCGGGAGGCTCTGCCCACCCACCCGGATGCTTCTGCGCATTCACAGAAGAGATGCACACACACCCAAGCACACACAGAAGTGCACCTAAACTGGTAGTAAAGAAATTAGCAACCCAACTCTGGTCTTTGTCTTCCTCAATCTTGAAGAAAGAGACCTGGGAATTTGAGGATTCTGCGCAGGATTCTAGCACTGTATTCTTCTGGACAGAGAACTGATGTTGTTCCTGGGATCTCTTGGACCCATTCCCCCATGTTAGGAGTCACCGTCCTGAGTGATCCTACTGCTACTGGGACCAGTGTATGGTCTAATGAAAAACTAGGACTAAGGGAGACATAATAGCAGTGTTCCAATATCTGCTACAAAAACAGGGGAGTCAAACTATTTTCCAAAGTATCAAAGGGCAAGATGAGAAACAATAGATAGAAACTAAACCAAGGAGTGAAGCAACGTAGAACTAAGGAGACATTTCATAACAGTGAGAGCAATCATCCAATGAAAGAGCTTGCCTTCAGAAGTTGTGGGTGTTCCATCAGTGCAGGCTTTCAAGAAGAGACTGAACAATCATTTGTCTAAAGTGGTATACGGTCCTCAGCTCAAGCAGGGTATTGGACTAGAAGACCTCCAAGATCCCTTCCAACCCTATTATTCTATGTTTCACTTTGGCCTTTACTTTCTACATCCTCTCCAGTTCCTCCTTGAGGTCCTGGTACTTCTCTTGCTTCTCATCTCCTTTCTTCTTGATGTTGTTGTCACTTGGTACAGCTACATCTTTCAACACTGTTGTCTTCTGGTCCTTGTCTATTACCAGAATGGTATCATTTGATTGACCAGTACATGTCACCTTTATTTGCTTTATTTATTTGGCAATGTTGTTGGATGGTTTATACCCTGGTTTGTTTGATTGTATCTCAATGGAATACTTAGATGGAAAAATTCATTTTACCATATTTTTTTAAAAAATGAAGGGAGAGTTGCTTTGATAGGGCTAATTGTTTTACAAGTCACACTAAGATTTTTCAAAATTATTCTATGTGCAATGCTTTACAAACTGCTTTTCAAGCACTAAAAACTCAATTTCCTTTATTTGATTTCTAACCCAGTGGGCTTGGTCTAAAAAAAGAATATCAGACCAGACCCACTTAACCTCGACAATAGATTTATAGAATTTACCCTTCAGAGCATTTTTAGGTGTCCTCTAGATCATTCTCAAAGATTCATATTTAATTCCAAAGAACCAAGCATCTGACATTTTGCAGTTTGCACTGAAATTCCTTCTTATATCTTCTTGTGGCAATATGTCTAAAATTAGATCCAAAATATCATGGAGTGGTTTTCAGCTAGGGATACAAATTTGATCTCTGCTGCTTTTTTGAGGGAGGGGATGCAGAAAGATATAACTATCATAAACTGATCCATGTACAATGCAAACAGTACTTCCTCTTGTTTTAATAATTTGTATAGTAAAACTCTAAGGTTATAGACTTATCTTCTTTTTTAATCAGAAAAAAACCTTGTTTGTTTGTGTTTTATTTTAAAGTGGAAGATTGTAAATCTCTGGAAACTGAAACAAATGTACAATTTATATTAAAATGGGGTCTGGGGGATATTTGTTTTAACTACACTTGAAAGGCAATCTAGTTTGAAATTCAAGATCAAAATGGAAATCCTAACATTCCAATTCAAACTAAATATTGTATTATTTTTGTGGCATTATATTTACCAGAGTTTAAAAAAAACAAATAAGAATTCGTCTAATCCAACCTCTTGTTCAAGCAGGAGATCCTATACTCTTCTCAAAAACCTCCAATGGTGGTGCACTCATAACTTCTGGATTTCACTGATTAATTGTTCTAATTGTCAGGAAATTTCTCCTTATTTCTAGGTTGGTTCTCGCCTTGATTAGTTTCTATCCATTGTTTCTTTCTGTCTTCAGGTGCTTTGTCTTCAGGTTGATCACTCTTTTCTTGGTGTCAGCTCCTTAGAAGAGCACTGTTGTTACTTGACAGGAATATCCCCCAATGATCAGCATAGTTTTTATGCTATTATTCATGTTTAAATACATTAATCTTGTGTTTTGGTCCTTGTGTTGAACTCACTGAATTTGGAATTGAACAGTCTTCCTCCAGCGATCCTAAACCATATACAATAGGTCTTACCTATTAAAACTAATGGACACATCAATAAATGAATATCATGTAATTTGAATACACTAATAAAAGAAAGATGTGTCTCCAACAAGCAATTTATCAAGACTAAGTGTGGCACAGCAAATCCTAAAGCAAATGTTGAAAATGGTTGTTCATTACAGAAAGTCAAAAAAGTGCACATGTTCAGAATAATTTCCAGAATCTATTATACGCTTGAACCATTTTGTTTTACTGAACTTGAAGCTAAGTAATTTAGCACAGTTTGTGGGAGGTAGTAAAGCAAATTATCTGCACATTTTTTTTTGCATATATTCCCATTAATTCTAATTACAACATTCCACATGACATGTTTTGGAGCACACTTTACATTTCTGGTTCTAAAAAAAATAAAAAATGGCACTGCGTGGGAAGTGATGAAGGTCACTTTAGAAGTGTGTACATTTTGTTTCACTTTGCACTGAGACAGGTAGCGTGAATTATATTTATTTGTTTATTCGCAGTATTCATATTCTTCCTGTGAGGTAATGCATTACTAGTAGTGTACAACACTACGTCCATTCAGCAAAATAGCTGCCAGTTGGTAAGTATTGAAACTGCATGTGAACAGAACCCTTGTAATGAAAAGGACACTTCAGATAAAATGTTATATAGATTTCTGTTTCCTGGGATTATAAGATTGTATTCTGTGGTCCATCACTGCGCATCAACTGAAGCTCTATGGAAAGGTCAGACGTTTATTGCAGGAGTGTGCAATCCGCAGCAGTTGAGCTGCATAATAGCGGCAGAAATCTTCAGGATTTCAGCCACATTTTGTGGTTTGGAGCTTTAAAAGATGAAATGGATCATTTGAATACCAATTAAAGTACTGATTTCCTTCCTGAAAAATCCCCAACCGGTCCCCAAAATGGAAGTGTGGTCCTTTAAAAAAAAAAAAATTCACATAGTAGGTTTCCATTTCATGATTATTTTTCTCTGCCTCAAACCGAAGCTTCTGTGGGTTGCGTATAATATAACTAGATAATATAGGTTACCGCATAAGGATGAAGCACACCATTTCAGTTCAATACAACACCTCCAGAGGTAGAGAGTTCCATTCCACAAAGCACTTAGCCAGAGCTGATGTATCTTGATCATCCATTTCTTTTTAGGTAAAGTGGCTTTTAATCTGCATGAACATTGATACCAAAGTAGGATTATTGGTTGCTGCTAAGACACCACAGGAAAGCACCAGGGGTGGGCTGCTTCGGGTTTGCCCAGGTTTGGCAGAACCCATAGCAATGGTGGGTTCTGGATCCCGTTGCAACCGGTACAGTGCAATGGGGCCAGGCATCCATCACATGCACACACGCAGCACACGCGCAGCACATGCTTGTTTACTTACCGCCCATGACGCTCTGCACTGCTCCAGCTGCTCAGCGGAGCGGAACGCAGGTGCCGTAAGCTCTGTGCCATAATCCCGATCAATCCAAATATAGGTAAAGAGGATGGACGGATGGGTTGGCCTTCTGGAGCACCATACCAGAACGGGTACCTGGGGCTCCCAGCAGGCACCAGTACCCCCATACCAGGACGTACCAGTCGTATCCCACCACTGACCCATAGTTAACATTATGGCTGGTTCGGAGAACCTCCAAATCCCACCCCTGGCTGGCCCTGCCCCACTCACCATGCCTCACCACTACCACCCTACCATGCCCCTCCCAGGAGTCTCCATGCGGCCTGTTTTGGATGTGAGATAAGTGCAGGGCCCACATGGAGGCTTGGGGAGGGGGAAATACAGGCCTCCCGAAAGGCCTCTGGAGCCCAGGGAGGCAATTTTCACCCTCCCTGAGGCTCAAGGAAAGCATCTGGAGCCTAGGAAAGGCAAAAATGCTTTCCCCCACCCCACCATGATGCATGAGACCAACTAGGCCATGCCCACTATAGCCACATCCACCCAGCAACTGAGCAGAGAACCTGTCGCTGAAAGTTTTGAAGCCCACTCCTGGAAAACACTCCATAGGGTATTTCCCTCAAACCATTGTAAAAGTGAAAGTCTTTTAAAAAAGTGAAGATCTCCATCATAAAAAGATCTGAACATTTCAGTTCAGGATACTTCTTTGGCCCTTAAATTGGAGATAAAACAAACCAAAAGTAAGAATAAAAGTCTGAAGATGAATGACGCTTCAGACAAACCAGTGCACGTAACCCAGATAAAATTGACTTAAAGAAGATAAAGTGGGATGCTTCATTCAATATAATGTGGATATATGTTGGTTTCAGGATCCCCAATTCTTGGATATTATGATCAGATCCTTTTGGTTTTATTCATTCTGAAGTTGGATTTATGATTAGAAATAGACTTTTCAAGATCACTTACTCAATAATCAAGTAGATATCAATTTGCAAAAAAGCAGACAAAAACATATGTTTTCCAAGGTCATGTTTGGTTGTTAGAAATGTTTTCAATTCTTAAGGTATAATTCTACAGTGATGGAAAAAACTCATTCTGCTCTTTGAACATTACATATGCGTACACTGATTGTATGAATTGAATATGCATGTAAGATTGGACTAGCAAATTGGCAAATGAATTCAAGTTATTCTGATGATTCAGTATATGTGATGGCTAACCTTTTTCTCCTCGCGTGCCGAAATCATGTGCTTGCGCATGACAGCGCACCTGTGTGTTTTCACATCCATAACACAATGTGTCTCTTCCCCTGTGCATATACACATGACCCCCCTGCAGTCCCCCTTTCCCGTGCATGTGTGCGACCTCCTGCACATGCATGCGACTCCCTGTGCCTGCGTGCAAGCTCCCTGAGCATGTGTGCAATGATCCCATGCCTCCCTGAAGCCTCCTGGAAAAAAATGGGGTGCAGAAGGGCACCACTCCCCCCCACATACATCCCACGCATGCACGTGTGTCTCCTGCATATTTTATTTTTATTTATTTTATTATATTTATATCCCGCCCTTCTCCACAGAGGACCCAGGGCGGCGCACAGGAAGTTTAAAAATATACAAAGGTACAAGAATAAATAAATAATTTAAAATATATATTAAATTAACTGATCCTATGCTAAAACCAAATTATTAAAACCCAATTTAAAACTTTCTAAAAGTCCCTATGGGAGGTTAGGCTAGGCCGGCTTGTTGGAAGAGATATGTCTTTAGACATTGGCGGAAGAGACGGAGGTCGGTGATGGTGCGTAATTCAGGGGGTAGGTCATTCCAAAGGGCTGGGCCCGCCACAGAGAAGGCTCTTCCCCTGGGTGTCGCCAGTCGGCATTGTCCGGCCGACAGCACCCTGAGAAGGCCCTCTCTGTGGGAGCGGATCGGTCTAAGGGATGTATGGGGCAGGAGGCGGTCTCGCATATAACTAGGCCCCGAGCCATGGAGCACTTTAAAGATGATCGTCAAAAGATGGTCGTCAATACGCTTTAAAGATGGTCGTCAATATGCAGCAGAGACCCCAAAATTAGTTGGCTGGTAGGATGCACGCACTCTTGTGTGGTGGAGGTGAGCTATGCAACAGCTTGTGTGCCTACAGAGAGGGCTCTAGGTTGGCCATCACAGGTAGACAACATTATCTACTATTGGAAACTTTTCAAAACGTCAGTAAAATTCTGTGGGTGTTTTCAATCTATCACTTCTTTCCTTTCTCTTAGAGCCTGAATATATAATTTATTAGATGAGTTAAGAATTGAGTTTAGAATGCATCCCACAACTTCTGAAGGGAAGCCTTTCCATGGGTGAATTGTCCTTACCGTTAGGAAGTTTCTGCTTAGTTCTAGGTTTCTTTTCTCCTTCGTTAGTTTCCACCCATTGTTTCCTGCCATGCCTTCTGGTGCTTTGGAAAATAGGTTGACCCACCTCCCTTGTTTGTGGCAGCTCTTCAAAGTCTTTCCTCAAAGTCTATTCATGGCTTAAATTCAGTTCCACCTGTGTGCGCGTCTGTGTATTCTGAATGGCATAATCTTCTATTTGAGGATATGAATTTCTTTCCCCATTCTCTTTTTATAGTTTTCTTTGGGATTTCTCCTCCCAGACTCTGAATTAAATAAAAGAAGTTCTAAAATTAAATCCAAAAGAATAATAGCATGCATAATTGGGCAAAACCTTTCATCTTTTTTATTACACCTACATATGATCGATGAGCTTCAATAAAACACTGCAAAAATGAATCATTATGTGATTATATACATCATTACTCAAGATTTTAATTATGTGCATTTGTTTGTGTATGGGTGCGTATGACTGATGTATTCAATCCTGTGCATTTTTCAGTTTTATATCATCCATATAATCACATCAGAATTGATGGTCATTGGTTCTGCTTTGAAAACAAGATTAGATCATTTTCACTTCTCAAATATAACAATCCATTTAGATAAGAATCGTTTTGAAAGCATGTATCCTTATATATAACAACACTTAATAGCAGGAGCATTGGCTTAGAATACCAAGGCATAGAGAAATTAGACCTGGTTACTTATTACCTAACAAGCAGAAATCAAATAGCCAAAACAAACTTAAAAATTTCATAGCCAGATGTTTCCTTGTATCATGAGTGGACCACTGATAGCCCTGAGATACTTTTTGGTGGGAAGCATGAAAAACTGTTGTTGTTCAGTCACTAAGTCATGTCCAATTCTTCACGACCCCATGGACCATAGCATGTCAGCTCCCCCCACCATCTTCCCCTGTCTTCTGGAGTTTCTCCAAACTCATATTGCAAACTGCATACTTCAAACTGCAAGTCTTTAAGAAGATGTTGGATAGCCATTTGTCTGAAATGGTATAGGGCTTCCTGCCTAGGCAGGGGGTTGGACTAGAAAACCTCCAAGGTCCTTTCCAACTCTGCTCTTGTATTGTATTGTATTGTATTGTATTGTATTGTATTGTATTGTATTGTATTGTATTGTATTGTATTGTATTGTATTGTATTGTATATACACTGCATCAATGACACTACTCAACCATCTCATCCTCTGCCATCCCCTTCAATCTTGCCTTCAATCTTTCCCAACATCAGGATTTTTTCCAATGAGTCCTCTCTTCTCATTATTTAAAAGTCCATTTCCAAATCTGCTCCAAAATTAGAATGACAGCTAAAAATCCCAGACCTCCTAGGACATAATCATTTTCAATGACATAGCCATTTTGTCTTATTGCCTCATTCTTACATATCTTTCTCCTTTCCCAAATTATAATCTCTTCAACAAGCAAAGATTGCCTACCTAGAGATCCTTGGTTCCATTTTTATCTTGTCCTTGTTTATTCTTTGTACACTTTTCTTTCTGATTTTAGTTTTCTATTTTAACCTAGTGAGTCCTTAAGAGAAAAACCCTTCATTTTGGTCATAATTTTCTAAATATATGCATATTCTCCAGGCACATCCAGGGAAATATTTGTAGCTGCAGCTTGCAATCATCATCTAGCACTAGCACTGATAATGTTACCTAGTTTGGGTAATGAAATGTTTGCAAGAAAACAACCAAGCTCAGAGACATCTTGACAAATAAACTTATTTATATTTGTTCTACTAAGTATAGGGAAAAAAGTGTGCGTGTCTCCATTTCTTCAAACAAATAAGAAAAAGAAATACAATGAAGTAAATGGAAATATTTAGAAGATCTTAGAAGATCTTGTGCAAAATTGTACAGGAATTAACAAATTTTTTAACCACAGGATAATTTGAATATGGCCAGAAGACTTGACATCCTGTCCATCTCATGGGTTTTAAGGGGAACAGATCTTATTGATCCAAAATCCTGTGCAATACCCCCCCCCACACACACACACAAAATAAGTGTGATGGTTTGATGGAGGATTGCAACCTGAAATGTCATACTGAAGGAAAACAGGTTATAAAATCTAGCAGTTGCTTTATCTAATGGACTTTCCCTTTTCCAGCTATACAAGTAAGCTCTAGTCTTACAGAGAAAGAGTTTAAGCATCTTTGTCAATATAAGCTACTTTCTGAGCAGTATAAAGTGGCTTTAGTACAAAATGAGAAAATGACCCTTTGCTATGAAATTCTGTTTCTAGTCTTGTCGGAGTTTAGTATATTGTGTGATGAGACTAGAAAGGGAATACATCAAACATACACAAACAGGTCTTTGCTGATTCTTTTTCATATTTGTATAGTTTGATATTTTATTTGAATGTTTGCTCCTTATTCCCAGAATAATTTCTTTTTAAAATGGCCTCAATCTTTAAGTGAAATAGTTTGAGCAAACAAAATGATATTACATTATATTTCTGACTTGTATGTATAATTAATTGCTGACTCCGTCTACATAACTTCTTGTCAAAAATGAAGTGGTACCTCTGATTGTCACCACATGTCAGCTATCTGATTCATCAGTAAATATTCATGAATACCCTTTTGGTGAAAAACACTGATCTTATTTTATCTGTAGCATATTGATCCAAGGAATACCAAAACAGCACAGTGTGTTTTCCGGTGGGGGTGGTCTATCAGGACAACCTGGTCTACCCCAAATATACGATGGAGCTTTTGCCTTTTAGTCCCAATCCAGGAGCCTTCGCTGGGTGTGCATGGCCATGGTAGCTGTGGCCTATTTGGCCTCTTGCGGGGCATTTTTGCCCTCCCAGGTTTTCCTCAAGCCTCCGGGAGGGAAAAAATGGCTTCCCCTGGGGTCCGAAGGCCCTCTGGTTTCTGGACTTCTGCAACTTCTGGGAAGCCTGTTTTTCACCCTCCCAGAGTCTCCGTGTGGGCCCTGCCCTTAACTGGCATCCAAACCAAGCAACATGGGAGGGAAAGGGCAGGGTGGGTGGGGCCAGCCAGTCCTTGCAACTACCACTTTGGCGAACCAGATGTAAAATTAGCATCCAGTTCACCCAAACCCATCCAACCCGACTAAATCCCACATCTGGAAACTAGTATAGATCTATTTCAAGCTATTTAGCTCTCATCAGCTGGCCATACCCTTCTGAGATTTATTGGCTATACCAAGTCTCTGACAAGAACTAAACAGAAAACACTTAAACTCTCCCCTGGTATAGCTGACAAAGTGAGAAGAGCCCATGGCTTAAAGGTTAATACATCGACCTAATATGTAAGTAGCCCAGGTTATGTTAGTAGCCCAATTATATTTCCAAACATAATTGTTTGGAAATATTTGTTTAGGAAGAAAGGAGTAAGACTACAGCAGTATTTTATCTTAATGTATTATAAAAGCATAAAGTAGTGATAATTTGCACACAGCATGCATGCAAGTAAAATCAGACAGCATATCACAGTTCTGCCTGGGGATCTTCAGGTTACAATGATGTATAGTTAAACTCCATGAGGCACATTAGCATACCGTTGACAGATGTTTTAGTTCTTTTCTAGCTTTCTTACTATTATTTCTACACTTTCTATACTTTCTTTTTTATTTTAGTTTGTATTAGTTTGTGTTGTGGCCAAGCTGGCTCCGGATGAGCTGCTGATGGATTCCTCTAGTGAGGAGTCCTATGAGTTGGCTCTAGAGGAGGAAACCCAGTTTGTCCTGGATGTCAGGCTAAGGAGGCAATTAGCAGAATGACACCATCGGAGATAATCAGTATCAGCTGCCTAATTGCCTGGCCCTTCCCAAGAGGCTTTAAAAGAAATCCTCTGTGAAGAGTAGGTTTGCAGGAAACAACAGAGAAGCTACAGAGTTGGAGAATTGTGTCGTGTAATCTTTCAGTCTAGTTCAGGTTAGTTCAGGCAAGCTGCCAAGTAGCAGTCCGTCTAGTTAATTATCTTGGGAAGGGAGGGAGTCAGAACAAGTTTGTATCTTTTTAACTGTAAATTTTAATACAATACCTGTAGGAAGAATTAAGGGGGAATTGTTTCTAATTTTTTCCTGAGAATATACACACACCCATATAGATGAATCCATTTTCTTCACATACTACTCCACACATATTTACCACTCACAAGATGAGAAGAACTTAAGTTTATTTTGGATATGATATATGCTGGAAGGCAGAGGTGGTTTTTAGCTGGTTCACACTGGTTCGGGCGAACCGGTAGTGGAGATTGCGGGTGGGCCTGCCCCGGTGCTATGTTGTCCTGTTTAGCCACATTTTTGAGACTGGGCACATGCATGGAAGGTGCGAGCGGGTGGGGTGAAAATATAAGTGAAACCCACCATGGCTGGAAGGGTAGAATTGTGAAATGAAAAAGGGAAAGAAAGAAAGAGATGGAATTATGTCTAACTCATATTCTTAAAATTGAAGATCTTTTATGAAAAAAGTAGGATTTCTGTGACAATCATTTTCCAAACAAATACCAAGAACCAACAATGGGGGATCAGTTCAGAAATGCTTCAGATGTCCCCAGTAACTTGCATTGACTCTTCCCCTGATTCTTCTCTTCTTCCAAAGCTTCCAAGAGCACCTTCTATAGCAGTGATGGCTAACATTTTCATCACCATGTGCCAAAAGCCCACACGGGTGTGACTGTGTGCACACCCATAATTCAATGCATGCACAACCCCCCCATGTGCCCCACCCCATGCATGCATGTGCTAATCCCTGTGTACACCCTGCGCATGCACAGCTGAGACCCAAAAACTAGCTGGCTGGCGGGAGGCACAGACATATGTGTGGTGGAGCTGAGCTGGGACGACAGCTCGCATGCCTGCAGAGAAGGCTCTGTGTCCTATCTGTGGCACATGTGCTATAGGTTCGCCATCACAGTTCTGTAGGAAACAGTTCCATTAAGTATAATTGACCAGAATAACATGGCCTTCTTGATACTGCTACTAAGTAACTAATCTTTGTGTTTGTAATGTGGATTGTTTTATAGATTAGATTTGATCATTTGGTGAAACTAAATCAAATGCATCTTATTAATCAGTTGTATTCCAAGGGTAATCTTTGGGTGTTTTTTTTCTCTTCTTTCAAGTGTAAGAAAATCTAGGGATATCATTGGACTTAAAATATATTCAAATATTCTAAGGAGACTGTCATAAAACTTCTCCTGATGTATCATTGGAGGTTCTAACTAGCTGTGGTAGATCATGTGAAATGAAAGCTCACATTGGTCAGGGATTGTTATCTTTGCGGTCTTGTGTTCCTATTGCACACAAACCTATTTCACAGCTTTGTTACCAAGGATATGGAACAATGCCATGAATATAAAAACAGATCATTGAACAAGGGTGAACCATTTCTTACTGCACTATAGTTTCAGCTAGGACTATAGCTAAGACATCTAAAAACTATCACTAGCATGATTCATGATGAAGAATTCTGTAAAGAGTTAGAAGATGTCTGCCCCTGTACTAGGGAAAGTATTGAACAAATATATGAACAAGATTCCTGTATTACATATTTTAAAATGCAAACAAGAAAGGAAAATAAGGAAAACGTGAGCATAAAAAATGCTAATCTTTATTGTTATTACAGCTTTATTGATTAGCCCATAGGCCATATCAAAGCTAACTTTAATTGCAAAACCGGACTGACAAAATTGTAAACATTTTTCTGGCTCCATTTCATTCCAAACTTCTTTGAGCAGCTGAGTGAACTTCTCTTTCCCAAGCTGAAACTAGACAAGCTGCATTTTACAAACTCAGGGCATGAATCATTCTTTAAGCCAATGATCAGTAACTGAATAGCTGAGGCAACTTCCTGGTCCGGCGGTAATTATTGATCCAGCTTGTTTATTAAAATTTGCCAATATTTCAGCTAACAGAATGAAGGGAGTCATGCCTACAGCCTTTCTAATTTCAGAAGATCAAGAAAACTTTCTGAAACATTTCATTGAGAAGGATCCTGTCAGAAATTCTGATTATTAGCTCATGGAATTTGTAAAACTTATATCTACTCTTCCTGCAGTGGTTTTAATTTAAAAAAAAATCATCCTTGAACTACCTTCCTGAACGTTAGCTTTATTTGTTAAATTAAAAACAAAATGTTTTCTCCTATGCTATTTTTTGGCTGGCTATCCCCTCATATCGTGAAAAAAGGTACATGAAGCTTATTGCCTTTTTCATATGTTTACAGTAGGACCCATGGTGGCACAGTGGTTAGAATGCGGTATTGCAGGTTAACTCTGCTTACTGCCAGGAGTTCAATTCTGCTGGCTCAAATTTAGATGGTTGGCCACTAAGACTCCAAGATCCCTCTCACAGTCACTGCTATTAAGCCTGGATTCATCCAGTTTATATGTGTACTTTTGGTCTTCTTACCTAAGTGTAGGACTTTACTTTTCTCTACATTGAATTTCATTTTGTTAGATAGGGCCCAGTGTTCAAGTCTGTCAATATAAATATATGTCTACATGATACTGCTATTGCTATAAAAAGAACAAAATAAAACAATTACTAAAATTTAAGACCGAATTTTTATTGTCCTCTGTCAGCCCTTGGAAGTAGCCCAAGTGAGGAAGAAAAATCCACAGGGAATTGAAACTCTATTGGGATTCTAGTATTGTAAAGTTTAATAACACAATCTTGAAATTCTATAGAATGTTCTTATACCGTGCGGGATCAAGGGGAGGTTATTTCAGGTCTCTTTCTTATTCTTACTACTTACACAGGGCTGCGATTTTGTTTAAACTCTTTCATCTATTAATGTCTCTTGCATTCGTCTGCCAATATTATACTTGCCTCTCACTCCATCTTGCTCTTTCTCTTCTAATTTTATTCACTCTTCTTGGCCTTTCAAAATTGCTGCTCTTTCTAGCTGGGTCAAACTATGTTTCAAACTTTACATATATTTGAAGGGACTGAATTTAAGATCTTCTGCAGGAAAAGTGTATCTATCTCTATCTCTATCTCTATCTCTATCTCTATCTCTATCTCTATCTCTATCTCTATCTATCTATATCTATATCTATATCTATATCTATATATCTATATCTGTCTGTCTCTCTCTCTCTGTCTCTCTGTCTCTGTCTCTCTCTGTCTCTGTCTCCCTCTCCTTCTCTCACCAAGCCACTTTGATACCATCTTAGAATATATAAACCATTTCCCATCAGTATTTCTTAAAATCTACATAAGGGCATGAGAAACATTTGGCTTTGCCTTACTATACAGAAGGAACTGCCAACAAAAATTTGCATAAAATGAACTCAGAAAAAAATAATGGTACCTCAGGAAATTGGTTATCTGTAGAATGGGACTATTCCTATACTATGTCACAAAATTTGCCAGGGTAAAAGCCACCTCTTGCTTCATACCGCAATCCTTAGAATCATTAGGAAAAAATTACCTTGCCACTTTCAGTAAGATGAATGCCAATTTATGTCTTTTATTTTGGAATGAACACCCAGTAGGATAGCACCTTTATCCAAGAACAGCCATCTCAACTCCTTAACAATCCCTCTTCAGAGATTCTTCCTTCCAGCTGCTTCAGTCAGAACTGAAACTCTTTTCCTCAAAAACAAGGTATTCAACAGAGTAACAATCATGAAGCACTGTTCTTGGGGATAACAGTGTGTGCCATATTTCTAAGTTTATGGCAGCCATGCTGCGGTGTGCTCTGTTACTAAATGGCAGCATTGTAGTCAGTGAAATCAGACCAAAATAAAGAATTCTGCACTTTTCTGCTCTGCAATGTATATCTACCATGCATATCTTTCACTTCATTTTTTTCCCCCTGGTGGTCCCTCTATTAAAATATCCTTCCTGGATAAATATCCCCACAATTAGTCAATGTTGTCTCTATTAAATGTGCTAAATCTTTATGAGATAACAGTTTTTTTGCCTATTTTTTAATGTTTTAATATTTTATCTGTAGACTGCCCAGAGTTTCTCTGTGGAGGAACATAGAATGTAGAATAATAGAGATGGAAGGGACCTCAGAGGTCTTCTAGTCCAACTGCCTGTTTGAGCAAGAGACCCTATATCATTTCAGACACCCACAATTTCTAAGGGCAAGTTATTTCGTTGGTTAATTGCTTTCACCATTAGGGAATTTCTTCTTAGTTCTAAGTTGCTTCTCTCCTTGGGTTTTCCCCCCAACCATTGCTTCTAAATATAATAAACATATGGATGGATGGATGGGTAGTAGGTAGGTAGATAGGTAGGTAGATAGGAAGGTAGATAGAAAGGTACATAGGAAGGTACATAAGAAGGTAGATAGGAAGGTAAATAGTTTTGATCATTGCTTTTTGGGGTGGGTGGGGTAAGATTCGGTGTCAGGTATTATTTTTGCAAAAAATGTTTTTTTTTCTTTTGCCTATTAAATGTGCCTTGTGTAGCATCTGTACTACTTCCTTGTACATTGGACTCATAAGAATCAGCTGATAAGAAACAGAATCCCCAGGGCAAAATACGTCATGTTTTGCATTAAGGCCTCTACTAATGTGTGTTACATAGGGCTACCCTAGAACAAGTGCAGAAAGTCACAATTCCCTTCTCCTGGGAAATGCATGGCCAGAGAACTTTTATTTACCAAATTTGTTACACTACAGAATTGATCACTGAAGTCTCTCAGCCAGTTTACCATCCTGCACTGGCTATGCATTATTTCCCCACCCCAACCCCAATCCTAATTTGAGTGACACAAGGCTCTATTACTTCTATATTTAGCTATTCTTTTTTGTTTTATGCATAATTTTATGTTTTTTCCTCTTATAATTCCGTCAATTACTCTTATTTCAGTCATAGACCAGCATAGAACTAATAACATTTAAGCTAAAATAGAAATAAAAATAAGTCAAGTGCAGGAAATAATTAGAAAGAAGTCCAATTTTCTTTGGATTGACTAAGTCTTGACCCATTGTTATGGCAAGAATTGACTGAGTACTTTATTGCCTGAATCTTCCATTGCGGACTGAGATAAAGTGACTGGCCCAAAGTCCTCCAGTGAGTTTTCATGCTTAAAATGGGAGAATTCACAGTGAACTTGTTCTTTAACTGCTAAAATAAATTGACTTTCTATAAAAGGACATATATAATATTAGAATTTATGAAACGACGAGAAAGTAAAACTAAGCTAATATTATGTCTAATATTTGCTGAAGCCCTACTAGGGTTTGTTGAGATTAAGACAAATTTGGTCTAAGAAATTACATCAAAGAAACCTAGAATGGTGTGTGTACATTTAAAAGAAGAAAACGAAAAAGAGAGGAAAGGGAAAATATAGTGAGTTATGGAAGTTTAGTTAAGTCATTTACATTTGTTCATAGTTGTGATCTAGAACCAGGCTATGTTGATTTAAATCTTTGCCTCTTAGTTAGCTTACTGCCTCATGTGTGTGTATACACATATACATGCCTGCCTGCCTGCCTGCCTACCTACCTACACACACATACACACACACACACACACACATATGTGTGTGTGTGTGTTAGGTTTTTTTTTTGAGCTGATCAATAAATAAATCAGGGAGACTAGTATAGATCTATTTTGAGCTTTTAAGCTCTCATCAGCTAGCAATACCCTTACTGGGATTCGAACCGGGGCTGTATTACATGCTAGGCAGATGCCTTAACCACTTGAGCCACCAGGTTCTCTTCCTGCTCAGCTGATACAGGAGGTTAAGTATATACTTGTTCCACAACATCCTGTTAAGCCCCAATTAAGGGAGGAGACATACTGTTTCCTCCCTTAATTAAAAAAAAACCTAACACACATATAAAAAAAATTACACAACAGAACTCATGGCTTTCTGTCTAGATGGTCTCTGGTGATGAGCCGAAAGGCAGAAAACGAAACTGTATGTCTCCTCCCTTAACTACCCATGATGCTCTGCAATGCTCTGCTATGCTCCAGCTGCTTGGCAGAGCGTTGTACAGGCGGCATAGGCTCCATGCACATGTGCGAAAGCTCCGTTCGGTTCAAATACAGGTAAGGAGGGCGGGTGGGTGGGCCCTCCAGAGCACCGTACCGTACTAGTACCTGCTGCTCCCAGCAGGCACAAGTAGGCTCGTACCAGGACGTACTGGTCATATCCCACCACTGATACAAACACACACACACCCCAACATAAGCCCTAGGGCTTATTTTGTGGCCTCCCAAAATATAAAACCTGGTCTTATTTTCAGGGAAACACGGTAGCTGCCCATTAGGTAGTAAGCGGAAGTCTATCTGCCTGGTTCTTGGAATAAGTATCAGAAATAGAACAAAATGTTTTTTTTCTGGGAAGGAGATATCAAGTATCTCAGAATGTTTGCACATATAGCAGAACATTCTATCATAAAGTCAGTTCAAGATACCCTCTGGAACATAATCCATCTTCTTAAACACTAATCTTTCTTAATGCTAATCTTTCAAAGTCATTTTAATCAAATAAGCATACTAAATTTGTAAATCATTTTCAAACATTTCATTTTATTTAATGAGTTATTATCTCATACTATATGGTGAGCTCTAGAAAAATATCAAAATTCATTTGAAAGTCCTTTTGACCATATAATGTAGAAACTCCTTAGTAGAAACATATTATACTGTATATAAAGGGATTGGATGAACAATATAGGTCACAAAGCCCCTATATAAATTCATGAAAATATTTAAACTAAGGCATCAATTCTGTTCATTCTCTGCTTAGACACAAAGTAGTAGAGTTCATAATTCTTCAGAGTAATTGTTTCCAAACTACTACAATATTTTCCCCAAATATTCAACTAAAATCTGTTGTCCTATAACTTAAATCCATTATCCATTATCCATTATGTACTCCAGAAAAAAAATGAAAAGCTCCCATCTGCCTTGTCTATGATATCCCTTCAGCTTTTTGAGGAATGTTATCATATTTTCGCTTCTCGGGACTAAATCTTCCCAGATCCTTCAATCGCTATCCATAGAACTTTGTTTTCAGTTTAATCTTCATTGCCTTTTTCAAAACTTTTTCTAGTTTCTCTCAATCTTTCTTAGGACTGTGATAGCTAGAGATTCAATACTAAAAGACCAATAAGATTAAGTGGGATTATTATTTCCCCTGATTTTAACAACAAGGAAAGAAAAACCTCTATAAAAAGCAGCATAAAATGGAATATATCTTGTTTTCACTGCTGTGCTATCTAATATTCTGTTCACGTTCAACTACTGTTCCAAAATATTTTCCTCACTGACTTCTTATTTCTTTTAATCATGTTATAACCCACTGCAATCACAGAATCTCAGTGGTTCACAAAAGAAGAGAGTACTATAATCATAACCATAATCTACAATTAATTTAAATCCAAGCACAATACCTAGTATCCAGGGGTGGCTTCTGGCAGGCACTACTGCCGGTTTTCTCATGTGCACATGTGCACATGTGCAGTGCAATTAAAATTGTTCTGCAAATGTGCAGAAGTGAAAAACAAGATGGCAGCACCGCTGGCGCAACCCAGGGAACTGATTCAGGGGAGTGGCAAGTCTGGGTCACTGCCGGTTCCAGCGACCAAGGCCACCAAACCACTACCAGTTTGGCCGAACCAGTCTGAACTGGTAGGAACCCACCACTACTAGTGTCAACATGCAAGTGCCCTCTGGAAAAGCTCTTTCTTCAGCTATTCAAGAAGGTGAATAAGGTTAGAATCAATGGAAACTCCCATGGGAGACCATTCCAGGCAGTTGGTCTCATTTCAGCAAAGCACTACTTCTGAGCTTCTGGTTCAACTCACATGCTGAGATACAGTCTGGCAAGTAATCAAATACAATGTGTAAAGGGCTTTATAGTTTAGAACCAGCACTTTAAATTACACTTGGATGTTAATGGGAAACCAATGCAGGATATGTATGATGAGATATTGTCAGAGTTTGTAGCAGAAATCACCTCCAGAAAGCACACACAGGTAACTGATTTAGCAGGATTAACTTCTCTCTATATATAATATAACACATGAAGTAAATATACAATAACAAAAACAGGTTTTCCAACGTGGCAGTAAATACAAGCAAAACACGGGCAGAGGAGGGAACAGTTTCAGTTTCAGAGCTGCAGACTAGTTTAGAACTCAGCACTGACTCAAAGCTACAGAGATAAGCCACGCCCAGGCTCCAAACTGTTTTAGCTCCCATTGGCTGACCTTGTTACTAAGCCCTATTCCAGTTCATGATTATATCTACACTGAGATATATGTGTTCATTGGCAAGCATCTGTTAACACCTTGGTGCAAAATACATTGTCCAGAGTGGTTTTTAAAGAAGGGTAAGTTACAGTAGTCTAGACAAGTGGTGATGAGGACATGAAACAGGTTCTCCCATTCCAACCAAAATCACATCTGTTCTACCAGGTCCAGCTAAGGAAAGCCCAATCCTCATTATGTTTTTCAACTGTTGATCCAACAGGGGCTTCAAGTCTAGGAAAACTCCCAAGTCAAATATCTATTCTCCATGACTTCTCATGATGGTATAAATACACTAGAGTAATACAGATCCACCCTCCCCCAATTCTCCAGAGCCAGATATCCCCTTTCTATAATAATAAATAACCTTTTAAGGTAAATAACAATTTATCTTAATTTTAATTATGTTCTTTTCAACCTGTCAATAATGTTTTATATTTTATTTCTGTCTTCTAAGATACTAACTGGGAGTCATTTTGGCATAGTAGTTTAAGGCACAAAGCTAGAAACTAGGAGAGTGTGATTTCTAATTTTGCCTTGGGCATGAAGATAGCTGGGTGACTTTGAAATAAATCGCTCTCTCAGGAAGAAGAGTCTGGCAAATCATTTCAAAAAGTGGTGCCAGGAATGAATGGTACAGGTGCAAGTCCAGGTAATCATTAGGACTTAAGATTGGCTCCAAGGCATAAAAAGCAAAAAACTAAACTCATCCACTTCTCCCTCCATAACGTTATTCAGTTCACTAAACAAATGTTGATGAGGCTTCACTGAGAACAGTTTTCATGCTACTTAAATATCTACTTAATTGTGTTACAGTCTAGACCAGGGGTCTCCAACCTTTGCAACTTTAAGTCTGAAGGACTTCAGCTCCCAGAATTCTCCAGCCAGCAAAGCTGGCTGGAGAATTCTGGGAGCTGAAGTCCTTCAGACTTAAAGTTGCAAAGGTTGGAGACCCCTGGTCTAGACCACTATTAAATGGCTTGTGGATTAAAATGTAAGAGGCTATTTTGTCAAATGCATTATTGAAATCAAGCAACCTTACATCTATAAAAGTTTAGCAATTTATTAAGGAAATCACTTTATTGTTTTTTTTAAAAAAAAGATAATATTAATCTGGCAAAACTTGTTTTTGAAAATCCATGGTGACTTCCAGTAATTATTGCATTGTTTTCAAAAGCTGTATAGCTTGATTTTGTTATATTATGTTTTAGAATAGTCTAAGTGATGGGCAGGTCACTTAGTTCCTTTTCCTTCCACTTTGCAAACAAGTACAACACATGCTATACATCACACTTTTAAAAATAATGTATGAAACTAGGGCTTGAAAAATCAAGTTCAAATCCATCCTTGGCCATGGAAGTTGACCGTTGACTTTAAGCTAGCCATTCTCTCTCAACCCACGTAATTCACAGGGCTATTTTGCAAGGATGGTGTTCACTTACCTTCCCTACTGGTTCACAAATGTGAGTGTGCACGCACTTGATTCACTCACGCGTGCCACCTCCATGCATGTGCACAGTCTTCTGCACATGTGATTTTGGTGAAAAAAGAGCCTAAATGGGATGCCGTCGAGCCAGGGCCGATAGGCAGGGCCAGCCATGATTTCCACTATCGATTTGGGCAAACCATTTCAAACCGGTAGAATTCCACCTCTGCTACTGTGTTGATAATGGGAATTCATATATGAATTGTTTGGGGCATGTAGAGAAAATGCAGAATAGTAAAATCATCACTATCATTATCAGCATGATCTTCTTATATTTATTAATATATTATATTTATTAAATTTCTATCCCGCCCTATCTCCCAGAAGGGACTCAGGGCGGTGCACAGGAACTTAAAATCCACAAATACAAACAATACAAAAATACTACAAAAATTAAAACTACAATTAAATAATTTAGCCCGTGCTAAAAAGGAGACAATTCATTTAAAACCCAATTCTAAAATAACATGATTGTAGCAGCTATGCCAGGCCGGCCATATGGAAGAAATATGTTTTTAGAGTCTGGCGGAAGAGGTGAAGGTCGATGATAGTACGGAGGTCTGGGGGGAGGTCATTCCAGAGGGCGGGGCCTGCCACATCATCTCATCATCATCATCATCATCATCATCATCATCATCATCATCATGATGTGTCTACCTATTTTGCAGCATTTCTCAAGAACTGTATATAAAGATTGGAACTTTACAATCAAGAATGGCAGGTAAATTCTCTATCATTCTTTATAACATTATATTCTGTGGCAGAGAAAATGTAGACAAAATACTCAATTTTCTTTTCTTGTCAGTATATTTTCTCAGCAAGCTGTCCTTCTTTCTATCTCTTATATGGATTTTTACATAGTAATACTATATTCTTTAGCTGTCTTCCTTTGTTATTTGTTTTTGTTCCCACTGGAATTCTTTTAACATCTTATTTTATAGGAATTTGCCTAGATGTTGAAGTTCTCTCATTACCGTGTTCTGCCACTGAATCTTACTTAATGTTGCTTTGAGTTTATTACAATGCATTTTCTTAAAATGTGAGATATATATTTAAGTAAACTCACCTTTTCAATACATTCAAGAAGCCCAGCATTACACGATCACTTTTCCCAAATGTTCTTGGTTTTTGAAGTGGAAGAACGAATAAAGATCCCATATGAATCTTACGGTTCTTCAATTTCCCTATTCAGTCTTCAAAATCCACGATGACATGGCTACACATGGTATTGGCAATATAATTTGTCTCCACATGGATTAGCAGTAAGAGATAATTGGATTTGATAAGTGTTGGAAGTTGTTAGGTCACATCCCAACTGTGCTTCTGGCAGACAGCACACTTCACAAGCCAGTGAGTTTAGTTGACACATGTTTGTTTTTATTCCTCATGGTACTGAGTTGCCAGTGCTTCTGTTTCTTGTTCAGTAATGTCATTTTCTCCTTTTCTGAAAGTTCCTAGTCTGCTTCTTCTGACAAGCCATCAAAGATATTTCTGAATTTCATTGATATGTGATATCTTCGACAAATCTTGTTTCCCGCTGTTTCTACTGTCTGTTGGACTTATTCCTTTAATTGGCTTCTATCTGGAACATCACATCCTCTGATAGTTTTTATTATAGGACTTCTCCTAAGAACAAAAAAATGGCTTCTATTTATACCAACCATCATAACTTTTATTCAATCCCTGTTATAAGCTTGCACTTTTAATGACCATACACTATGCCATACCTCTCCTTCCTCAGAGATAGTAAGGTTGGCTGAAATTTATGAATAGGACTACAACTACAATTATGTACAGTACCTAAACTGAGAATTCTATGTTGCTATTCTTTGTAAGTTCTTAAACATGTTAAAACTATGATTTACCATTTTCTTATTCTTGTTCTACAAGTAACAATATAAATAGTATGCTATAATCTGGAGAGCCACAGTTTGGCAGTGGTTATAATCCATTCATACTGTGAAACAGAGAAAATAGCTTACAGTGGAAGCAAATTTAACAATATTATTGGTGGATCTCACATGCAGTCTAATATTAGTTAAGCAATGGTAGTGAGATATTCAATGGTGATTCAGATATGCATTATATTGATAAAACATTTCTTTTCAAGAAATGGCATGCAATTGTAAAATACTGTGATTATAATCCACACAAAAGTATTCAAATTACTGTAATTAGTGAATGGCAGTTATATTTGCATCAGTTTATTGATCAATTATTTGATTGATTTGATTTGTATAGCTGTCCATTTGACATATGATTCTGGGAGACATCAATGGATTGGTATCCTTCCAGGAAAATAATCAAAGCAGGGAGAAAATATATACAAAATGACAAATAATATAAAGGATTAGAGCCCTCAGTGGCATCAGCAGATGAAATAAATTATTTGAGAATCATTACATAATGAATTTGAAATTGGTTTACATATTTCTATGGACTATTTATACCTAAAAAGCCCTCTGAGAAAGAAAGAAAGAAAGAAAGGAAGGAAGGAAGGAAGGAAGGAAGGAAGGAAGGAAGGAAGGAAGGGTTATTTCTTTTTAAAGCAGATATTCTGTTCATCAGGGTTAGTTCTTTTATTAGCAATATAAGATAAAAATATCATTATCTACTGAACCTGTATAATAGAAATCACATTAAGATGAATGACACTCATCTTCCATTAATCAAAAGCATTTTCTGCTCCATCAAATAGATCACTTTGCTCATACCACATGTCCCATTAGTGTCATAACAAGATGCCAACTGGGAGTTTCCTTACTGAGATATATTTGTCCTACTCGAACAAGCCTGCCCTACTTTTCCTGGCAGAGAGGGTCTACTGTGGATCCCATCCGTCAAACAACCAACAACTATTGGGACCCAGAAGAAAAGCCTTCTGTGCCACAATGCCTTCCCTTTGGAACACCCTACCCTTTACGCAGGGGTGTCAAACTGGTGGCCCATGGGCCAGATGCATCACACCCAGGCCACACCTACCCCCGCTCCATGAATGGGAAATATGTCTTGAAACGTCATGTGACAGCAATGTGATGGCGCTAGTTTGACACCTGTATTCTAGGGTTAGATCCGTACATAACCTCCTATTCTTCTTTAGGAGCCTGAAGATCTGACTCTGCCAGTTGTCCTGGAGACCCAATGGGGAATTTCCATGTTGGAGGTAACTGCTGGATTAATAGCAGATGCCCCCTCCCTCCTTTGCTCTCTGCTCTCCATTTGTCCATCTTTTGTTATCACATTGATGACCTCTCACGATTTCCTTTTTCATTGTTTATTGTATTCTATTATTTTACTTCTGTTTTGCTGACACATTTTTCATTTCTGCCATTTTATTGTTTAAGTTACCTATATGCAGGGAGGGGCTTCAAAAATGTCAGCAACAGCCCGGTTGCTGGGTCGGCATGGCCATGGTGGGAGTGGTCTAGTCAGCCTCTTTCAACCTGGTGGGGGGGGATGCATTTTCACCTTCCCCAGGCTCTGAAGGCTTTCCTTGAGCCTGTGGGAGGGTGAAAACTGCTTCCCCCAGGCTCTGGAGGCCCTTTGGAGGCTGGAAATGGGCCCATTCTGGAACTTCTGGGAGGCCAGTTTTTCCCCTCCACAAGTCTCTGTGTAGGCCCTGAACTTACCTCACATCCAAAATGGGCCACGTGGAGACTCCTGGAAGAGAAGGGGAGGGGTGGGTGGAGTGGACCTGGACAGCCAGGGGTGGGCTTTGGAGGTTCTCCAAACAGGCCATAATGTTAGCTACGAATTCTCCTGAATCTGGGCGAACCCCTAGCAGCCCATCCCTGCCTATATAGTAGGTTGGTAACTATATAGCAAACATAGTAGCCCCATGGCGAGATAGGCAGCAATACATTTAACACATTTAATCAAGCAACCAAATAAATATATCACCAGATATAGGATCCCAGTAGCACTAGATACAAGTTCATTGCCTATTTACCAACAAAACCTTGTTCTGAAAGTTCATATGCTGTATGCATATGTTCTGCATAGTTTGACCGTATAAAGACAGGGGACATTGATTTATTAAGTAAAGAAGTAACAACTTTGTGATCACCTAAGTCAGGGGTCTGCAAAGTTGGCTCTTTTAAGCATAGCTGGCTGGGGAACTCTGGGAGTTGAAGTCCACCAGTCTGAAAAGAGCCAACTTTGCAGACCCCTGACCTAAGTGAACCATTCAAATTAAATGGGAAAAATCCCTGAAAAGAATTGATTCAGCTTAGTACTAAAAAGAGAGTGTATAAGTTAAAGGAGGAGGAAGAAATCTAAATGAACAAAAAACCATTTTTGTCACCAAAGCTTGAAAGTTTGATTCAGCTTTTTTTGCCCCTCCAACCAAGAGTATCAACAATCATATCTTCCTATAACTCATATACTGAAAAAAGGTTAGTTTCATTTAAATGTAAATTTTATATTTTTTTTAGATGCAAACTTTAGATTAAAAATGATGCAAAAATGATTTAAAGACTATGCCATTACAGAATTTTCAGATGCCATTTTGTCATAGGCAATAAAACCCCAGGAATAGTGGAAACTATTTACCATATGGAATAAAAAAAATAAAATAAAACACAGGTTTTATTTAAATTATCAAATAATCAAGACAGTGGCTACATCCTCTATTACTTATTAAATGTATTGCAACCCAGAAAAAAAACCCAGGGGTTTCAATTGCATTGTTATCTTGGCTTGTTTGAGATAATAGGAATGACCAGGCTGAGCCCAAAGGAGGAGTCAAATATATCATAAGTCATGACTTCCTGCACACCCACAAGAAATCCAAGTCCAGCCCGCCTTCTTAATTCCTGCACATTTCTCTTGACCATTAGTAGCTCAGATTTTTGTAGAGAGCTTATGCTTGCAATACATCTTTATACTCATTTGAACTGCCTGAATCTCCTGATTTTCCCGGCATTTGACACTCCTTTCCTACTCCATCCACCCCAATAGATCATCCTGGTCAAAATTACCTGATTAAAATCTTGAATGTATCCAAAACTAAACTGCCCAAAAATCATTTTAAAGTAGCTTTTCTACAACTCATTCTAATTACATTATCATCTTTTTATATATAAGTGACAGAGAAACAAAACTAGTGCATTCAAAAATATTTCACCATAAATCACTGGATTTTATTGTTGAGTTTCAGATCTAAAATTATAAAATCTAAGAGCCGAGGTGGTCCAGTGGTTAGAATGCAGTACTGCAGGCAACTTCAGCTGACTGCTAGCTGCAGTTTGGCAGTTCAAATCTTACCCGCTCAAGGTTGACTCAGTCTTCCATCCTTCCGAGGTGGGTAAAATTAAGACCATTGTTGTTGGGGTCAATAGACTGACTCTATAAACCACTTAGAGAAGGCTGTAAAAGCACTATAAAGTAGTATATAAGTCTAGGCGCTGTTGCTATATACTTCAAAACATAACAGGATCTATTTAAAAACCCCAGTTTTATTAAAAAGAGCCTTCTTGATGGCTTTATTTACAGTATTAATATTCACCAATGATGTTGCCATTTTAAGTCCTTGTGATCCTTCAAGATATATACCTGTATTCATGAAATTCATAGTGAGTAATGGTAAGATATCCTAGGATTAGTATTATTAACCCAACTGGACAATGTTCAGGAATTATAACAAGGAAATAAGTTCCAATGGCTAGTAGAGGGTTGAAATAATTTAAACCAGTATGTATTTATTTATTTTAATAAATGAACTACTTCTTGGGAATCAGAATAATGATTTTTGTGAAGTACTATAAAGTCAAGAAGTTTAGATAAAAATGTTGAAGACATTGGTGTCATGTAATTCACATAGACTCATTATTGTAAAGATTAGGGAAAGTTTTAAAACTAATATATGCTTCAGCTTTTTCAGATTTTACATTTGCCCTCTAAAAGCTTTATGCATGTATAAGACAATAATTCTAATAAAATCAAATAATAATGTATGGCCTTTGAAAAGATTAATGGGGCACAGAGAATCCATCTCTTAGGATCAGATCTGATTCCATTTCATTTCAGTTTTCAAAATTGGAATAATTAGACAACATTTAATGGAAGAGAAGTTCCCTTCAAAGGAGGAGAAAGAAGAGGAGTGAGGTACCAATGGTTACTTAGAATTGGTGATTACTTTCATTTTAGCGATCAATTGTTATAAATTGCCCAAATTCCTCCACAACAATTAAGTTTTGGTCCTGTAGATCTCAGTTTATATAGGAAAGATGAAGATGAGGAGGAAGGAGGAGGAGGAAGAGGAGGAGGAGAAGAGGAGGAGGAGGAGGAGGAAGAAGAAGAAGAAGAAGAAGAAGAAGAAGAAGAAGAAGAAGAAGAAGAAGAAGAAGAAGAAGAAGAAGAAGAAGAAGAAGAAGAAGAAGAAGAAGAAGAGTCTTGTTCTTTTTGCATTGTATTTGCATGGCCGTATGGCATATAAATATGTAAATCATAAATTTTGTATTCTGATACCATCACATGGTCTTAATCCTGTCAAACTCCCAGCCTGGATGCATCACATGCTGGCCACACCCACGCCTGGTTTAGCAAGGGGCAAAAATTCCCAATATGATACACAATGATGCCGTGACGCTATGAGTTTGACACCCCTGTCTTAATTGCTTGCTCATTCTCTCTCTCTCTCTCTCTCTCTCTCTCTCTCTCATTACTGGCTGTTTGTGAATGAAACAAGCAAAGGTGGGATTCTAGTGGTTTGGACCGGTTTGCCCAAACCGGTAACTCTGATGATCAGCTGGGAGGGAACCAGTTCACTCCCATGATCAGGTGGACCTATGTGTTTTACCTACCTTTATCTTCTCAGCTGAATTGTGCAGCAGAGTGGATTGCCACACCTCAGCTGTTTTCCTTCCCAAGCAGCAATCCAGAAGCTAAGTATTCTCTGAACTATGTATGCGTGCGCAGTGCATACACAGCAAACCAATTGTTAAACCAGTAGGATCCCACTAGTGGCGGGATTCAAATAACTAACAACCAGTTCACTGCCCTAATGACCAGCTGGATAGGCGTGGCTCGGTAGTCATGTGACTGGGTGGGCATGGCCAACTCAACATCACTCAGGTCGATGGGTGCTTCGCCTTAGCTGTTACGACAGCCCTGAAACAAGGGTTAACCGGAGAGGCAGTTTCTGTAAGCAGGGCAGTAAAGATTAGTCTAGAAACAACACCAGAATGTTTCCTTCTTTCCTACCCTCCTTGCAGGATTAGCCCTGTAAAGTGGGAAAAAACAAAATAAGATTTCTTCCAACAACCGGTTCTCCAAACTGCTTAGAAAGTTAACAACCTCTTCTCCCAAATAGGTGTGAACTGGCTGAATCCCACCACTGGATCCCACCCCTGCCCCAAGACATGACAGCAGAGGGGGGGAAAGGGAAACACACACTCTTTTTCTCTTTTTACAGGTGAAAGTAACAAATAGAATTAATATGACACCTAAATATTTTGAAGCATTCCAGAGTAATTTTAACTCCTGATCAATTAGAAATACAGAAGCAAACTAGGTGCACAATTTAGAACTACCATAGAGTTAATAACTATTTGCCACTAGGCACAGGCTGGATTTGTTCAATAAAAAAAATATTCCAGAAATAAAACAAATAGTTAGCTAGTCTGACTATGTATGTATAATATATATTAATCAGCTTGAGCGTTCACATCAACAGCATACTAAAGATCTTGATATGGTACTGAAAGGGAATAAAAATATCCAGGATTAAATGACTCATAAACAACACTTGGTGCATAGAAATATATCTTTTTTTCCTTTTAAAATATTTCCTACAATGAAGAATGAGTATCAGTTGCTATGAGCATTCATGCAAAAAATTCTGTTAGTTCTTTTCAGTGCAGTTGGAATGTAAACTGAAGCTTGAGTCTATATATTGTGTTGGTTGATATTAACATTACAAGACTAACTCCGTAGCAGTTAGATATCTCAGCTCAGTCATTCAAGATAATATTTGACAGCTGTTTCAATAAATAGGATTTCCAGAGTGAAAAGACTTAGAACAGGGGTCTCCAACCTTTGCAACTTTAAGTCTGAAGGACTTCAGCTGAGGTCCTTCAGACTTAAAGTTGCAAAGGTTGGAGACCCCTGACTTAGAAGATAATGACAACCCACCCCTTAGTTTATTCTCACAGCAAATTTACAACCAATATCTGTTTAAGGGGGCTTGACTATCTAACAAAGCAGGGATGAGATTTTTCTTTCCTTCTCCAACAATATGGATTCTGGAAACAAGAAACTCTCTGATATGGAAGCTGCTGATAACATTCTTTAGCAGCAATTAGAAGAGTATACAAAGTAGAAGTCTCATAGATAGAGGATGGATGGATGGGTAAGTAGATAGACAGACAGACAGACAGACGTAGATTGACAGATATAAATAATGATAGATAGTTGATAGATAATACAGATATATGATAGATTCAGAGATAAACATGATAGAGATAGAGATGGTTATTTTTGTTTTAAACGTTTATAACCATCATATTCTGGGGCAACAGTTACTTGGGCTGAAAAGGTTTGAAATGAAGAGTTGGTTTATGTCTTTGTTCTCTGATTCTGATCACAGAATCTCCCTCTTAGAAAATTGGAACACTATATAAACACCTTAAAGCTGAGATAAAAACTTTGACATTTATAGTTAGAGTCAGCCTTGTAAAACCACTGGTGAAAATTTATCAATACAGGCATAAGATCAATTCCTTTATCCATTCCCATGGTGATTCATGGCATCGTGGAAAACATCTGTAATTACATTTTTATTTTCCTTCCACAAAGCATTTTTTGCCTGGAGCAAAGCTGTTTTGTTATTTTTCAAATGTACTTAAAATTGAAATTAATGGCAAAGAATAAAATGGCATCATAGTAAATTGAGATGACCTGCTGTTACCTAACAAGCAGTTCTGATCCAGCTTCTTCTAAAATTTATATTCTAAACCCTCCACTACTTAAAATGAAAAGCATACAGCTGAAAAATATCCATGGCATTTTCTGTATTTTTATCATCATATGCAGTCATGACTATAGAGCAGGGATGTCCAAACTTGGGAACTTTAAGACTTGTGGACTTCAACTCCCAGAATTCCCCAGCCAGCTATGCTGGCTGGGGAATTCTGGGAGTTGAAGTCCACAAGTCTTAAACTTCCCAAGTTTGGACATCCCTGCTATAGAGTAATCTGATATATAGTGATGACAAACCTATGGCACCTCTCTGCCAGCAGTTGCCTAGCTCAGCTCCACCATACATGTGCATCTGCCTCCTATGGGACAGCTGATTTTCGGGTCTCTGCCATGCATGCAGGAGATGTGTGTGTATGCCTGGGGGGCATTTGTGGATATGCGGGAGGCATGTTTTGTCCCAGGAGGCTGCAGGGAGGCCTGCTAGGGCCAAAACAGGGCATGGGGAGTCACACGCATGTGGAGGGAGAGCATGGGGGTGCATGTGTGGGGATCATGCACACATGATCAAGGGAGCCGGGGGCATTGCATTATGGGTGTGGGCCAGGGATGGGGTGCCACTGGCATTACTGCCAGTTCGGCCCGCAAAAAAGTCAGTCAGTAGAAGTAATCTGAAGTACTGCACTCTAACCACTGCACCACTGTGGCTCATGCAAGATGAATGAGTGGTTCTTAATAATAATAATAATAATTTTAATTTTATATCCCGCTCTCTCTCCCCAAAGGGACTCGAGGCGGGGCACAGGCAATTAAAAATACAGTTAAAACCACAGACAGAATACAAAATTAAAAATGAATTAAATTAATCCTGCGCTAAAAACCCATAAACTAAAACTACCCCTAAAACCCCTAACCTTAAAAGAGACTACCCAAGGCCAGCAAGGCGAAAAAGATGTGTCTTTAATTTTAAACGGAAGGAGCAGAGGTCCGTAGTTGTCCTAATGTCGGGGGGAAGGTCGTTCCAGAGGGCTGGGCCCGCCACAGAGAAGGCCCTTCCCCTGGGCGTCGCCCGCTGACAAAGTCTAGTGGACGGCACCCGGAGAAGTCCCTCTCTGTGGGAGCGAATCGGCCGTGAGGATGTATGGGGCAGGATCCGATCCCGCAGATAGCTAGCCATGGAGCGCTTTGAAGATGATGACTAACACCTTGAAGCGCACCCGAAAGACGACAGGTAGCCAGTGCAGCTCGCGCAAGAGCGGTGTTACGTGGGTAAACCTAGAGGTTCCCATTATTGCTCGCGCGGCTGCATTCTGGACCAACTGAAGCCTCCGGGTGCACCTCAAGGGGAGCCCCATGTAGAGAGAGTTACAATAGTCCAGTCGGGATGTCACGAGAGCATGAGTGACTGTGCAAAGGGCGTCCCGATCCAATAGGGGGCGCAACTGGCGTACCAGGCGAACCTGGTAAAACGCCCTCCTGGCCACGGCTGTCACTTGATCTTCCATGGACAGCCGGGTATCCAGGAGGACACCCAAATTGTGCGCCCCATCCACAGGGGCAAGATGTTCGCCCCCTATGGCCAGAGATGGCATCAACTGGTTGAATCTTGATGGTCTCTGAGCTTGATAGATTTGTCGCAGACATTTTATTACTAACTGAGGTAAGTAACGTCATCACTGATTATCATTAGCATTCATGATGTTTCCCAGTTTAGTAATGAAATGTCTGCAAGAAAACAACCAAGCTCAGAGAACACCAAGGATCCCTCATTTCAAGCCCAAACTACAAATAGTCTCCTCTAATATAAGATGTATATGCTATATTTTGACTGGACACATTTTAACCTGAAATGATATGATCTGTTAGGGCCTGTTGAACAATCCCAACACTTTGTTTGCATGAGTGATGTAGGAAATACTGAAAATAGTGTGTGAATCCAGTAAAGAGAAGATGTATAGTCCAACCTACTCTGCTATGCTGAAAGATTCATTATCAAAAGCCATCAGGAATGCAATCATTTGTGCAAAATCTGGTGGTCTTTGATCATCACACCGCTTCGATAACTTCAGACTCTGTTTGAAAATAGTCAATCAACATTCAATGGCAGAGGTTGTCTATGGCTGCCAGACGTCATGTCTGAGAATAATACCCTGTTTCCCTGAAAATAAGACCTTCCCAGGTAATAAGCCCAATCGGGCTTTTGAGCGCATGTGCTAAAATAAGCCCTCCCCCAAAAATATTGCATCACAGCAGGAGCTATGAGGTGACCACGCTCACCTCCTCCTACACCTCAAAAAATAATAAGACCACCCAAAAATAAGTCCAAGCACTTATTTTGGTGCTCAAAAGAAAATAAGACCCTGTCTTATTTTTGGGGAAACACGGTAGATGCTTAGTGCTTTTTGTTATCCTACAATAGATTCAGAAACTGTAATAGATTCAGAAACTGTATGAGTCCTTGAACCTGAGCATCCTTGGTGGCTCAGTGGTTAGGATGCTATATTACAGGCTAACTCACTGCTCACTCCAGCAGTTTGATTCTGAATGGCTCAAGGTTGACCCCACTTTTCATCCTTCCAAGGTTGGTAAAATGAGGACCCAGATTGTTGGGGGGCAATATGCTGATGCTGTAAACCACTTAGAGAGGGCTGTAAAGCGCTATGAAGTGGTATATAAGTCTAAGTGCTATTGCTATTGCTATCAAGTGTTCACATGTCATACTGATCTTGGGCCTGCCAGTTACATGCTTTAACATGATGGGTGTATGCTGATTCCTCTGAATTACTCCAGTAATGGGATTAATTTAGGAGAATGTAGCTGCAGCTTTTTTTCATGACATACAACTGAGTTGTTAATGGAAGGCATAGGGCTGGCTAGGCTCAGCCCTAAACAACCTCTTCTTGGGCACTACTTTCTTTAGCTTTAGAACAAGAAATCAGTAGATTACTATCTAAACTTTGTGTTTAGATAGTAAAACATACAAGCCATAAAAACATACAAAATGTAGCAAAACAATTGAAGTCAAAATTAAATTAATGTCATTGTTAAAAACTTTTGCCATTTTCCTAAACACTGATAAAGTGAGGTCAAATACCCATTCTCAGTGAAATGTTCATTGTTTAGAAGCACAGAGCTGAAGGCCTCTATGGTCCTGTGAATCTCACTTATGTGTTTATATAGTTTTTCCTCGTCTTCCTTCTCCTCCTCCTCCTCTTCCTCCTCCTCCTCCTACCACTGCACCAGTCTAGCAGAGACTGACATTGTATCTTTATGATTTACATATTTATTTGCCACAATGCCATGCAAATACAATGCAAAAAGAACAAAAAGAACTTATTCTTCTTCTTCGTCTTCTTCTCCTCCTCCTCCTCTTCCTCCCCCCTCCCCCTCCTCCTCCTCCCCCCCCCCCTCTGTTTGTAACTACCAATCATCATGATGGTGCTACTGCCCTGCACAAATATAATTCAATAATGAATTCCCCCAAATAAATAAACAGCTTTTTCAAATGGCAGCAGACTGTCACCTTGGAAAGAATGGTGAATGGAAGAGATAAGTGTCTACTCCTCTTTTTCCAGAACATGCTTTGTTCCATGCTTGAAACACAACTCTTGAAACTGTTTTGAGCATGGAACACTTGGAATAGCTTTTTCAAGGTCTAAACAGTTTGTGCTCTTGTTATAACTATGTCACAAAAAACAGAAAATCAATTTATCTGAATCAAAAGCATGATTGTTCTTGAATGCGGTGTTTTGCCAAATATCACAGTGAAAGGGATTGAGTTCATGTTTACCAGAGTCTAAAAAACACAAAAGTTGTCTATATAGGAGTATGGCATCGAAAACAAAATTAGTTGAACTAGGAAGTGATGTAGTCATCAGTTTAATATGTTTTTGAAGCAGACGTAAAGCAGACTCATTTGCAGAAGCTGGAAACAGTAACAGTTTTCCAAATTCCAATTCATATTTATAATTGCTATTCAGTTCTGAAATGAGGATATGAATTGCTTTTTATACCACTTGGCCTCATGAAGCGCAGCCATGTAAGTTTTTTCTGGGAGATGCTAATTTGCATCCAGCCTCGCAAAGCTTCATTTGATCCTGAGATTCACAAATTAATGCTCTACGCTATTAAATTAGATCTCCTAATTTTCAAGCTGGTGAAATCTTAGCGTAAACAACTGTGTCAAACTGTTTCATTTGAGCTGCTTCACTTGCACAGGCAAAGAAGGCAGCTGCAGAAATTGGAGAAGGATAGAAACGTAATAGGGTTATGCCTAAGAAGCTTAAGACCTCTCACCTGGAAGAAGGATGCCCCCTCCCGATGCTTTCTCCTCCCCTGATCCTATGTGTTTTCTCAAATTCAGTCCCTCCGAATACCATGATGCACACACGCTAGACAGTCTGTATAACCCAAGGGTCCCTGAGGCCCTTACAAAAACTACTAAGGTGTAATGTAATGTGACAGATAGAGCTAAGCTTTAAATGTGCATTACGAGCTATATTAAGTTTAATCAGCTACTAATATTTGTCTTGCTCTTACCCAGTTCTTTGACCGAATCCCACCTGCCATCCGAAGTGTTTTCTTTAAGAGACTATAATACATCGTGATCCTTAAAATTTGCATAGCCTGATGTTCTGCTAATGAGAGGCAAAGCTGAAAGATGGCAAAATTCCGATGTGGCGGAATGAGCTACATCACTTGCTGGGATTTATTTATTTAGTTATAATCATAAAATAAATGAAGTTATTTATTTTATAGTCTTGAAAGGTCTTTTAGTTCAATCCCCTGCTTGCTGCAGAATCTATTATCTTTCCCCATCCAAATTCTATCTGAAAATCTCCATGGGAAGGGACCACTAAGCAGACTCCTCAATTGTTCAACAGGTCATCCAGTTGGAACTGCAAAATTCAGGATAACCCATATCGCCGCCCTGGGTCCTCTGTGGAGAAGGGCGGGATATAAATTTAAATAAATAGAAATTAAATAAATAGAAATATACATGTCAGCTAAACTGCTTTTTGGGGGATAACTAAATGCTTGTAATCCATAATCAATAGCCTTAGCTCTGTCCTACTTAAAGGACCTTCTTTGTATTCCTCCTGTTTCTCCTTGTTTTTAATTTCACTCTTTCTCCTGCTCCTAGTTTCATATTATACAGTATGTTCTATAACTATTCTCTTTTTGCAAGATAAAAATACCCTGTTCTTTTAACCATTTTCTCATTGGGATTGGATTCCATTGATTTTATCATCCCTGTCCGTTGACCTTATTCTAATTTCTCCATTTCCTTCTCAACTTTCAACTGTAGTGCCCAGGACTAGACATATGTCATCTAAAAGACAATGGAAATATGCCACATGTTAGAAAACATTTAACATGATGTTACTGACCAGCTGTCTGACACAGGATGCTTGTTGTATTATTTCATTTCATTTCATTTCATTTATTAAATTTATACCCCGCCCTTCTCCAAACTGACCCAGGGCGGCGCACAGGAATATAAAAAATGCATACAAAAACCGTATAAATTTTAAAAAACGTATTCAATAAAATCCTGCGTTAAAAACCAATTAAAATCCCCAAATTTAAAACTATCTAAAAGTCAGTTATGGAGGTTACGCTAGGCCAACTAGATGGAACAAATGTGTCTTTAGACACTTGCGGAAGAGGCGGAGGTCGGAGATGGTGCGAAGTTCAGTGGGTAGATCGTTCCAAAGGGCTGGGCCCGCCACAGAGAAGGCTCTTCCCCTGGGTGTCGCCAGTCGGCATTGTCCGGCTGACGGTACCCTGAGAAGGCCCTCTCTGTGGGAGCGTATCGGTCTAAGGGATGTATGGGGCAGGAGGTGGTCTCGCATATAACTAGGCCCCGAGCCATGGAGCGCTTTAAAGATGGTCGTTAGAACCTTGAAGCGCACCCGAAAGACCACAGGAATGCACCTCAAGCCCCATGTAGATTATTTCAGAATAATCATTCAATTTCCATTACTTTTGACTGTACAATTATATCATAGACTTAACCTTGAAACTTAGAGACCAAGTAAAAGCATTTTTCTTCAAAGGAGTCAAGTTTTTTTTTTTTAATTTATCCCTGGTTGACAATTTTCCCCAAGAAATTCGCTGCTCTAAAATTCAAATGCCAAAATATATACTTCCTTCCCTGTGCAAGTCTTGTAAAAATATATTGTTGTATGAGTCTCTTGTTTGTATGAGGTCATTTAAACATTCTCTCCCTCCCTCCCTTCCTCCCTTCCTTCTTTCCTCCTCTCCCTCCTTCTGGTTATTTAGCATCCTTAAAGTAGGAGGTCAAACTCACAGTTACTAAAAATATAATGATCAATGTAGCAGATCTCTATTAGTTTCTTTTTGTGAGGACATCATAATCTACAAACCATTTCTATCCAAAACCTTCACAAATAGCCTGCTAAAGCTGATTTATGAACACCAGTTCTGTTAAAGAAAACTAGAAAACTATCTCAATGCTCTGGAAATTGTTCCAGTTCTTCTCATTGGGAAGGCACTTTCATCATTAGTGATGTTGTGTGACTACAGTACTTCCAATATCATTGTAGCCAACTCTATGAATCAGCTTCCATTCAGAGATGCTTCATTACAGAATATTCATTTGGTACACACTGACAGTTCTGTTAGCCTATGGAAAAAATATCTATAGAAAGACTAAAAAAATGCCAAATGACTACCTGACTACCGTGGTTTTGGGGTAGAGTACCATCTCTACGCTGATGATACGCAGCTGTATATATCTACCCCAAACCACCCCAACGATGCCGTAGAGGTGATGTGCCAGTGCCTGGAAGCCGTGCAGGCCTGGATGGGAAGTAACAGACTCAGACTCAACCCGTCCAAGACCGAGTGGCTGTGGTTTCCGGCATCCCAGTACAACCAGTTGACTCCATCACTGGCCATAGGGGACGAACATCTTACCCCTGTGGATGGGGCACGCAACTTGGGCGTCCTCCTGGATACCCGGATGTCCATGGAAGATCAAGTGACAGCCGTGGCCAGGAGGGCATTCTACTAGGTTCGCCTGGTACGCCAGTTGCGTCCCCTTTTGGATCGGGATGCCCTATGCACAGTCACTCATGCCCTCGTGACATCCCGACTGGACTACTGCAATTCCCTCTACATGGGGCTCCCCTTGAGGTGCACCCGAAGACTTCAGCTTGTCCAGATTGCAGCCGCGCGAGCAATTATGGGAACCTCGAGGTTTGCCCACGTAACACCGCTCTTGCGTGAGCTGCATTGGCTGCCTATCATCTTTCGGGTACGCTTCAAGATGTTAGTCATCATCTTTAAAGCGCTCCATGGCTCGGGACCTAGCTATCTGCGGGATCGGATTCTGCCACATACATCCCTGCGGCCGATTCGCTCCCACAGAGAGGGACTTCTCCGGGTGCCGTCCACTAGGCTATGCCAGCGGGCGACGCCCAGGGGAAGGGCCTTCTCTGTGGCGGGCCCAACCCTCTGGAACAACCTTCCCCCCGAAATTAGAACAACGACGGACCTCCGCTCCTTCCGTCAAAAACTGAAAACACACTTTTTCTGCCTGGCCGGCCTTGGTTAGTCCTCCGTTTATTAATTGGGTTTTTAGGGCTTTAGCTTTTTAGTATTGTGGGTTTTTAGCGCAGGGATAAATTGTTTAATTTTCTATTTTATCTACTTATGTATTTTTATGTCTGTACTTTTTAATTCCCCTGTGCACCGCTCCGAGTCCCTTTGGGGAGAGGAAGCGGTCTATAAATTAAATATTATTATTATTATTATACCTTACATGAGTATTTCAATTTTTTAAAAAAATATGAAAAATGAGTTGTGGAAAACACATTGGTGGATGTTAGGAATTGAATTGTATAAGCTATGTAGGTAATCTACAGTTAGATTCACAATCGAATGCCTAGTAATTTCTAGGTGGTTTGTGTATGTACATGCATGAGATTGTGCACACATACAATTTCTCTCTCTCTATTTACACACACAGACATACACACACATCAGGGGTGGGTTGCTGCTGGCAATACTGCCGATTTGATGTGCATGCAATTTTGCATGTGCCTGATGTACACTCCACACACCTGCACAATTAGACCATAAATACATCTGTGCATGCGCAAAATTTTAAAAAATGAAAAAAATGTGCAATTAAAATTGTTCTGCACATGTGCAGAACTGAAAAACAAGATGGAAGCGTCTATGGCGCCGCACAGGGAACCTGTTCAGGGGTGTGGCAGGCCTGGGTCCATGCCTTGTCCACTACCGGTTCGGCCGAATCTGTCCCAACTGGTAGGAGCCAACCACTGATACATATATACATATAGTTATACATATACATACACTATAAATATAAATATAAATATTATATATGACACAAGCATATACTTATCCTCCTGTCTCAGCTGATCAGGATAGAACCAATTGGTCTAGAGGCAATTACAATTGCCTCACATGTAATACTTCCCTGGTTCGAATCCCAGTAAGGGTATGGCTAGCTGATGAGAGCTAAATAGCTCAAAATAGATCTATCCTAGTCTCCCTGATTTATTTATTTATCAGCTCAAAAACCTAACACACACACACACACACACATATAATTGTTCCACAACACCCTGTTAGGGCCCCAATTAAGGGAGGAGACATACTGTTTCCTTTTCTGCCTTTCAGCTCATCACCAGAGACCATCTAGACAGAAAGCCATGAGTTCCATTGTGTAATTTTTTTATGTGTGTTACGTTTTTGAGCTGATCAATAAATAAGTCAGGGAGACTAGTATAGATCAATTTCAAGCTTTTTAGCTCTCATCAGCTAGCCATACCCTTACTGGGATTTGAACCGGGGCTGTATTCCATGCCAGGCGAGAGCCTTAGCCATTAAGCCAGCCAGGTTCTCTTCCTGCTCAGCTGACACAGAAGGATAAGTATATATAATTGTTCTAGATGGTCTCTGGTGATGAGCCAAAAGGCAGAAAAGGAAACAGTATGTCTCCACCCTTAATTGGGGCCCTAACAGGGTGTTGTGGAACAATTATATATACTTATCCTCCTGTGTCAGCTGAGCAGGAAGAGAACCTGGCTGACTTAATGGCTAAGGCTCTCGCCTGGCATGGAATACAGCCCCGGTTCGAATCCCAGTAAGGGTATGGCTAGCTGATGAGAGCTAAAAAGCTCGAAATAGATCTATACTAGTCTCCCTGACTTATTTATTGATCAGCTCAAAAACGTAACATACATACATACATACATACATACATACATACATACATACATACATATATAACAGATGTATATACGCATCTGTACACATAAACACACACACACACAAATCTCAAAGATATTAGTAGCATATTACATATTGGTATCTACCTTCACAATTAACATTGCATTTTATTTATTCTGCATTGGGGTATCTGCATACAGAAAGTTTAAAAGAAATCACAACTTTTCTCTGCCTATTTTGGCCTACCATCACACATTGAAAGTAATCTATTTAGAACAATAGACACAGATTTTTCCCCCCAGTGTTGATTAAACTAAGTAGAGTGTACTTAATTACAGTAGAATTAACTGTTCCTTGTGTCAGGCTTCACTCCAGGGCTCAGCAGTAAATTCAAAGGTCTCCAGATTCTTCACCCCTTACTTGAATTGTTTTGGCAGAAAAGAGCTTTCACCTAGATTAGACACTTTATTGCAGAGAAGAATGAAATTTGGTTATTCATATCAAAGCAAAGAATTCAGTGCATTACATTTCTGGACTGTAGTATTTAGACTTTTGGCAAGAGACTCTTTGAAGACCCTAACTGCTTTGGGATAGCTGGGATACAGTTTTATTAAGGTCCTCCAGATTCTGACCAGTTCTGGAGAACCAGTAGCAGAAATTTTGAGTAGTTTGGAGAACTAGTAAATATCACCTCTCACTGGCCCCACCCCCATCTATTCTCTGCTTCCTGAGTCCCAGATGATCAGGAGAAAATGGAGAATTTTCAGTAACCTTCCCCTGCCACGCCCACCAAGTCATGCCACGCCCACCAAGCCACATCCACAGAACTGGTAGTAAAAAAAAATGAATCTCACCACTGAGGTCCTCTCTAGCTCATTCCAGCTTTCAGTCCTTACATTTGGGGTTTCTGATTGAGAAATAAATTCATCTCTTTAAGCAATCGTGGATTAAAAAAAAATTGTATGCTATCTTTCCACCAAAAAATGGTTGGCCATCACTAGTAACAATCCATAATACTAAAAAAGCAATTATCACAATAAATATAACCAAACATTTATATTTTATAAAATATAAAGTAGAATAAATATAGCCAAACATTATCAGATCCAAAAATCAATGAGTATAATATTGAAATCATTATTAGGACATTATCAGAAGCAGAGATTAAAAAGCAGAACAGAGAAAATCTATAAGAATATCTGTAAGAATGTATTCAAATAATATATCATTGTATAACCAGGATATTTTAAATAGTATTTAACAATACTGGAGTTTATCTGCAGTCACTGAAGCCTTTGCAAAGCTGGCAACATTTGCTGCTCCAAATTTCTAATTGTAAACAAATTTCCTATGATAATATAACCTTATATAGTGCTTTCAGCAAACATGTATATCATTATTTCCCTTATAATCCCTTTCTGCACAGATTTTAGTTTTTGGATTAGAAAAGGGAAAATATACTTGACAGGATAGAACATTGGGCCTTGGAAGAATACACTCCAATGTGCAGATGGACTCAGAAATTAATTAATAACAAAAGGTTCTAGAGAATGTGGCCAGGCATTTGATCCTCAGAGGCAATTACACTATATACATTAAAGTGTCCAGTAAGAAATGCAGAAGGATTAAACACAAATGATACTTGAGCGATGTCTATGGAGATTCTCAGTCATCCAGATCATGGTTGTCCTGAAGGTGCTTTTCCAAGAGGCAACTTCATAAACATTTAGCAAAACATAGAAGAACAAACCCATAAGGACAAGATTCAGCATTTGAAAGACAAAAGGACACTCTTTTGAAGACAGCCAAGTCTACATTTTGGACAGAGAGGATTGCTGATTTGAAAGAGGGGTCAAAGAGGTCATAATTAAGGCTATGGTTTTCTCAGTTGCAATGTGAAAGTTGGACCATAAGAAAGGCTGAACTCCAAAGAATTGAGGCCTTTGAACTACAGTGCTGGGGAAGACTCCTGCGAGTCAAACTGGTGAGTCCTAGAGGAGATCAATCTTGACCGCTCTTTTATCCTGAAGATGAAACTCAAATACTTTGGCCAACTAATGAGAAGGAAAGACTCACTGGAGAAGAGCCTCAGGCTGGGAAAGATTGAGGGCAAAAGAAGAAAGGGACAACAGAGAATGAGGTGGCTGGATGGAGTCTCCAAAGCAGTCAGCATGAGCTTAGATAGACTCCAGATGCTGGTAGAGGGCAGGGAGGCCTGGAGGAATGTTGTCCTTGGGGTTGTGATGCATCAGACATGACTTCACAACTAATAAAACAAATCTTAACAGAGGGGGAGGGATAAGACATCATCTATCTCCAGTCTACAACACAGTTCTTTCAGCAGTTCCAAGAAGGCTCCACGCCTATTTGCACTACTAAGGTGACCCTGAGGACACAGGGTGGCCTCAATGACTCTCTAAAAGAATGCACATAACCAGCTGCTTGGAGGGCAAGTGGTCTCAATGACTCTCTAAAACAGGGGTGTCAAACTGAAGGTCCAGGGGCCCAATCTGGCCCGCCCTGGAAATAATGAAGGACCAGCTTGCAGAGCCTCTGCCAGCAAAAATGGAGCTTGGGAGGGCTGCATCCAACATGAGTGACCATGCCCACCATAGCCACCCCCCAAGGTCAAACACAACCTTGATGCAGCCCTCAATGAAATTGAGTTTGACACCTCTGCTCTAAAAGAATACAAATGACCAGCTGCTTGCAAGGAATATAAATCCTTACATCCAGTCTGAAGTGAAGAAACTTCATGGATGAGAAGTGAAACATCTTCAAATAAAAAACAAGGGAGTCCAAATGCTTCTTGCAAAAGCACCTTTGGGATACCTGAGGGATCAACTTTTTCCAAGAGTTTTTACCAACTTGGCAGAACGGGCATGCTGCAGAACCTGTCAGCCAAAGAGTCTTGATTGGCAGGGATTAGAAGATGGTTATTTTCCCACAGTGGTCTCTGCTCTATGAAACATCCCTCTGGAGATCAGAATTGCCCCAACCATGTTAACCTTGCCTAAGGCCCTCAAAATCTGGCTGTTATGGAGCCTGGGACTCTGAATGTGTCAAGGTTCCTATTTCCTGGCTGCATTGCTCCCTGGCCACATATCTCGGCTGTTATGTGTATTTATTTTCGATGTTTTTATTTATTGTTTTAAAATGTTTTGAGTATTTTAATGGTAATGTATAATTTTTGAATTGTAAGCCACATCATCATTGATTGAAATGGGCGGCTATAGAAATTGAACACATACATACATACATACACTCACAATCTCTTCTTTTAAAAAAACCCCAATCACTTTTCAATGCGCTCTGTTTACCAGGTTCCTAAACTATTTGAGACAGAATGAAATGAATAAACTTTTCTTTAAAAAACAGAAAGAAAGAAAGAAAGAAAGAAAGAAAGAAAGAAAGGATTTAGATGAAGGTCATGCCATGTCAACATATACATTAATCAAAATATTTGGAGAGCCAGTTTTGGGTAGTGGCATCAGGCTAGAAATTGTAAAGTTGTGACTTCTAGTCCCATTTTTGGCCCAAAGCCAGTTGCTGATCCTGGGCTAGTCAGTCTTTCTCAGTCCTATGTAAATAATAATAATAATAATAATAATAATAATAATAATAATAATAATAATAATAATAATAATAATAATAATAATAATAATAATAGTAATAGTAATAGTAATAGTAATAGTAATAGTAATAGTAATAGTAATAATAATAATAATAATAATAATAATAATAATAATAATAATAATAATAATAATAATAATTCTACGTAGATACTTGGTTGATACCTAGGATGCTGATAGCAAACTGTATCAACAATTAGCACCAGTCAATAGTATTTGTAATATGCATTTTTAAATGTTCAGTTGCCTGAGTTTCATGTTTTATGAATAAAGTAAATAATAATAATTGTAATAATAATAACAATAATAATAATAATATGCAAATATGCAAAAATAGAAAACAGTTCTAACAACAAATGGGGAGAACATTGGTGAAGTCAACATCAGATGAGGAATCTTCCGAGGAAATTCACTTTCACCACTACTGTTCAACATTGCATTAGTTCCCCTGACAATAATCCTATGGAACACAAAACTGGGATACCAAATCTCAAGACAACATGGCAAGATAAACCATTTACTATACATGGATGACTTTAAAATGTATGTGAAAAGCCCCACTGAACTTAAATCAATACTCAACACAGTTCAACTGTTCAGCAGTGACATCAAAATGAACTTTGGACTTGAAAAATGTGCTATATTATCCATGCAGCGAGGAAAAATGGAAAAAACAGAAGGAATATTACTGGGAAATGGAAATATAGTGAAAGCAATAGCAAAGGATGATGGTTACAAGTACTTAGGCATATTGGAAGCAGATAAGATCTTGAATGAAAAAGTCAAAGAGTCAACACAAAAGGAATATATCAGGAGGGTGCGCAAAATATTAAAATCAAAGCTGAATGCCGGAAACGTAATTAAAGCCATTAATACATGGGCAGTTCCAGTGATACGCTATTCAGCTGGAATCATCAACTGGACTGTGTCTGAACTGGAAAACCTGGACCGGAAAACACGCAATCTTTTGAATATATACCATGCTTTACATCCACGAAGTGATATTGACAGGTTGTACCTGCCAAGAAAAATAGGGGGCAGGGGGCTATTGAAAATCCATCAAACTGTAGAAGAAGAAAAATGAAGTTTGAATGATTATGTGAACCAAAGTACAGAAAAATTGCTGCAGGCTGTAAAAATTTATTTATTTTATTAAATTTATACCCCGCCCTTCTCCTTGTTAGGACCCAGGGCGGAGAACAGCCCTGCTGTTCTCCAAAATGGAGAACAGCATAAAAATAACAGAAACAAAGGCAGAATATAAGGAAAAACAGCTGGATGACAGATTAAATAGATGGAAAACCAAGGCTTTGCATGGACAGCAGTTGAAAAACATTGAAGGAAAATGTGATGACAACTTGACATGGACATGGCTTAAGATGGGAACTATCAAGAAAGAAACGGAAGGTTTAATACTGGCCGCTCAAGAACAAGCACTACAAACTAATGCCATGAAAGCGAAGATTCAAAACTCCACTGACAACCCAAACTGCTGACTTTGCAATAACAAAGTCGAAACTGTTTCACATTTAATATGTGAATGCAGCAAAATTGCACAAACTGATTACAAAGCTAGACATGACCGAGTTGCTAAATTAATCCACTGGTCATTATGTAAAAAATATGGTTTACCTGTATCCAGAAAGTCATGGGAACACAAAGAAGAAAAGGTTATCGAGAATGAGAGTGTGAAGATCTTGTGGGACTTTCGAATACAAACAGACCGTCATTTGGAGCACAACACACCAGATATCATGGTTGTAGAGGGCCGAAGTGTACAGTTCATTGATATCGCTGTTCCTGGAGATGCCAGAGTCGAAGAAAAAGAACTAGAAAAAATCATGAAATATCACGACCTGGCCATCGAAACCACACGGCTATGGATGAAGCATGTCACAGTGACACCCATTGTCATCGGGGCACTTGGCACCATGTCCAAGAATTTTAATAAATATCTCAGCAAATTGCAGCTAACTGCAATAACACCAGCGGAACTGCAAAAACTGGCGCTACTTGGCACATGTTATATTCTACGTAGATACTTGGTTGATACCTAGGATGCTGGCAGCAAACTGTATCAACAATTCAATTCAATTCAATTCAATTTAATATTTGTAAACCGCTCCCTCTCCCTATAGGGACTCGGGGCGGTGCACAGGAAGAATAAAAAACAATAAATAAATACAAACATTTCTTTAAAAAACAAATTAAACCTAAACCTGTGCTAAAATTGCCCATTAAAACTAAGCTATACTAAAAAACTACCCAATAAAACCCCAGAGACAGAGAGACTATCCTAGGCCGGCCAGACAGAAAAGATGTGTTTTTAATTTAAGACGGAAGGAGCGGAGGTCCATGGTCGTCCTAAGGTCGTTCCAGAGGGCCGGGCCCACCACAGAGAGAGCCCTTCCCCTGGGTGTCGCCCGCTGACAAAGTCTAGTGGATGGCACCCGGAGAAGTCCCTCTCTGTGGGAGCGAATCGGCCGTGAGGATGTATGAGGCAGGATCCGATCCCGCAGATAGCTAGGTCCCGAGCCATGGAGCGCTTTAAAGATGATAATTAACACCTTGAAGCGCACCCGGAAGACGACAGGTAGCCAGTGCAGCTCGCGCAAGAGCGGTGTTACATGGGTAAACCTGGCGGTTCCCATAATTGCTCGCGCGGCTGCGTTCTGGACTAGCTGAAGTCTCCGGGTGCACCTCAAGGGGAGCCCCATGTAGAGAGAGTTACAATAGTCCAGTCGGGATGTCACGAGCGCATGAGTGACTGTGCGAAGGGCGTCCCGATCCAATAGGGGCCGCAATTGGCGAACCAGGCGAACCTGGTAAAACGCCCTCCTGGCCACGGCACCAGTATTAATAATAATAATAATAATAATAATAATAATAATAATAATAATAATAATAATAATAATAATAATAATAATAATAATAATAATAATAATAATAATAATAATAATAATAATAATAATAATAATAATAATAATAATAATAATAATAATAATTTGACTTGAGCATTCTGAGTCTACAAAGGGCCACCCTGCTTGGAACTGCTTATATCCTCCAACGTTACCTTGACAGTTCCTAGGTCCTTGGTTAGGACTCGAGCTGTTGAGCTACCAACCAGCCCCAAAGGCTGTGAATCTCACCAAAGATTAACATAATAATAATAATAATAATAATAATAATAATAATAATAATAATAATAATAATAATAATAATAATAACAACAACAACAACAATAACAATAACAACAACAACAACAACAACAATAACAATAACAACAACAACAACAACAACAGCCACAATGGGACGCAGTGGCTCAGTGGCTAAGATGCTGAGCTTGTCGATCAAAAAGGTCGGCAGTTCAGTGGTTCGAATCCCTAGTGCAGCGAAATGTGCTTTTTCAAGAGGAAATAGGAACCACCTTTGGTGGGAAGGTAACAGTGTTCCATGTGCCTTTGGCATTTAGCCATGCTGGCCACATGACCATGAAGATATCTTCGAACAGCGCTGGCTCTTTGGCTTTGAAATAGAGATGAGTACCTCCCCCTAGAGTCAGGAACGACTAGCACATATGTGTGAGGAGAACCTTTACCTAATCTTAAACAGATATGAAACCTTTACCAATCATCATCATTGTCATCAGCATCATCTTGCTAAGAGTACTGCAGGGATTGTCCAAATCAGGACTGACTCAAGCAAACAAAAATTGTGGGGAAAATATTACTTCTTGTTTCCCAGAAGAAATACAGCAATTTATGGCATAAGTCCAATGTGAAATGAAGCAGAAACCCATTTGGGCAATGGAAGTTCCCTTTCCCTTTCTTTGCTACAGCCTGCTTCTTTTAAGAAGATGCCCAAGGCACAGAAATAGGAAAGAGAATTTGATTTACGTAGGATAAACAACTGGATGGAATCCTATTTCTTTATTTTATTAGTATCAAATTAGCATGCATTTCAATTATCATTTAAAAGAGTGTGGGTTCATTTGGGGGGAAAGAAACCTCATTAGGCCTATGACATGAAACTCATTTGGGATAATATTAACACAGGCACTTGCTAAGCTTCTGCAAACTTTAATCTTTGCGAGAACTTTTGTTTTGTTTAATTTGTGCCTCCAGATCACAGTTAACTCCTGGTGACTCACAGAACTCACAGTCTCCTAATTTCTATCCTGATGTCTTAACCACTAATTTAAACTGGAAGGACACAGTTGACAGCAATTGTGGAACAAATTCAGTGGTAGATCTCGATTTGTGTATCAGATATAAATATCATACTTCAGGGTACAGAAAAGAAAACATTGAGTACTGTTGAGGAACACATTAAAAAAACCACTAGATACTGGGGTCTTTTGCTTGAGCAGAGGGTTGAAATAGGGTTTCGAATAAGACCTCCAAGATCCAGAGATGGTATTCAACTGGTTCAGACTGGTTCATCCAAACGAAATCACGAGTGGTCCTGCGCCCCTTCCCTCTGCCATTCTATTTAGGCATGTTTTTGAGACTGGGCACATGCATGGAAGGTGCACATGCAAGCAAAGTGCATGCACGAAGTACAAACCAGTGGTAACAAAATGTGAAACCCACCACTGTCAAGATCCTTCCATGTCTGCTAATCTGTTAAAATGTAATGAAGGCCTTTCAAGTACATTTCTTTAATTCATGTCAATTGAGGAATGACAAGCAACTGTGAATGTTGAGACAGTCAATTTTGCTATTTGCTTAGCTTTGTGAATCAAGGCAAATATATGTGTCCCAGGATAACGTTGCAGGGTCCAATCTAAGTCGATCATCTGGACTAGAGGCCTATTCTTCCAAGCTTTTAGGCTCATGCTGGAGAGAGAGAAGTTCTCTGATGATGGGTTACAGCACGAGTCCTCAAGCTTTGGTCCCAGTGACCAACTCAGATTGGACCTTGTAGCAAGGACTTTATTTAAACCAGGGATGTCCAACCTTGGCAAGTTTAAGACTTTTGGACTTCAACTTTCAGAATTCCCCAGCTAACCCTTCCTCATGCTGACTGGGGAATTCTGGAAGTTCAAGTCCACAAGTCTTAAACTTGCTAAGGTTGGACACCCCTGATTTAAACATTGCGTATGGACAAATCATTTCTGATCATCAATCTGTTAATGACAAGGAATCAGTGAGAAGTAACAGAATTCTGATTTGTGATCATGGGCATGCCAAGAATCTGGAGCCATGTACAGAGAGAGCCATTGCTTAAATTTATTCCACCAAAGTGGAAAGTTACAGTGACAACATTTGTGTTGAGTTATGAACTATGTACAGCAGATTCTGCGAGCTAGAGAAAAACAACCAAAGAGGCTGTGAAGTCAGAAAAGAAGACAGGTGTTTGATTGGTTCCTGTTCTGATTCACCCTTTTCATGCCTCATAATGAATAAGCGCTTCATCTAAAAAAAAGCTGGGAAAGCATACTGGCTCTTTTTCCCCCCTTCCAGGTATTCTTGGGTGTTAAGCTAGAATTACAATGACATTTGAAAAGGGTTTCCTTTTCTAGGAATTTTGCAATGAATTTTGCAAACTTTATAGAAAGAAACTTGCTAAATTCCCCTGCAGTGTATACAAACCCTAACTTGAACAGCTGGAGGGAACCTAATTTTTACTTAGATTTTTTTTTTTAGTCAAAAGAAGGTCACATAATGAAAGGTGAATACCAATATATAGCTTCAAACGGCATAGATGAAGTCAAGAAAGCTAAAGCTCAGAATATCCTCTGATGTTACCTTAACAGTTCCTAGGTCCTTGGTTAGGACTCGAGCTGTTGAGCTACCAACCAGCCCCAAAGGCTCTGAATCTCACCAAAGATTAACCACAGAATAATGCTAATGCTAATGCTAATGCTAATGCTAATTCTAATAATAATAATAATAATAATAATAATAATAATAATAATAATAATAATAGTAGTAGTAGTAGTAGTAGTAGTAGTAGTAGTAGTAGTAGTAGTAGTAGTAGTAGTAGTTCCAGAGGTTTGGATTTGAGTACAGCAAAAACCACTGGGAACATCAGGTTGAGAAAGTTTTAGAGAATGAGAAAGTCAAGATATTGTGGGACTTCAGAATTCAGACTGACAGGCACTTGGCCTACAACACACCTGACATAACAATAGTTTAAAAGAAAAAAAGTGTGGTTCATTGACATTGCAATACCTGGGGATGCACGAATTGAAAATAAGCAGCAAGAAAAAATCACAAAGTACCAGAACTTGCAAATTGAAGTTGAGCGACTGTGGAAAAAGAAATCATGTGTTGTCCTGATTGTAATTGGAGCCCTTGGAGCAATACCTAAAGAGCTATCTCGCTATTTAGAAATTCTAAATTTACCGGACTTGAACATTCTGACTCTACAAAAAATTACCCTACTTGGAACAGCTGAAATCCTCCGACGTTACCTTAACAGTTCCTAGGTCCTTGGTTAGGACTTGAGCTGTTGAGCTACCAACCAGCCCCAAAGGCTGTGAATCTAACCCAAGATTAACCCCAGAATAATACTTGGTTGATACCTAGGATGCTGGCAGCAAACTGTATCAACCATTAGCACCAGTCAATAGTAATTGCAATGCATTTTTAAATGTTCAGTTGGCTGAGTTTCATGTTTTATGAATAAAGTAAACAACAACAACAACAACAAACAACAACAAAGTTTCTTTCAACATATAAGAAACAAGAAAAAATCAAGGAAGCAATAGGCCTACTAAGGGCAGGAATGGGCTGCTACGGTTTCACTTGGGTTCGGGAGAACCCATAGCTAACATTATGGCTGGTTCGGAGAACCTCCAAATCCTGCCCCTTACTGGCTCCACCCACCCCTCTCGTCCCCTCCTACCCCTCCCCTCCTAGGAGTCTCCACGTGGCCTGTTTTGGACGCAAGGTAAGTGCAGGGCCCACACACAGGTTTGGGGAGGGGGAAAAACGACCCTCCTGGAAGTTCTAGAAAGCCGGAAACATTTCCTCTGAAGGATCTCTGGTGCCTGGGGAAGATGAAAATGCCCCCCCCCCACACGCCATGGTGCAGGAGGCTGACTAGGCCATGCCCGCCATGGCCATCCAGCCACTGAGCAAAGAACCTGTTGCTGAAATTTTTGAAGCCTACCCCGATTAAGGGGACATGGTAGCCAGGAGGCAAAGATATGACAGGTGGCAGGGAGAAAGCAAAACTGCTTAATTCATATTTTGCCTCAGTCTTTACACAAAAGGAAAACAAATAGTCCAACCTATCAAAAGCAACAGCACAGAAGACTATGAATACAAGTCAAAATTGGCAAAGAAATGGTAAGGCAACACCTATTTTCTCCAGACAAGTTCAAATCACCAGAACCAGAAGGATTATATCCCAGAATTCTAAAGTTTCGAGCAGACATAATTTTAGAACCATTGAACCATATTTTTCAAAGGTCCTGGAGCACCAGGGAACTACGAGACAACTGGAAAAGAGCTGATGTGGTTCCCATCTTCAAAAAACAAATGGAAAAGAAATGGATCCAGGAAATTTGTGCCTATCAATCAAGATAATCAAGCCAAGGAACTGAGTTTTGAGTTTTCATGGAGAGGATGAGACTTACATCATTTCATAAATACATTCATGGGTAAATATATATTTTAAAAAGAAATTGGGCTGTTTAAAGGCTGATTTAAGCTGCTTAAAGGCAGCCTTTCATATACCCTTGGTTTTCATTATACTGATTGATTTCGCATCATTATTTTTATACTACTGATTTAGACCAGAACCGTGTGTGACAGCCTAAGATTTTGTAGGGTGGGAGGACAGGAAACAGTTTGGCAGTTATCTGTAAAAATTAGAGATGTAGTTAGACATCCAGGAAATTGAGGAAATTGGATCTGATTAATACTTTACGGGTTTGGTTCGCATTCCAATCCAGGGTGTATCTTATTACTTCAAAGGGTATTCTTTGGAGCCAAACAGCATTGCTAATTTCTCTGATAGGCCCTCCCTGGTATATTTCAACACACATTTCACGCAGTGGTCCTTCTCTTTCACCTATTCAAATTATACAATGTCTGTATTGCTTGGGGAGGAGAGATCAGGCCCATTCTCCCACTTCATCTACAGGTATTATTCAAATGAAATTCTATATAATCATTATATTACCTCAACAACATATATATATTCTGCTGCGCTTGTTTATAACTTATTTTGGTGCAGTAAACACTTTTTTCTTTCAATAGGTGTAAGTATTGGGAAAGGAACAGTGGTGGTATTCAGCCAGGTGTGGGTTCGGGCAGATACTACTGCTGGTTTGCTCAGGGGCGCACCATGTGCATGTGTGCACTTTGTGTGCACTTGGCACACATGTGCAATACATCTAAAATGCCTCTGTGCATTTGCAGTTGCAAAAAACAAGATGGCGGTGACTATGGCACCACCAGGAGAACCAGTTCAGGGGTGTGACAGTCCTGGGTTGCTGCTGGTTCCAGAGACCCAGGCTGCTAAGCTACTACTGTTTTGGTTGAACTGGTCCAAACTGGTAGGAACCCACCACTGTATTCAGGTGGATCGGACCAGTTTAGGTGAACCGATAGTGGCCCATCCACCCCGGTGTTATGCCATCCTATTTAGCCATGTGTTATAAGCTACGCACATGTGTGAAAGCCGTGTGCATGAGCAAAGCACATGTGCCTCACATGCTCACATTTTTGGTGTGTGGTGAATCCGTATAAGGTGAATAATAGACTGTGGTTTTAGAAATTTAGTTTCTTGACTGTTAATTGACTTTCCTCTGGAAAAGGTAGAGGGAGGGAAGAATATTAAACCTGTTCCCTTTAAGTGGCTTTTAGCAGCAGTAATCTTGTTTGTTTATTAATCAGACTCCCTAATCTCAATTTGTAATCTTCTCTCATTAGACAATATATTTTGGAGAGATTCTTAGTATAATGAGGACCCTTATTTCATTACCAATTTGCAACTAATCAACTATCAATCAAGTTAATAAGGTACCAGGATATCTTGGGGTATCCAATATATTGTAGCATGCTGTTTCAAGAACCACAATGCAGGAGAGGATCAGGAAATAGAGATTGGATGGATGGATGGATGGCCATGCTCACTTATAAACACATCATTTGTTAAGTATAACACGTTCCATAACCTATGAAATTGGGAGCCTCTAAGGTACTTTGAGGTTTTTGGTTTTGTTTTGTTTTTAGCAATTGAAACCCTGCTAACTAAGGGAAAATCCAATTAGTAGGTTATAGGTGTGAGTAGGTTCAAGAGAACCATCAAAGTGGGTATTGAACATGGATGCCTGGTACAGTCGTAATAATAAATCAAGTAGACAGGAACAGAAACAGCATACAGAAATTCAAAGGAAGCTAAACAAAAAAGAAGCAATTCTTCCATTTCTGTTCAAAATTGGAAAGGACACGTCTGCTGTTCAAAATGGACAGATGGTTATTGGAGTGGGAAAAGGGTCAAATGAAACAAATATCTTTAACTGTAGCAATTCTATCTGGCAACAGAGTTCTGAGTCTCTTCAATGTGTGCATCATTGTCCAATCCTCAGAGCAGACTGATTTTTTTATTATTACATTTGATTATTACTGCTGGTGTCCCTATTCATCTTTCTGAATTAACAAGCTATACTTTGCTTTCTTTATTATGCTTGATTAACAGGAATAATGCTAACATTTCCAGGAAACTATTGGATAAATAGCATCTTTCTGCATGTGAATGACAGTAATATTGCTTTCCCTGATTTGTAAAGCTCTTGTAGCAATTTTTTTTAAAGCATCCTTTCTGTAATCTGGACTATTGCAACTCTCTCTACATGGGGCTCCCCTTGAGGTGCACCGGGAGACTTCAGCTAGTCCAGAATGCAGCCGCGCGAGCAATTATGGGAACCGCTAGGTCTACCCATGTAACACCGCTCTTGCGCGAGCTGCACTGGCTACCTGTCGTCTTCCGGGTGCGCTTCAAGGTGTTGATTATCATCTTTAAAGCGCTCCATGGCTCGGGACCTAGCTATCTGCGGGATCAGATCCTGCCTCATACATCCTCACGGCCGATTCGCTCCCACAGAGAGGGACTTCTCCGGGTGCCGCCCACTAGACTTTGTCAGCGGGCAACGCCCAGGGGAAGGGCTCTCTCTGTGGCGGGCCCGGCCCTCTGGAATGACCTTCCCCCCGACATCAGGACAACCACGGACCTCCGCTCCTTCCGTCTCAAATTAAAAACTCATTTTTTCTGTCTGGCCGGCCTAGGATAGTCTCTCTGTCTTTGGGGTGTTATTGGGAAGTTTTATAATATAGCTTAGTTTTAATGGGGAATTTTAGCGCAGGTTAGATTTAATTTATTTTTAATGAAATGTTGTATGTATTTATTGTTTTACTTTGCCTGTGCACCGCCCCGAGTCCCTGTGGGGAGAGGGTGCGGTTTAGAAATATTAAAATTCTTATTATTAAATTCTTATTATTATCTCTAAGAGATTTCAGTTGGAGACACATTTAAAATGGGTAGATGATACTCTGGTTTAAAATGTCACATTCGCAGGGAAATAGTGAACGTGCCTTCCTCCCAGATGGAAGGTTGAAACTTTCAGCATCATTGTTATTAACTATCCATATCCTTCAAATAGTATTGGCAACAACTGTCTTTAGCTCTAATGCTTCATCCTGGCATGTACAAAGCTATTTATCTATACAATTGCCAAGATATATTAATTGAAATCTTTCCTTCTGAAAAAGGTTGTAGAGCTGGATTTCTTTTTACAGAATATTTTTAGATGGCATATCATAAATTGTTGGATTTGATTGTTTCATGACAATAACCTCTTTCCAATTACCAAGAGTTTAACCAGGGATGAAATCTACTTACCTTTGGTACTGGATTGTGTGCATGCAGGCGTAGCACCTTCCACACATGTGCAGAGCATCAAAAATGGATGTGATCTTGAAGCAGATTCCAAGAAAGATTAGAGAAGCTAGAAGGAAATTTTCCTTCTTGTCTAAAACATTGTTTGATCATGGGATCTGGTTCAAGTGGGTGATACCCGAAGGGATGCTGGTGTTCTGGGAAGGAGGTAGAGTGAAGATTAAAACAGTTGCTGAGGCGGAAGCCTTTCTTAAAAAACATTCCTCTGTCCTGGGAGAAGATCCAGGGGGGGCAGGGGGAGCCATGGCCCCGTCCGCTGGGGGCCCGGGGGAGAAGGGGGAAGATACAATTGCCAAGAGACTTAGATCTAAAAAATAACTTTGCCCTTGTTTTTTTTTTGAGTAATATTGTATGATATTTGTAATCTGGATTTTTGTAATTGACTGACAGTATATAATTGAAAAATTTAGGAATATGTACTTGCTCCCAGCTTGTAGTGTTATGTGAAATGTTTTTTTTCTTTCCTTTTAATAATGTAACTTGAGGTACCGGAGGAGCCGACAACTTTGACGTGACTACTCTCAAAATTTCTATGTAACCCTTACCCTACCCCACAAAAAATGTAAACTCAATAAAACTTTTTCAATATAAAAAAAAAATGGATGTGATGACATCCAGGTGGGTGGGTGGAGCCTGCTACTGAATGTGCCTGGAAGGTAAATAGAACAGCAAGGGGAGGGAAGAATCTGCTGTGCCATGCAATTTAGATTAGCTAGAATACATCCCTTCGACTGATCCGCTCCCACAGAGAGGGCCTTCTCAGCGTGCCCTCAGGGTGTCGGCTGGGCAATGCCGGTTGGAGACACCCAGGGTAAGGGCCTTCTCTGTGGCGGGCCCTACCCTCTGGAACGACTTGCCCCCCGAACTACACACCATCTCAGACCTCCGCCTCTTCTGCCAGCGTCTTAAAACGCACCTTTTCCAACAAGCCGGCCTAGCATAACCTCCCGTTTTGACTGTTTTTAGATGGATTTTAATTCGGGGGATTTTATACTATTTTAGCACAGGTTGTGGATTTAATAGTTTTTTTAAATTTGTATTTTTGTTATATTTGTATTGTTTTAAATTTCCTGTGTGCCGCCCTGGGTCCTTTTGGAGAAGGTGCGGGGTATAAATTTGAATTAAAAAAAAAAGAAAGCAGTAAAGTAGCATCTGAATTAATGACAAAATTAATTCAGATGGCCTGAATTAATTGGAAACTGGCCTCAGTTTCCAAAAGATGTAGAAGAGATGCTAATACAATTTTAAGAATGGAATGGAATGGAATGGAATGGAATGGAATGGAATAGAATAGAATAGAATAGAATAGAATAGAATAGAATAGAATTCTTTATTGGCCAAGTGTAATTGGACGCAAAAGGAATTTGTCTTTGGTACATATGCTCTCAGTGTACATAAAAAGACAAGATACATTTGTCAAGAATCATAAGGTACAACACAATAATAGCCATAGGATACAAATAAGCAATCAAATCCTATTAGGAAACAATCAATATAAATCGTAAGGATACAAGCAACAAAGTTACAGTAATACAATCATAAGTGGGAGGAGATGGGTGAGAGGAATGATGAGAAGACTAATAGTAATGCAGCCTTAGTAAATGGTTTCGCAATGGTGAGGGAATTATTGGTTTAGCAGAGTGATGGTGTTTGGGGGGAAAACTGTCCTTGTGTCTAGTTGTTCTGGTGTGCAGTGCTCTATAGCATCGTTTTGAGGATAGAAGTTGAAACAATTTATGCCCAGGATCCAAGGTGTCTGTAAATATTTTCACAGCCCTCTTTTTGACTGATGCAGTATACAGGTTCTCAATGGAAGGCAGGTTGGTAGTAATTGTTTTTTCTGCAGTTCTAATTAGAACAGAAACCAGCAACCTGGTTCTCTCCATATATTTTGGCCAAAAGGAAAGATAGATCAGTGTGAGTTTACTGAGGTTTGTATTTTCAGGAAAGAAAGCAAAGAAATGAAATAGTTGTTTCAGGCTTCTAAAAGCCCAGTCTAAGTAATTGCACCCTGCAGCAGCTAACTCTGAAAAACATTTTTGTCAACCAAAGGTAAAATGAGTTTATCTTAATATAATGGTCAAACTCCGATTCCCCATTCTTGCTTAACTTTAATTGTATTCAGCTTTATAAGGGTTGCATCCAGCATTGCTAGATAAATCTTATGATAGGATGGTTTCATGAAATGCCTGCTCTTCGGCAACTTAGGAAATTGATCCAACACAAACAAGATCAAAAATCAATTTTGTGTGAAAGGATCCTTGGCGCATTAAGCCACATGCGCTTTATCTGAAGGCTTATGCTTTATTAGGATGAACAAGGTCACAGTAGAAAGGAAGCTGCTTGAAATGCCTGCCCAAAAGTGGTGGTTGTAGCTGTGAAACATACTACATTTTTCTCGTGAAGGAGAGAGAGAGAGAGAGAGAGAGAGAGAGAGAGAGAGAGAGAGAGAGAGAGAGAGAGAGAGAGAGAGAAGGCACAGTTGCATTATGCAAGGCACAATTATATTGTTTGAAGAGCTGCAGTATAACCAGAAATTATATGTTAACTTCCTCAGTTAATATACTATCTAGAGCTACGTCTATTCACAAAAGAAACACTCATTTCATACACTTAGAAAACATTATACCACAAATTAGCAAAACATTATCTTATCTCCCCATATAGCAATTTAAATTTTCATGAATTGGATCTGCTGCCTGCCTCAGAAAGATCTCAAAAAGAAAATATATGTTGCTGAGATATTTTCTTTGAGGGGGGGGGGAGCTACAGCTTTAACCGGTCCAGTTTATCAGCTCCTTAAACGTAAACAGGAACGTTTGCATAATCAATGTTAATTTTGGTGCTTGCCTTTATGTGTTTCAGTTTATTTTTGATACCTAAAAGGTGACAAACATACATAATATTCCTCCTTTCTCCTATTTTCCTGGTCTGAGAAAGAGTAACTGGCCCAAAGTCACCCAAGTTGGGACTAAGTTCACAGCATCTTGTTTTCTAGGGCAAGATGTCCTTGACTCTCTGAGAAAGGAATGTTATTATAACTATATATCTCTCTCATACTCCATATATTCCCCCTCCCATTTTCCCACGGCATTGAATGTGGCAGGCCTGAAGGCGCAATGCAAAAGATGGCTTCCAGGCCTGACACCAGCAGCTTAAAAATTGCACCAACAACCTATTGGGAAAAAAAAATTAAGAAGCTACTAAAAATGCCTTTCGCTATGTTTTTCATGCCACGTCCTATTGTAGAATTGAAAGTGGAATAACTGTAGGAAGAGTCAGTTAAGATAGATCACCATAGGCACATGATGGATCGAGAGGTTTCCCAGACAGGGCTGGAATTTTCTTAACAATTGAGATGGCAGTTCTGCTCAGTGACCTTCTGATCTCTTCAACAGGACCCCCTCTAAGATTGTTCTGACCTAGGCTTCCTGATACAGTAAATAGCAGACACTTAGTCCCAAAACCCCTCTTTTTATTTCAAAAGCTGTGAATTATGTTCATTCACAGCCCGTAATGAGTCCCAAATAGTTGTAAAGAGTCCTACAGTAGGCTGTCAAAGTTTTTCGGGATAAGGCTGATAAGCACCCATCTTTATCTTCCTTGAAATGCTGCCAAAGACTTAATTGGCAATTAGCTTGGCAAGGCCACATGGAACAAAGAGTCAAAACAGAGCTTTAGAAGGTAAACTGACCAGCATGAACAAAGTTGCTTCCTGCAAAGGCTCACATGCCTTTGCTTCTTCTTTATGTCCTGTGGGAGAGGCCAATCACCTCCAAGCTTTACTCTCAAGTCGTCCCTTCTGTCTTAACTGTTCTTGCCTTCTGGCAGCTCAGCACATGTGCGCACTGGGAATAGAGGGAGCCTGTCCCTCTACCTCACTGATGTCCAACCCTGGAGGCTCCGGAGGTAGCACATAACTCCCAGATAGCCTTGGCCCCCGCTCTGCCTCTGATGCAGAGCCGTTGTCTGAGGCTCCCCTAGATTCCAGAACTGTCCCATGTTCCTCCCCAACCTTCTTGCTGTCCAACTCTGTTGCCAGCTCTCCAGGCTGCTGACAGACCACAACAAAGATGCCTCTCCTACCCAACAATGTTGCTCAGTTCGTTGATTTTGTTTTGCTGTGTAGTTTTTCATTCGCTTATTTTAGAGTAAGTAAAATCCCAGCAGTTCTGAAAGCGACACTAGTTGGCCCACATCAGAAAGCCAGGCCTAGATCCAGCAGATGAGGAACATCTACTGTCTTATATTCAACCTCCCATAAAATGTTGAGAAGGTAGACTACAAATAGAGACTCCTCAGGAAGAAACAGATTATTGGGAGGCATGACAGTCTGGTTTCAGGCCTGGCGATGGATTTAGAAATTGTTTATCACTATCATGAACAACCTGTGAAACTTAGATGGAGGGAACTAGTAGAAACTTGTTTCCCCCCCCTGATTGTAGAGCCACAGGTGCCAATAGAGATGTGTGTGTGTGCATATATTTTTACATGTAATCTGTTATTGTGCTTTCATTTTTATTATTGTTACTTTAATACCTATAAACTATCTAGAATCCATGAGGTTTATGAGAACAGATAAACTGCATAAATAAACAAACAAACAAACAAACAAACAAACAAATAAATAAATACATACATACATACATACATCTTGCCAGTTGAATCAGGTCATAGTCTTATATCTTGTTTGTTACATTTTCCAGCTTAGTGGTATACTCCTGTTCATACTTTGTAATAATATATAATTTTAGCGCAGGGTTCTTAAGTTTAATTGTGGTTTTAGGATGTTATGTATTTGTATTTTATATGGTGTTTTTAATTTCCTGTGTGCCGCCCTGGGTCCTTTTGTAGGAGATAGTTGCAGGATATAAATCAAATAAAACTAAAACTAAAACTAATTGGGAGACATCCTGGCATATGTGGTTTTTTTTTCTTTCTGGGGTAAAGAATGTAATAAAGCCATAGTACAGAAAATAAAAAGGCCCTCTTTTATGGAGCCATCCAATATAAAAACCTATCTACTAAAGTTGTACGGAGTCTCTCTGGAGCTTTTTATGTCTATGAAGCTTTGAAACAAAGATGTAGAACAGCTTCCCTGCTTCTAATTAGTGGGGAAATGTCTTCTTCATAATGTGCATGTCCAAGATTGTCCTCCTTTGATACAAGACTTCCTATCCAGCAAGCTCTGCCTTGTTGCGACACTTTGCAAGGTGCCACATTGTGTTCATTCAGGGAAGTGAAGCATCACGATGGTCAGCAAGCTGGACGCTAATGGGCCTTCATGTTCAAAAGGTATTTCAGGGAGATTAATTAATTAACACTATCACCAGAAGTATGACTAGCATCTTTGATACATTAATTTTCCATGAATTTGTCTAGCACTTTAAAGCAATTCAGATTAGAGTTTCCCTCTTTTTCCCTTCACACACAAAACCTTCAGGAGCTTAGAAATATTGATAATTGCCTTTTTGTGTCTAGGTTGGTTCCCCCCCCCCCCATTTCCATTCAGTAACATTTAGTTTCCTTTAGACATTATATGAGGCTTGCATTTGATGTTATCCCATTTCCATGCCACGATGATTTGTTTCTTGAAGCATGGTATGGAAATGCTCTCTGTGGCAACGTAATCTCATAGATAAGTGAAGCACATTAAAATTAAAGCACTGTGTAGTGTTAATCAAATGCAGACATTCAGCCTGCAAACTTGAGGTAAAATGAGGGAGTGCGTTCAGGCCTCAGCACAATCTCTCAATATAAGATTGACTTATTCTCTCTATTCCGTATTTTGCTGCAATGAGCAGTGAATCCTGAGGGAGACCTTTTTATGCATTTTATCGGGAAAGCCAACAAACCTTTCTGCACAATCAAGAGTCTTCAGGCAGCAATCAAGTTCCTAATTTCATGGAATCCCTTTTTTTCATTCAAGTGAACATGAGTAAACATTCTCTTCAGACCTCAGTCTCATTATAGCATAATCAGTAGAAGGAACAAAGGAATAGGATTGTTAAAAGAACAGCATAGATATGCATGCTGACATAAATATCCGAACATATCTGAGAGCCAGTCTCTTGTCTTCCCTTAGGCACAGAAACCAACTAAGTCAGGGGTCTCCAACCTTTGCAACTTTAAGTCTGAAGGACTTCAGCTCCCAGAATTCTCCAGCCAGCTTTGCTGAAGTTCTTCCAGACTTAAAGTTGCAAAGGTTGGAGACCCCTGAACTAAGTGATCTTGAGTCAATCTTTGGGGCTGGCACAAAGAAGAGGGAATCTACTTGTTTTCCAAAGCACTGGAAGGTGGGACAAGAAGAAATGGATGGAAACTGAACAAAGAGAGAAGCAACCTAGAAATCAGGAAAAATTTCCTGGCAGTAAGAATGATCAACCAGTGGAACGTCTTGCCTTCAACACTGGAGGCTTGCCTCCATCACTGGCCATTGGGGGTGAACATCTAGCCCCCGTGGAGCGGGTACGCAACTTAGGCATCCTCCTGGATTCTCGGCTGTCAATAGAAGATCATGTGACAGCCGTGGCCAGGTTCGCCACGGCTGTCTACCAGGTTCGCCTGGTGCGCCAGTTGTGTCCCCTGCTGGACCGGGGCGCCCTTCGCACGGTCACTCATGCGCTTGTGACGGCTCGTCGGGACTACTGCAATGCTCTCTACATGGGGCTCCCCTTGAGATGCACTCAGAGGCTACAGCTGGTCCAGAACGCGGCCGTGCGGGCAGTTATGGGAGTTACTAGATACTCCCATGTAACACCACTCCTGTGTGAGCTGCACTGGCTGCCTGTGGCCTTTCGGGTGCGTTTCAAGGTGTTGATCATAATCTTTAAAGTGCTCCATGGCACAGGACCTAGTTATTTGCGGGATCCTTTGTAACGACCTACCCCCAGATATTAGAACGACCATGGACCTCCGCATCTTCCGCCAAAAAGTAAAAACATATTTATTCCATCAGGCCGGTTTGGCCTAATCGACGCTTCTTGCCCCAGTCTGTTTTTTTTTTTGCAAATTATGTATTTGGTTTTTAATGGGTTATAATTTTAATGTTTTAAATTCTTGTACAGGGTGGTTTAATTCGTTTTTAACTTTGTATGCTTTTGTATGTTTTTAGATGGTTTTTTAATTTTCCTGCACACCGCCCCGAGTCCCTCCGGGGAGAGGGGCCGGTTTATAAATGTAATAAATTACTATTATTATTATTAAGAAGAGACTGGACAATCACTTGTCTAAAATGCTACAGGGCAGTGATGGCTAACCTTTTTTGGCTTGCGTGCCAAAAGCGGGAGGAGCGCAAAGGGGTCGTGCATGGGCGTGCCACACCCATAATGCTATGTGCACAACCCCCTGCTTTTGGTGCACCTTTTTCACCCTCCCCAGGCTCCAGAGACTTTCTAGGAGCCTGGGGAGGGTGAAAACAGCCTTCCCCCCCACCTCCTGAGGCTTTAGGAGCCTCCAGAGGGCCCAAAGCCTCCAGAGGGCGAAAAATGGCCTCAAAAGAAGGCCTAAATCAGCTGGCCAGCGCACACAAGCACGCTGGAGCTGACAGGGCAATGCCTCGCATGCCCTAAGAAATGGTTTTGTGTGCCACCTGTGGCACCCGTGCCACAGGTTCGCCATCACGGCTATAGGGTTATGAGCAGGGGATTTGACTAATAGACCTCCAAGGTTTCCTTCCAACTCTGTTATTCTGTATAGTTCTGTATTCTTTCTCATACAAATTCCACATCAGCTCTATTTATAAGCTAATAAACAAACAAACAAGAAACCTATTGCATTGATAGTCTCACTGTAAGAACTAGCCAGCATAATACAAAAACAATGGACCCTGAAACCATATGAATGCACATCAAGAAAAGTGACAACATCTATGTATATATTTATATTTCATATATGCAGATCAAATATGGCAGGGGTTCCCAAACTTGGCAACTTTAAGACTTGTGGACTTCAATTCCTAGAATTCTCCAGCCAGCTATGCTGGCTGGAGAATTCTGGGAGTTGAAGTCCACAAGTCTTAAAGTTGCCTAATTGGGAACCCCTGAAATATGGCATAAGTGCATGTATCACGAGCATAGTAAGGACAAGGTGCCATGGAAGAGAAATTTTTAGGCTGCTCCATGTCCAGAATAACACAGTCAAGAATGCATACCTACACTCTTCAATGAGTGTCCAATTCACTGAGATTGAATTATTTGCACATTGCCCAATTCTCAAATTATGCTCAATTAAAGCTTCATTAATCATTATTATACATTTCTCCATGCAAATGAGACACATTAAACACATAATGGTGTGCTAATTGTCACAGAATTGTTAAGTGGCATTTCAGAATCAGATAGCGATATCACTCTATCAGGGTGTTTTATCTTTAATGTATTAATGGCTGGGATTTTAACCATAGAATATTTCCCTTTCCCTTGTTAATGAGAGAGAGAGAAGGGGAGGGAGGGAGGGCACAATTAAGATTGTGTAACCTGTAGTCAGGACTGGATTTATTAAAACATGCAAAAGAAGCATTGCTGTTTTACATAGTGATTCTGGGCATCTCTGGTCTGGATGAGACTTCTTATAGGGCAGATTTGCACAACCCTACAATTGTAAATCAGTATAAGTAGAACAGAACCAGTACAACTTGTCTCCCTAGATTCAGAAGTCAGATTTTGTTTGATTTTGATCATCATCTTTCAGCACTTCTTATGGAAGTCTAGTTCAACACTTGATCTTTTTTCTATCTCAGTCCAAATATATATCTGATAATAGTAGTCGCATCTGGTGCAACCTGAGGACAAAGATATCACACTGTAATTATACTTAGTCTCTGTTGTTGTTCTAGCCACTCATGACTTTAGTCTAAAACATTTCTAATCATGAAAGCTAAAAGGGTCATATTTCAGGATTCTGAATTGTTTGGAAATCTTATACAAAAGAGAGAGGGAGGGAGGGAGCGTGGGGGGGGAGCGTGGGGGGGGAGGAGGAGGAGAGGGAGGAGGAGTTCTTTTGTAGAGGCTTATGAGAAAGTAGAAGTCAGATAACAAATGTACAACTCCATCCCAAGAATTACTGCAACTCATGTTTGCAACCAGTATTTATAGCAAAACAACAAAGAATAAACTCCACTGGCTATAAACTTTAGATCAGTGATAAGTTGATTTGATATTTCAGCTAAGCCTCTGAAACACTTGTATGACCCTATCTTTCTTTCTTTCTTTCTTTCTTTCTTTCTTTCTTTCTTTCTTTCTTTCTTTCTTTCTTTCTTTCTTTCTTTCTTTCTTTCTTTCTGAGGCAGGTCTTGAGACCGTTTTATGGGAAGAATTTGACTTTGTGACTCCTGATGACATGGACAGGCTGTTGGGACGATTGAACGCTACCACATGTTTATTGGACCCGTGTCCCTCCTGGTTAGTACTGGCCTCCCGGGAGGTCACACGAGGCTGGCTCCAGGAGATAGTGAACGCCTCTTTGAGCGAGGGGTCTCTTCCGGCCACCTTGAAAGAGGCGGTGGTGAGACCCCCTCCTCAAGAAGCCTTCCCTGGACCCAGCATTGTTGGTTAATTACCGTCCGGTCTCCAACCTTAGCTTTCTTGCTAAGGTTGTAGAGAGTGTGGTAGCTCAACAGTTCTCCCGACACCTGGAGGAAACCATCTATCTAGACCCGCACCAGTCTGGCTTCCGTCCCGGGAACAGCACGGAGACGGCATTGGTCGCGTTGGTGGATGATCTCTGGAGGGCCCGAGACAGGGGTTGTTCCTCTGTCCTGGCCCTATTAGACCTCTCAGCGGCTTTCAATACCATCGACCATGGTATCCTCCTGCACCGGCTGGAGGGGTTGGGATTGAGAGGCACTGTATTGCAGTGGTTCTCTTCCTACCTCTCTGACCGGTCGCAGTGTGTACTGACAGGAGGGCAGAGATCGACTTGAGGCCCCTTTTATGTGGGGTACCTCAGGGGCCGGTTCTCTCACCTACATCTACATGAAGCCGCTGGGTGAGATCATCCATGGCTTTGGGGTAGAATACCATCAGAACGCTGATGACACTCAGCTGTACATTTCTACCCCTGGCCGCCCCAACAATGCCATGGAAGTGCTGTCTTGGTGTCTGGAGGCCGTGCGGGTCTGGATGGGGAGGAACAAACTCAGACTCAACCCGTCCGAGACCGAGTGGCTGTGGTTTCTGGCATCTCGATATAGCCATCGCTGGCTATCGGGGGCGAGTCATTGGCCCCCACGGAAAAGGCTCGCAACTTGGGCGTCCTCCTGGATTCACGGCTGTCCTTGGACGATCATGTGACGGCCGTGGCCAGGGGGGCCTTCTATCAGGTTTACCTGATACGCCAGTTGCGCCCCTTTCTAGATCGGGATGCCCTACGCATGGTCACTCAAGCCCTCGTTATTTCCCGCCTGGACTACTGTAATGCCCTCTACATGGGGCTCCCCTTGAGGTGCACCTGGAGACTCCAGCTAGTGCAGAATGGTCCCGTGCAGGGGATTCTGGGAGTTTCTCGTTACTCCCATGTAACACATCTCCTGTGCGAGCTGCACTGGCTGCCCGTGGTCTTCCGGGTGCGCTTCAAGGTGCTAGTCACCATCTTTAAAGCGTTCCATGGCACGGGTCCTGGTTACTTGAGAGACCGCCTCCTACCACATACCTCCCTTCGACCTGTCCGCTCCCACAGAGTGGGCCTTCTCAGGGTGCCATCAGCCGGTCAATGCCGTCTGACGGCTCCCAGGGGAAGAGCCTTCTCTGTGGTGGGTCCGGCACTCTGGAACGACCTCCCCCCCGATATCCGTACCATCACAGACCTACGACTCTTCCGTCGGATGTTAAAAGCACATTTCTTTCATCTAGCCAGCCTGACATAGACTAAGGGAATAATTTTAAACTTTGATATTTATTGGTTTTAAATTTATTTATCCAATTTTAGCACAGATTTAATAATTTAATTGTTTTTTATATTTTGTATTGTATTGTTGGGTTTTTATCTTTCTGTGCACCGCCCTGAGTCCCTTTTAGGTGAAATAGGGCGGTATATAAATCGAATAAACTAAACTAAACTAAACTAAACTAAACTAAACTAAACTAAACTAAACTAAACTAAACTAAACTAAACTAAACTAAACTAAACTAAACTAAACTAAACTAAACTAAACTAAACTAAACTAAACTAAACTTCCTTCCTTCCTTCCTTCCTTCCTTCCTTCCTTTCCTTCCTTCCCTTCCATTCCCTTCCCTTCTTCTCTCTCTCTCTCTTTATCTATCCATCCATTCATCCATCCATTGATCAATCATTTAAAAGTAATTCTCAATTTATTGAGCAACCACTCAAAGTTATGATGGTACTGGAAAAAAATGACTTTCAGTCAGTCCTCACACTTGTGACCATTACTGAATTTTCTCAATCACAGAATCAAAGCTTTGAGCACTGGACAAATAACATACATTTATGATGGTTGCAATGTTCTAAGGGCTCTTATAATCACTATTTGCAACCTTTCCGGCTGATCAAAGTCAATGGGGCAAGCTGGATTTTCTTAATAGCTACATCATTCATTTAACAACTGCAGTAATTCGCTTAACAATTTTGGCAAAAAGGGTCATAAAAGTTGATGTGACTCATTTAATGTCCAGCTTAGTGACAGAAGTTCCACTCTCAATTGTGATTATAAGTCAAAGACAATCTATATCTATCATAAATCCTCTTATTTTATGGAAGATTTGTCAGTGTGCATAACCTGAACGAAACAAATCTAATAAATAGTATTATTCTCTTCTGCAGTCATGTTTTAAAATACTGGTCAGGGGTTTTGCCTCGAGATGGTCCATTGCCCGGTATATGTGCATTGCAACAATTTGGGAAGCTACCTTCTAAAAATATTTTTCCCTTAAGAGGAAGGCAGCTTGAAAATAGAAAAGAAGACCATGGAGGATAAAAACAACAAACGTGAAAAATGAGATGATCCACATCTTACTAACGTTACCTGGAAGACTAAGGTTGTCATTTCTGTGAAAAGAATTAGAGTGAGATACAGTCAGCAAATAGTGTCAACTACGTACTTCAAAGAGTTCCTGGTGCCAGCAGCCATATCAGAGAAGAAATCTGCACTTATGATGTGACAGATTCTTTTTTGCTGACCTTGAGAAATTTCAGGAAGCTATTTGCATTGTTGGCTATCCAAACTTCTACTTGAAATGGAAATAAAGGTGGCATTTCTTTATCGAAAGAAATATATTTTGATGAGATGCTATGAGTTATCATTTCATTTTCTCCACCCACATCACGGAAAGTCATTATTAATTTGCTCATTCTTTTCTGACGTGACATCAAGGTTCAAAATGCTCCTTGTGCAATGATCCTGAAATGGAAAACAAATAATTAATCATGTCTTTCAGTGGCATCTTTACTTAGAGAGACTAGGGCTGATTCCGGCAAACTTGCGAACAATCAAAATTAAATAAAAATCAGCCAGACAAAACTGTACCAGCCTGCCAATCATAGATGACTAACAGTGTCATTCATAGGGCTGTCTCCCCGATTCCTGTGTCAAAAACTAGAAATCTATGACATTTCTTATTAAGACAATATAATTCTTTTCTCAGAACAAAACAAAGAAAATGTTCACTTTTGCTTTTAGGACACAAGCATAGCAGGGGTGGGTTCTGACAGTCACTATTCCCTGTTCACTCATGGCTGCGCCACGCATGCACACGTGATGAATGCTCCAAGCGCATGCGCAGCGTAATAAAAATTGTTCTGCGTATGCGCAGAAGCAAAAAACAAGATGGTGGAGAACCAGTTCAGGAGCGTGGCAAGCCTGGGTGGCTGCTGGTTTCAGTGACCCACACCACAAAACCGCTACTGGTTAAGCCAAACTGGTAGGAACCGGTAGAAACCCACCTCTGAAGCACAGGAAATACAAGGAAAGGAAAATAAGGGCAGCTTCAGGTTGACCCGTCATAAATAAAGTCCATCAAGAATTTCTGGAAGGCATGAATAGACATCATCTTCTACTCCCCTTCATCCCATTACAAATATGAGCATGACTCATGTTTTCCTGCTCTGGATTACGGTTTGCCCACTGGATCTTATTCAGTTCAAGAACCTGCCAGCATTTTGTCTACCATGAAGAAGGAGAAATGCTTCTTCATGGTAGACAACTTATCTTCCTAGCCGAGGAAGAATGTTTTCCACCTCATCTGATTGATGAAAGGATAAAACGGTGCATCTATGGACTTAAAAAAGCTAAGCCAAATAAGACAGAGGTAGCTGAGAGAAAGGAGTATGTGAGGCACCAAGTAATTAAAACAAAATCATTGAGAAACTGATGTAATAAAAGCTGCTGCAACTCTTGAGGAAAAGCTGGGAAAATAAAGTATTTTTGTTTGCATCTTTTACTGGTTTAGATTTTCAAATGGGTCAGATTTTTTGCAGCTACATTATGCCAACAAACAGATGGAGTTACTATTTATTTATCAATCAATCAAATTTAACTTTGCATATTGGTAATGTTATCTGTGTGCGTTACATACAAGCATACATGTCAAAAAATTGTTAGCACACAAACCTACATAGCATACACCCACCTAAAGAAAACAATTGGCAAATTGGAAACTTCTGTATAAAATATTTGCTTGATTTCGGTTAGATTCTTAAATAAATGCCATATCCTTCCCACTCTGTTCTTTTCCATTTTCTTGCATTGTTTATACACACACACACACCAGAAGTGGGTTCCAAATCCTGGCGTTGCTGGTTTGTTCGTGCTCACGCACATGCTTGTGCAAGTGATGTTTTTGCACATGCGCAGAAATGTCTGGGTGGGTGGGCAGAACCTCCCGCCATCACTACTACCAGTTTGCCCAATCCAGACCAAACCAGGAGCAACCCACCTCTGACACACACACACACACACACACACACGGGCACACACTCACATCTATCTATCTATCTATCTATCTATCTATCTATCTATCTATCTATCTATCTATCTATCTATCTATCTATCTATCTATCCTTACATAGATATATACACATACAGTACACTCTCATTTGGAACTCAGCATTTAGTTTAGTCATATTTTTTTTCCTTTGACTTTCTGCCTTTTTAAAAGCTATTTTTAACTCTTGGCTTATGTTTATTTTCTTCAATTTGGGGATATTTTCATTTGCTTCATCTTAAATGATGTCACAAATGTCAACCGAAAGTTCTTCGGGCAGCCTATTTATCCAATCTAAGTCATTAAATCAATTATTTACCTTGACTACATTCTCATATCAAACACTGCTGAGGTTGTATGCTATCTGGCTGATTGTTTTTGTTGTTGTTTGTTTCCCCTTTCAGTAGATTTTTCTTCCAACTAAAGTTCATGATCTGAATTACAACAGAACTGCAGAAAAAACAATTGTTACCAACCTGCCTTCCATTGAGAACCTCTATATTGCACGAGTCAAAAAGATGGCTGTGAAAATATTTACAGACCCCTCGCATCCTAGACATTAACTGTTTCAACTCCTACTCTCAAAACAATGCTATAGAGCAGGGGTCTCCAACCTTTGCAACTTTAAATCTGAAGGACTTCAGCTCCCAGACTTCTGGGAGTTGAAGTCCTTCAGACTTAAAGTTGCAAAGGTTGGAGACCCCTGCTATAGAGCACTGCCCACCAGAACAACTAGACACAAGGACAATTTTTCCATGAACGCCATCATTTTGCTAAACAAATAATTCCCTCAACACTGTCAAACTATTTACTAAGTCTGCATTATTATTAATCTTCACATCATTCCTATCAAACCATCTCCTCCCTCTTATAACTGTATGACTGTAATTTTATTGCTTGTATCTTTACAATTTATATTGATTGTTTCCTAATAGGATTTGATCGCTTATTTGTATCCTATTGCTATCATTAAGTGTTGTACCTTATGATTCTAGACGGATGTATATTTTCTTTTTATGTACACCGAGAGCATACGCACCAAAGACAAATTCCTTGTGTGTCCAATCACACTTTGCCAATAAAAAATTCTATTCTATTCTATTCTATTCTATTCTATTGTTAAAATTGTATTAGCCTCTCTTCTACATCTTTTGTAAACTGAGGCCAAATTTTCTCATTAATTCAGATGCTACTTTACTTCCAAGTTTATAATTCCAGTTATCTATTAGGTGCACTAGCTAATTTTAATTGGTTTTTTTTTTTTATCAGCAAGATATTGCAAGTCAGAATAGAATTCAGCTTTCTTTGCATTGATAGCTGGAGCACAGATTGAATCTCTGTTATATTGATTGGCTTGCCTTGGACCCAAATTGAGATTATTATCATTTGGGGGAGTTGTATCACCACACTGTCTTGAAACTCATTTGCTAGTTATAATGAACAGGCATTTCTTGTTGGCAATAGATTTGATGCTTCTCAGCCTGGAAGAGACTTTCAATGTAGATTATAGTTAGGGCTTATATATGTTTCAGAGCTGAAGAATAAGATCTGCTTTGGAACACATGGAAAGATTAAAAACGCACTTATGCAACTAATTAAAGCAGATGCATCATTTTCTACGGTGGTGCAGCTGTTAAGGTGAACAATAATAATAATAATAATAATAATAATAATAATAATAATAATAATAATAATAATAATAATAATAATAATAATAATAATAATAATAATTTATTACATTTATAAACCATCCCCTCTCCCCAAAGGGACTCGGGGCGGTGTACAGGAAAATTAAAAACCATCTAAAAACATACAATACATAACAAGATTAAAAACGAATTAAATTAGCCTGTACTAAAAATTTAAGAACAATTAAAATTGCAGCCCATTAAAAACCAAATAAAACAATTTGAAAATACAGACTGGGGTGAGAAGCATAAATTAGGCCAAGCCGGCCAGATGAAACAGATGAGTTTTTAATTTTTGACGGAAAGCGCAGAGGTCTGTAGTCGTTCTAATATCCGGGGGTAGGTCGTTCCAGAGGGTCGGGCCCATCACAGAGAAGGCCCTTCCCCTGTGTGTCACCCGCTGGCATTGCCTGGTGGACGGCACCCGGAGAAGTCCCTCTCTGTGTACTGTGACTTTAAAAATGTGTCTTTTTTGAGAGGTGGGAGTTATTATCATGAATCATTATTTGTAGTTATGTTAAAAATAAAGTCTTATTCAAATACAATTTGAATCATTATAATTTTATAGACAGTTTATCTAGGTTTTTTTTTTCTTGGTTATGGTATAGAAGTAACTTTTCTGGCTTTGGGCATTTTTTAAAACTTTATAATCTATAATGTCTAAGGTTCACCTGGAATTCCACCATCCATCTAATCATGCTTGTAGCCTAGAGATGATTGGCTAAGTTGTTCTCTGCTCAAATGTTTGAAGTGAATTGATGCTCAAATTGGAATAGGTCTTGAAAGTTTTGAGAAATTTCCAATTGCATGACTAAAAATTAAAATTTTAATTTAAGGTATGTGAAATCTACATTTATTTTTATTCATTCATTCATTCAGATTCCTTACTTCTGAAAGAGATCTATGGAAGAGACCGACCTACTGAGGTATCCCTAGTAGCTTGCATCCATCAATCAATCTATTTAATCACTAAGAATTGACACCATCATGATGGCACATAATCAATTGGGAAAAGAAATAATTAAAAGTACTGATGACATCCTATTGCACAATTCTGAATAACTTCATCTATATCTATATCTATATCTATATCTATATCTATATCTATATCTATATCTATATCTATATCTATATCTATCTATATCCATTCATCCATTCATCCATCCATTCATCATCTATCATCTATCTATCTATCTATCTATCTATCTATCTATCTATCTATCTATCTATCTATCTATCTATCTATCTATCTATCTATCTTGGATCGGGTCGCGCCCTTGCGGCCTCTCTTGCGGCGGTGAACCACCCTGGCTCCTTGGTTAACCGAGGAGCTGCGGGTGATGAAACGCCGCAAGAGATGCCTAGAGAGAAGATGGAGGTCTTCCCGATCTGAATCTGACCAGACACAGGTAAGAGCCCATTTACGGACTTACATTGTGGCGCTGAGAGTGGCCAAACGCCATCATTGTGCTACTCTCATAGCATCCGCAGAAAACCACCCTGCCGCCCTGTTTAGGGTGACCCGCTCCCTGCTTCAACAAAGGGTGCGGGAAGCCCCGCTACAGGGTAGAGCAGAGGAATTTGTGATTTTTCTGCAGGAGAAAACCGCTCAGATACAGAACGGGCTACACTCCATTGATGGCCCAGTGAGATGCCACGAGACAGATCTTGTTTGGGAGGAGTTTGACTCCGTTACTTCCGAAGATATGGACAGGTTACGTGGGCGACTGCGAGCCACCACATGTTTATTGGACCCGTGCCCCTCCTGGCTTGTACTGGCATCCTGGGAGGTGACACGAGGCTGGCTCCAGGAGGTTGTCAACGCATCCTTAAGTGAGGGTTCCTTGCCTGCTTCCCTAAAAGAAGCTATGGTGAGGCCCCTCCTTAAGAAGCCCTCCTTGGATCCAGCTCTTTTAAACAACTACCGTCCAGTCTCCAACCTTCCCTTTTTGGCGAAGGTTGTTGAGAGTGTGGTGGCACAACAGTTTCCCCGTCACCTGGAGGAAGTTGACTATCTAGATCCACGCCAGTCCGGCTTTCGGCCCGGGCATAGCACCGAGACGGCATTGGTCGCGTTGGTTGATGATCTCTGGAGGGCCAGAGATGGGGGTTGTTCCTCCATCCTGGTCCTATTAGATCTCTCGGCGGCTTTCGATACCATCGACCATGGTATCCTATTGCATCGGCTGGGGCGGTTGGGGGTGGGAGGCACCGTTTTACGGTGGTTCTCCTCCTACCTCTCTGGCCGATCGCAATTTGTGTTGGCAGGGGGGCAGAGGTCGACCTCGAGACCACTCACATGTGGGGTGCCTCAGGGGTCGGTCCTCTCGCCTCTCCTGTTTAACACATATATGAAGGCGCTGGGTGAGATCATCCGTGGTTTTGGGGTAGAGTACCATCTATACGCTGACACTCAGTTGTATATATCTACCCCAAACCACCCCAACGATGCCGTACGGTGATGTGCCAGTGCCTGGAAGCCGTGCGGATCTGGATGGGAAGGAACGGACTCAGGCTCAACCCGACCAAGACCGAGTGGCTGTGGTTTCTGGCTGCCCGATTCAACCAGCTCACTCCATCGCTGGCCATAGGGGGCGAACATCTTGCCCCTGTGGATGAGGCGCGCAATTTGGGTGTCCTCCTGGATGCCCAGCTGTCCATGGAAGATCAAGTGACAGCCGTGGCCAGGAGGGCGTTTTACCAGGTTCGCCTGGTTCGCCAATTGCGCCCCCTATTGGATCGGGACGCCCTTCGCACAGTCACTCATGCGCTCGTGACATCCCGACTGGACTATTGTAACTCTCTCTACATGGGGCTCCCCTTGAGGTGCACCCGAAGGCTTCAGCTAGTCCAGAACGCAGCCGCGCGAGCAATTATGGAACCGCCAGGTTTACCCATGTAACACCGCTCTTGCGCGAGCTGCACCGGCTACCTGTCGTCTTTCGGGTGCGCTTCAAGGTGTTAATTATCATCTTTAAAGCGCTCCATGGCTCGGGACCTAGCTACCTGCGGGATCGGATCCTGCCTCATACATCCTCACGGCCGATTCGCTCCCACAGAGAGGGACTTCTCCGGGTGCCGTCCAGTAAACACTGTCAGCGGGCGACACCCAGGGGAAGGGCTATCTCTGTGGTGGGCCCGGCCCTCTGGAACGACCTTCCCCCCGATATTAGGACGACCACGGACCTCCGCTCCTTCCGTCTTAAATTAAAAACTCATCTTTTCTGTCTGGCCGGCCTAGGATAGTCTCTCTGTCTTTGGGGTTTTACTGGGTAGTTTTAGTATAGTTCAATTTTAATGGGAAATTTTAGCGCAGGTTAGGTTTAATTTGTTTTTAAGGAATGTTTGTATGTATTTATTGTTTTTATTCTACCTGTGCACCGCCCCGAGTCCCTATGGGGAGAGGGAGCGGTTTATAAGTATTAAAATTATTAATTATTATTATTATTATATCTATCTATCTATCTATCTATCTATCTATCTATCTATCTATCTATCTATCTATCTATCTATCTATCTATCTATCAGTGTAGGATATAATATATTGAATACTAGAAGACAAAGGGGGGGATTTTGAACTATGGTCCCCTAGCATTACCTGAACAAATAGCACCCCAAAATCTAGTCCCCTGAGCAATTCATTATTGATTAGAACAAAAGCCACTAAGGGATCCAAAATATCATATTCCCTCAATCAAACTTCAGTCAAGGGCAGAAGCTAAAGCAATCTCACTACTCTTTCCTGAATGAGATTGATTGAAATGGATCCAGAAAATTATTTTTACCTAGATACATCTGGAGCTACAAAGTTAGTATATCCTCAGTCATCTTATTGAAGACTTGAGTCCTGTAATTACATGGATATAATTAAAATGTTCCTTCAGGCCAAAAAAAGGAGTTTTCACTAAAACTTTATAATTGACTCCTTCAAACACTTACGTGGCACTTATCCTATGGTGCTTAACACAGTTAGGACTATTTAGACAGGAATGAAAGAAAGACAAATAGAAGCTCACATCAATTAAGACACCCTGTTCATATCTTCAGGTCCTCTAAGCTGCAAAGAAACCCACTGAATCTGACAAGCAGTCACCAGGATTTTCTTTCTGTACCTTGTCCCAAGACAGTGGAAAGACTGGAAAGTCAAACTGAGGCACCCCAGACTGACTTGATTGGAACAGATCAATGAAACATGTCCACTTCTCAAGGGGAGTTTTCAACCATGGGTTCCTTGGTCCTTTCTGAGCTTGGTTGTTTTCTTGAAGTTCTTTCATTACCCAAACTAGGTAAAATCATCAGTGCTAGTGGCACTTTCAATTGTTCTAGATTGCCTTCCACATTATTTTGGCACAGTATGGAAAGCCATCACCATCAGTCAACCAGCAGACATAGAGAAGAGCATTTCTAAGTTGCATACATTGCTACACAGCAGGATTATGCATAGACTTTTTTTTTCTATATGTCACAAATGTTTCCTCATTGCATTCCAACCCTATATTGATAGGTTGTATTGTCAGTTCCTAGATAATGCAGACACAAGCCATATATCAAATTTATACTTTAAGGCAATATTCGAATATTCTTCCTGTCAGCAATAAGAACAACCAATTAAAAACAAAAAGCTGAAAGCTCTGATTCAAATAGGACAAAGTTTTGACAGATGTCCAACAGCTGTCCACACTTGGCTGTGTGAAGATTGCCAAAATGAAGATGTAAAAATGATGTCAAATGTAAGATATTAGGAGCCAGAGCAGTTCAAAAGAATACAGGTTTATTGCATGCTAACACACTCTACAAGAATCTGAACTACTAATAGTCAAACCATATTGGCGGCAGATAAGGATGGAATTCAAGGTGGGCTGGACTTAGATTTCTTGTGGGAGTGATGGGACTCAAGACTTATGAAACAATTGAGCTTTCCCTCAGGCTCAGCCTGGTCATCCCCTGCATATAGTTCCATTTCTCAGGGAAACCTTGATCAAATGTTAGCACCTCTCACTCATTAAAAAAGTAAAAGAAAGAATAACTTACTATACCAAATATCTTTATTAATACTCACATGCACACATTTTAACTGCATAATGTGGCAAGAAGTCATGGAAAATAATAATAATAATAATAATAATAATAATAATAATAATAATAATAATAATAATAATAATAATAATAATAATAATAATAATAATTTTCACATAAACCGCGCTCTCTCTCCCCGAAGGGACTCGAGGCGGTGCACAGGGAATTTAAAAATACATGTATAAAACCACAAGCATAAATACAATATTAAAATGAATTAAACTTAAACCCTGTGCTAAAATCCCAAACCAACTAAACCTAAACCCCTAAAAAACCCTAATAAAACAGTTCGACTACCCCAGGCTGGCCAGGCAGAAGAAATGAGTTTTTAGTTTTTGACAGAAGGAGGAACAATATTTGGATAGCCCAATTACCGTAAATAGTTGGTATTCATATTTTATTTTTAGACTCCTTTTATAATATAGAAAAAATAAAACCAGACAATAAACTGGAATCCAAATTAAATGTGCTTTTAAGGCTCCATGGAGACTGCATACAAATGTGTGGCATACAAATCCACATGACAACAGGTATAAATAATGACTTAATCTATATAATCTTGGCTTCTGCATTGAACAGACACCTCAGCAGATACCTTGTATACCTGGGAGATTAATAGAAAAGCCTGCCGTACTTTCAATATACAGGTTACAGAACTTTTCATTTAGAAGTGAACCAAATTCCCTTGTTTGGACAGAAAGTGTGTGTGTGTGTGTGTGTGTGTGTGTGTGTGTGTGTGTGTGTGTGTGTGTGTGTGTGTGCGCGCGCGCGCGCACACACACACATACATGCACATGGAATTTTCTTTTAGAATAAGCAAAGATATGCACAACAGAGAGAAAGGAAGAAGAAATTAAACATAGGACATCAAAAAATAAGCGAAAATGTCTGGAAACTTTTCAGAGAGGATGAGGGTGATATTTCTTACTGATCCTGTTATGGCAATGCACTGCCTCCAGAGGAAAAGACATCATGAACAAAAGTTTCTGGAGAGAAGCTTTTACAAAAATTTAATGTCTTCACATCCAGTTTCTGCACTTCTCAGAGGCATATGAATGAACAACAAGACACCATGAGAAAAAAGATGAACAAGCTTTAGTCTAATCCACTCACTACAAACATTATCTGTTGCACAGATATTTTAAGAGAACTTGTTAATTTATTTAATAACCCACTCTTACATTTACTGAAATAAAGGCTGGAAATTCAATTTCCTTTCAATATTTCAAACTTCAGTTCTTATGAACTCTTTTGTTGGCCATGTTGATTCAAGTACATTGGTATAATTTAAAACGTAGCTTACTTGCTCCAATACTACAGCTAGCCAGCTAGATGCAAAATGTATTTGTATACATATAAATTACATAGTAATCGCATAAATTGAGTAATTATGAGGGTTGTATATTAACAAATTTACCAATAATCAAGGAAAGTCTACTTAAATGTAGCTATTTCAGATATTAGGTAACAAATGTCAGAATATATATATATGTGTGTGTGTGTGTGTGTGTGTGTGTGTGTGTGTGTGTGTTAGTTTTATGAGCTGATCAGTCTCTAGTGATGAGCCGATAGGCAGTAAGGGAAACAGTATGTCTCCTCCCTTAATCAGGGCCTAATAATAACAGGTTGTTGTGAAACAACATATATATGGCATGACAAATTATTAAAAGTCAATGCATTTAGACAGTCTAACAGTAAGGGTCTTTTTTTCACAAAAATGGTGGGATATGCAATAAGTAAATATAATAAATAAAATAATAAATAAATGAATAATAGTTGAACAAAATAAACTTAAAAGAAGAGGGAGCCCATAGTTTAAGTCCCTTAGTTAGTAGGCTATCATTCAGTGAGACTGCAGCCTTATATGCAAGATTCTGCATGCTGGACTTGGCATCTTTCCAATGAATTCTACTTGGGTTTTTTTCTGCATTTTTTCAAAAAATATCGCAAGGCTGAAAGAACACATTTAACCTTTAACTTAAATATAACTAGATTATAAGATACATGAAACTAAAAACATTTAGCCAAACGAAATAAAGTGCAATGGCAAATAAAATCAACCATTAAATTTAGTCTAGCATGAATAATAGGTGACTTAAGAATAAATTAATCATTTTTAAAGCTGCACAGGGCAGATGTGGCAATACCAATTCAGGGCACAGCAATGTAGCTGATGTTCTGGCAGGCAATTAGTTCATTTCTCTAGAAATCCACAACATAAACGTCTGGTTTTATTCCAAAGAAACATTTCTGAGGTCAATATTTTTATATATAATTCTTCCTGTCTCTCTCTCTTCCTCCCTCTTTACCTCCCTCCCTCTCTCACATCTATCTGTCTGTCTGACTTTTCTTGTTAAACTTGGTCAATTATTTTGATATACGACAGAAGTTATCAAGCAGACAGACGTAACTTTCAAAAAATATCCGGTAAGTTTACTTTTAGCATACACACAACCATTGTTACCGTAAGTCTCAGGGAATCAGTTTTTAAGTGTCCATCACTTTGGAATTTTATTTCTAGGAACTATCCTACAGCAAAACATTCTGTACATTCCCTGAAACTGAAAATTCCGTTTAAACAGACAATCGTTCAACAGACACTATTGTTGTTCATTGTGATGTTTTCAAGGTATTTGCAAAGAGGTACGGCTCGACTTACGACCACAATTGAGCTCAAAATTTCTACAGCTAAGTCAGACAATTGTTAAGTGAATTTTGCCCCATTTTATGACCTTTCTTGCCATATTTGTTAAGTGAATCATTGCAGTTGTTAAGAAAGTATCATAGTTGTTAAGTGACTCTGGCTTCCCATTGACTTTGCTCATCTGAAAGTCACAAAAGACTCCAGGAAACTGTAGTTGTCATAGATATGAGTCACTTACCAAGTATCTGAATTTTGATGGCATGAACATGGGGATGCAACATGGGATGTAAGTGTGAAAATGGTCATAAGTAACTTTTTTCAGTGTCATTGTAATTTCAAACAGTCACTAAACAAACTATTGTAACTCAAGGACTACCTGCATATGTATTTGACCAAGATGTGAATCTCAATGCATTCTTTTTTTTAAAAAAAAAATGAGCTGTCATAATTACATCATTTATTTATTTAGTTTAGTTTAGTCATTCATTTAAAACTGATATACTTCTTGCCTTAGAACAGGGGTCTCCAACCTTTGCAACTTTAAGTCTGAAGGACTTCAGCTCCCAGAATTCTCCAGCCAGCAAAGCTGGCTGGAGAAGTCTGGGAGTTGAAGTCCTTCAGACTTAAAGTTGCAAAGGTTGGAGACCCCTGCCTTAGAACACTTGAAAGCAGCATAATCAACTATGCAAACTTTAACCAAACAATGGTTACTTTCACTCAGGAATAACACAACAGAACAGAATCAAAAGGTTGGAAGGGACTTTGAAGGTCTTCTAGTCCAACCTCATGCTCAAGCAGGAAACCTGGCATTCTCCATTTTCAGAAGAAAATTTGGAACTCAGACAGCATCTTATGGACTGTGGCTGAAGTCTTCAAGGATTGAAAATTAAGACATTTGTTCAAATACTAGAAAATATTTGATATGAAATTTGGATCAGATAAAAAAAACAGGAAATGTTAAATGATACTTTGTAGGTAGCATTGTAATCTGACTGCTACATGTAGTTAACTATCATATGGAATCAGACAGTAGCATATTGTAAGGCAGCATTGGTTAGCTGCTACAAAAGCATTCGCAGAGGTACAAAGATAATAAGTCAATAAATTATCTGAAGACTAATTGGCAGTGCCATCCTAAGTAGAATTCTCCATTTGGGTTTGCTGGAATCTTGTCACTGATTCTGGCACATCAAGGAGATCTGGAAGGCATGTTTACTTGATTTCTTAAGCTAGAATTAGACATTTATTCAAAACGCATGACAAGCCAGTATACAGGAGAAAATGAAAACAAAGTCTTTACAACTTAATGTAACCAGCAGCTAACTCAAAAGCTAACAATCACCAGGTCTGAGCTACAACTTCACGATGATTGCTCAACTAGTTTCAGTGAGACAGTAACTGATTGGTTATACTTGAATTGCCAAAGGTTCATTTTACGATATACCTATTTTATTTTCTGCAGTTAAATCATACTTAGTACCAAGGAACACATATGACCTGTTTTAAAGAGCCCTCCCCATTAAACCAATAACCCAGGGTGGAAAACTAGATAAGTGTACTACTGTCTCTGGATAATAGGTATTTTGTTTTGAAAAGTGTCTCTGTAGCTTTTCTGTAGCTAGCTGCCTTACAACAATTAGACAGTGGAGATGGGCAAATGGTTTAACAAGATCAACAGTCACACCATATTTCACGCAGGCGAGTATGAAGCCGGCTGTGGGAATTTATTTCAAACGATATCTTATTATGGACTTCCCCTGCTGCAATAAACACTATGCTCCTAGATACATTTTTAATATCATCAGGTATAGCTGGAGCTACGCTTAAAAAGTGGAATTTATCCTAAGGCTTAAGAAGAAAAGGTTTACTACTCTTGTCCTAAGTAATCAAAGATCTGTTTCATTGGGGATATTTTTTTTCCCAGGCTATTTTAGCCATTAGGGGAGCAAATGAAACAAGGTACAGTCTTCTATCATGTTGCCAAATGCTATTTTCATGAGCGCACTGATCCAGAACATGCGACTTGGCAGTAAATCCCATTGATTTCAGCTAACGGGGTTTGGTTGAGAACATGAATCACCGTGCAGAGTGTGGACAAATGTGCACAAATAAGCTCAAAGAAAGAGGCTGCAAAGGGGAGGAAATAGGAAATCGCTCCAGGCGATTTGAAAAAGCAAAAGTACCTTTTTATACATAGACCTTCGGACAAGGCTCCACAAAGGTTATTATGAAGGATCTCTAATTCACCCCGAGGCTGCTGCTAAAATAAACAAACAAACAAATGAATAAATAAAGTACCGAGCCCCAGTCAAGCATTGTGCCCTGCTTTTGAGTAATTGACTGAGAAATTATGCTTTCAAAAACCAGCATAAGGTATTTTGCAAGATCTGCTTTCCCAGGCTTTAATCTTTTGTGCAGAAAATCACATTTTTGCAACAAGTTTGGAATGGAACCTAAGCTGTCTTAGTGTTTGCAGCCTGTGTTTTTTATATAGAACGGCAGCACACATTTGTTCTTGCCACACTTTTCCATCCTTGTGGTCATTCTTAATGCGAGAAAATGAATGTTTGTATAGAAAATAGCAAACAACTTATGTCCTGATAAGATTTATATGCCCATAATATAGCATTGATTGAAATGCCACTCATTCTGGACCAGAGAGATGCTTTTCCCTACCTCTTCGTTTATTGCATGCCACAGTTGCTGAATGGAAAAGAGATAGGCATCATATGTTGCCTCAATATGTACTTTCCATGGTCGGTATCACAGCTCTTGAATAATGGCAATAACATTATGATTACATCTAGTTGCATTTTTATTAATTTGCACTTTTAAAAAACATATTTGTCATCTGTTCTGAAAGTGCTGGGCAGAGGAAGAGTAAGAATAAATTTCTGAGCAGGATGTTTCATAGAACATAGGGATGGAAGAGACTTTGGAGGTCTTCTGGTCCTCCCAAGGCAGGAGTCCTTATTCCATCCAGACAAATAGTTAATATTCTTAAAAAAATTACCAGCAATGGAATACCCACAATTCTGGGAGGCAAGCTGTTCCACTGGTAATTGTTCTCACTGTCAGAAAGCTCCTCCTTAGTGTCATGTTGGATTTCTCTCTTACTAGCTTCCACTCATTGCTTCTTGCCTTGCCTTCCGGTGCTTTGGAGAATACATCAATCCCCTCTTCTCTGTGGTAGCCCTTAAAGCACTGGAAGACAGCTACCATGTCACCCCTAAGCCTTCTCTTTGTTAGGCTACACATAACTAGTTATAATATTCATTGTATGGTTTGTGTTCAGACCCCTTATCTTCTTTGCTGATCTTATTTTGTATTGTGGTGACCAGAATTGGATACAGTTTTCCAAGTGTGGCCTCACTACTGCAATGTAGAATGGTACTATCACTTCTTGTGTTCTTGATGCTGTCCTTCTATTGATGCAGCCTAGGACTGCATTGGCTTATTATTTTTTTTTTGTTTGGCAGTTGCCACACACTACTGGGCCATATTTAAATGGTGCTCCACCAGGATACCAGCTGCTGTTGAGACATGTCCTCCTTATTCTGCATCGATGAATTCGGCTTTCCCTGCCTAAGTGCAGGAGCTTACTTTTCTCATCTCTACATTTTCTTACAAGTGCATTTTCTTCAACAGGGCCCAATACTCAGATCTGTTCCTGATTCCTTTTTGTCTACCCTTCCATGTTCCTTTTTGGGACCATTGAGTGTTGTTTTGATTTGACTGCAGTCATACCCTTGCCCTTAGGATGACAGTGAAAACCTTATTTTATTTTATTTTATTTTATTATTTATTTTATTTTATTTTATTTTATTTTATTTTATTTTATTACTTTACTTTACTTTACTTTACTTTACTTTACTTTATTTATTTTCGTTGCAGCATTTGGATTTAATCCGTTGCTGGCTTTACTAATTTTTTAGATTTTTAAACTTATTGATTCTGTTGCTGGGTTTTGAGATGGGGGTATTCTTATAATTTGCTTAAATTTGCTTTTTGTTTGTTATGTTTTATAATATGTTTTGTTATTCTCCTTACATCTTTGAATTGGCAAGATAATAAATAGCTAACAAAAAAAAGGAAAAAAAAGAAGGTCAAAACTTAAACTCAAATAGTCCTGGCTTGGAAGTTCCATGGAAAATTAGGAAACTTTGGGTGGATAAATCAAACACTTACATATTTTTATATACTTTCCCTGACATAGCAAAAAGGCTAAAGAAGAGACATTGAAGAATGTCAGCAGATATTATTATTGCAGAATATATCAAACTTTAAAAATCTGGGAACATGATTAAATTAAGTTTCTTTCTCTTTATCCATCTTATCTTACTATTGGAAGGAGACTTTGATGGCATGGAAAGTTCACTAGTCTTTATGTTTTATTAGTTGGTCTCACGTAAATCACTGGTGTGTCATTCTGAACACCTTAAATTACACACTGAAGATATTTCTCTTTTTCATTTCCATCCATCCCCTTGTTAATGTTTTTGAAAACTTTTCTCCATCAAAACCCAGAACAGCTGTAGTATAAATCTTGGAAGATGTTGATCAAAACTGCAGTGAATTCTCAGGTTCGTTTATTGGTGTTGTTCAAAGGATGTGCATGCAAGAAATCGGTCAAAAATGTCTTTCTCCACTTATTTACAAACCTGCTTATTGATATTGTTTACTTATGTCTAGTACTAATGTTGGGTTTGAAAATCTAAATAAAAGGGTTTTCTTTTCTTCCAGTTGCTTCTCATCAGTCCAGATCACCCATAGGGCATATGGTGATTATATACTAAGTGATGACATCATTAATGATAAGGAGTTCCTCTTGTTCCCCTATTTTTGAATTGAGGGGATTGTTGCCAAGGCAACTGGGCTGAAGCTGACTTGCTCCACTGAGCTTATGGTTTCATTATCGCTGCATGTTGCATGTTAAAACTTTCGTTGTGATTGAGTTCTGCATATGCAAACAATGCGGAGATACAAGCTACATTGTGTGCTTGTTGCAGTCATTAAAAAGACATACTATATAATAGTAACAAGAATATATGCAGACCTTTTTCACATGAGTTCTTTGGCTTTCAATGCATAAGAAAGCAAGCATCCACATTTCCCCTGCCTCTCAGATTTGGCTTCAGCTAATTATGCATAGCTAATAAATTAAACCAGTGGTTCTCAAAGTCTGACAGTACAATTTTCTAAAATGATAAATGAATTTGTTTGATTCCCCATAAGTAAAGCAATTCAACCGTGCTTAGTAATACTCACAATCTGACCTTAACCATAGGCAACATATATGGTGTATTTTTTTAAAAAAAGTAGGACCACCTTTTTAAATTGCTTGCAACCTTCAAGATTTCAAAGGACAGCCTGAAAAGTCCTTCCAATCTTATTAGAAATGCAGTTCCAGAAGCATTGACACATTGTACCTTTTTAAATTTTACTGATTATGATGCACAATGCAAGTGGTCAATGCATTTCTCTTTGTTTCCCTTACTGCCTTTGTTTGGGTTTCCAGCTTGGGAGACTTTTAAGATCTTCCCTTCTTTTCCCATATTGGAGAATATTGGAAATGCAGGAATTTGTTTTACAGCATGTACATTTCTCAAATAAAGTTTGCATATCCTTGTGGACATAGTCTATACTTTTAGGGGGACAGAATCTACTCATGCATTTATATGGTTCTAAATACAAATCTTAGTAAAGAATTGGAAGATTCCAACCAGGGTTATTATTCAAATTCTCATTATGTAATGTGTTATCTGAAATTAGATAAAGTTTTCGGCTTGATTGCTTCTACAACTCTAGCTTTATCTTTACTTCTTCCATCACATGTGACAGAAACTCTTTTTGCAGGGGCTAAGAACGTTGAAAAGTGCAACTTCATTTCAATTAGATTATTGCCTTAGATTATCCTTTCATTTTCCCCCCATTAAAATATTCTTCAGCTAACTTTTTTCTTTTATTCTTGGGGTAGAAAAGCAGATGCATCCATCAATTACTTTTCCATCCCTATTACGAAAGCCTTGGTTTTGAAGGTATCTTCACAGAGGTTTGGTGGCCTCCATCAGAACTTGAAAGATGACATGTGTAACAATACTTATTTATCTACTTAAAAAAAACATTCATAGCAACCTCTTCTTCATTTTTGTCTCTAAAACTTTAAAGTTACAAAATAGATTTGACTGGGCAATAGTGACAACAAAAAGCATCAGCTCCTTTCCCATTTTCATTAGTGATGTTATGATAGGTTGCCCAGTCAGCCAGATGTTTGGCATTTTTAACCACTGATCTTTCCCAAGGACCTGCGGTGGCGCAGTGGTTAGAATGCAGTACTGCAGGCTACTTCTGCTGACTGCCGGCTGACTGCAATTTGGTAGTTCAAGTCTCACCAGGCTCAAGGTTGACTCAGCCTTCCAGCCTTCTGAGGTGGATAAAATGTGCTGACTCTATAAATTGCTTTGAGAGGACTTTACAAGCACTGTGAAACAGTATATAAGTCTAAGTGCTATTGCTATCTGTGGTGGGCATATGTTGTTTGATGGTGTTTAGGTTTCAGTGCATGGTGTAAGCTACTCCAAGCAAAGCTGCCTTTTGTAATTGACTGATTTTGTCAATATTCAGTAGTATTCAAAAGGTGTTCCAGCTGCTTTGGAATTGCAATTCTAATAAGCATATGACTATTGATATTACCTTTGCTTTCTTTTGCCACAGTCATTCTAATACTATTTGCAGATCTTTGTATTTTTCCAATTCTTCTGCTCTTTCCATGTACTGGAGGTATTGGTTGCTGGAAGGAAACTTGAGCTCCTGGAAGAAAGGTAGGATGTAAATCAAATGAATGAGTGAGTGAGTGAGTGAGTGAGTGAGTGAGTGAGTGAGTGAATGAATGAATGCATAAATGAATGAATGAATGCAAGGAATTATTTCAAATATTTAATGCTATAGATTTCCCCTTACAATCTGAATAAATGTTAAGTCCAATATTTAGCACATAATCTAATAGTTTGTTAAACTTGTCTCACCCTATGCTAAAAGGTTACATTCTGCTGTGCATTGTTATAGAGTTAAATTATTAAAACAGTAGACACGAACACGTCGAACTCCAGAACAAGAATGAGTTATATATATATATCGAGATTCTCAGTCATCCAGGTCATGGTTGTCCAACAGAGGGGGGTGATATGACATCATCTCTCTCCAATCTACAACTCAGTCCTTTCAACAGTTCCAAAACAGTCCACATCTATTTTCACCACTCCAGTGACCCTAATGACACAGATAACCCCCTGCATATATTCCAGTCCAAATGCTGTAAGTAGAATGACTGCAATCATCACTCTGGCAGGGCAAGGCCTCAATGACTCTCTAAAAGAATGCAAATGACCAGCTGTCTGCAAGGAGTATAAATCCTTCCATCCCCCATCATCCAGCCAGTGTTGAAGAAGTTTCATGGATAAGAAGCAAAACATCCTTAAAGAAAAACCAGGTCCAGTTCCTCTCCCTGTCTTGGGGTTTTTATTGGGTAGCTTTTAGCATAGTTAGTTTTATGGGAATTTTAGCACAGGTTAAGTTTAATTTGGTTTTAGAACTGTTTGTATATTTTTTATTGTTTTTATTCTACCTGTGCACCGCCCCGAGTCCCCATGGGGAGAGGGAGCGGTTTATAAGTATTAAAATTATTATTATTATTATTATTTTTGAAAAAAAAACAGGTTTGGAACAAGAATAGGTTCAATTTATTTTGGTCAAGAAATGTTCTCCTTACATATATTTTTCTCTCCTGTCCGCTTTGTCTCAGAGTACAGAACATGAGAAATAAGCATCAAATACCATGGATGTGTTTGCTATCCATGCAATGTATGAAGGTCCACTGTATTGGACAGCTATGACAAATATAAATGAGTGAGTGAGTGAGAGAATATACTAGCCCTGAATAAAATGAGCTTGCAGATTCTAAGATAGAGGCACTAATGAATAGGTATTCAAAATAACGAGTGTGCAATAGGATGTCAAGGATGGGTTATTCGTACTTCCTTCCTACTCTTTTCTTTCTATTTCAAGGCAACGCATGGGAACAGACAGCAGAAGAATGGAAGTATCTGCTCTCTATTTCCAAATTCACATTTCATTTCCTGGACACTTGGCAAGCCGTAACAAGCCTCACACAGATCAAGGACATCTAGCTGCCCTGAGCAAGAGAAAAATATTTCTTCAAAAATGGACTTATAGGATTTCCTTAATCCACGATGATAAGAACATGACAAATAAGCAAAGGATCTTTTGGTAAGCCCTGTAGCAATTATGAACAGAGGGGAAAAGACATCCATTACAAGGGTAAAACAGTAATGCAACCATTCAGTAAAACAGCCCCACGAAAGAGCAGAAACAAAATTTAAGCTTAAGTGCAACTGGGTTAGTTATGCAATATTTGTGGGACTGAATTACCTGGTTTTAACAATATTGTTTATAAAACATGGTTGCATCAAACTCCTGTTGGAAGCACCTAGGTGCTTCTGCGTTGAAAGGATTATCTGATGAGATTAGTGTTGCCCATGGATGCCCAGTTGGGGGGGTCCTTTCACATATCCAGCAGGAGCTGGAGCGAGGGGCAGGAGCTCATCCCACAGCAACACTTGGGTCTTTAACACAAGCTTGCTAACCCGTAACCCAATACCTTAACCATGTGAGCCGCCCTGCTCCTAGATAAAATATGCTGGACCTTTTTTTATCTGCAAACATCCACAACTGGACTAACATATTGCTAATCAATGTTCTCAGAAGTTAATGAGAGAAGACGTGGGAATGTCATACATTTTTAACCAATATAACAGGATTAGAGGCTAGTAGTTAGGAATACTATTATCATACAAACATAAATAGAGCATACAGACACACATACGCACACTCACACAAAAACATACACACACAAACAAACATATATTGTATCTGTTCCTTCTAACTCATCAAAGATTTGTCTCTATTTCAATTATTACTGACAAATGCTCATCCAACATTTTTAGAAGACAAGTATGTCCATATGGTTTATCCTAAAATGCTTGGATGTATTATACTGGGTGGGGAGGTTATTAATCACAACCACTTCCAATGATACAATCTGCTTAAATAAGGACTCTGCAATCACAAATGCAATATAGACACACAATATATCTGTATTTAATGTTTTCATATTTATCTCTCTCTAAACTGATTTGGAATGAATCCAGCTTTATAATAGCTATATCTACACAATTTTTTAGCATATCCATAGTATAATAAAACAGGTTTTCCTATTGTTTCAATGTATAAAAGACCAAGTAGGGAATAAAATTAGTTCCTTTTTAGATGACACAAGGGCATTGGTTAGGCTTTTGCCAAATTATATTGAACATAGTAATAGAACTACGGGTGTTCATTAAATTTGGCCAAATCCCCAAATAAATCAAACCACTTTGGAGTGATTTGGGGGCCTCTACAAAGCAAAGTGGGATTTCTCTGAAGCAAACAGAACTGAATCACAATCACCATGAGAGGTTGTGCACTCTTTGCCATTGAAATGCACTGCAGAAAGACAGGCACTGCATATAAAAAAAAAAATGAAATAGAGTATTACTAGGATGGACAGAAGCAGGGAACAACATTAGTGGAAATGATAGTGTTATGTGTGTGTGTGTGTGGGGGTGTACGTGGAACAATTCCTGGATGGCATTTTGCCATCTGTTCACTGGGGATGCATGTATAATTTAATTTAATTTTAATTTCCCTGGTGGGGACTCGGGGCGGTGCACAGAAGAGATAAAAAACAAGCAATAACATATAATACAGGATAAAATTAAATTAAATTTGATAAATCTGTGCTAAAATTGTTAAAAATTATTAAAAACTATTTAAAACCGTATCTTAAAATTGAATCATGGAATCTATGCCAGGCCTGCCCGATGAAAAAGGTGCGTTTTAAACCCCCGGAAGAAGAGGCGTAGGTCTGTGATGGTGCGAAGATCGGGGGCAGGTCGTTCCAGAGGGCCGGACCCACCACAGAGAAGGCTTTCCCCCTGGGGGTTGCCAGCCAGCATTGACCGGTGGACGGCACCCTGAGGAGGCCCTCTCTGTGGGAGCGGACAGGTTGGAGGGAGGTATGTGGTAGGAGGCGGTCACGCAAATAACCCAGTCCCGTGCCATGGAGCGCTTTGAAGATGGTTACTAACACCTTGAAGCGCACCCGGAAGGCCACAAGCAGCCAGTGCAGCTCACGCAGGAGAGGTGTTACATGGGAGTATCGTGAACCTCTCAGAATCCCCCGCGCGGCTGCATTCTGTACTAGCTGGAGCCTCCGGGTATATACTCATCCATGGAATCAGGCAGAGTAAAATATCAAAATAAGTGGGTTCATTTTAGGCAGGTAGATTCTTAGTTATATAGGTTCATGTATGCGTGGATATATACATTGGCAGACTAAAATTAAATCTTCAGAGGTTCTCTAGAATAAATACTTATACTAGCTTTAAAATTCTTCAAAACCTAACTAACTTATATAAGGCTGTGCATTTTTAATTTCTGGGTGCTTTTATCCTCTGTTGAATTTAGCTGTTGAATTATTATTACTGATACATTGATAAATATTATTTATTCTGTGTGACCTTCTTTGAATCCTTAAAGTTAATTAATGAATGCTTTATAAAATTAACATTCAATTGAAGACTGAAGTCTAATTGAGGTGGAATGTTCACATTTCTCATTTTGACTTAAATATTTTTGTAATACAAGTATTGGGGAAGAATGTGAGACTAAAGAAACAAGAAAAAACCTGATGGAGAAGAGCAAGAGTTGTAATATCCTGCAATATGTACGTACATTAAAATAACATGGTCAATATCGCATAGAAAATGTTTTTTCTCCATCAGACCACCAATCCATCTTGCACAGAGATACACATGCATATATACAAGCAGACATATTCAATACAGAAAGTTGGATGGATGGATAAATAGATAAATCTATCTGAATTGGATTTTTTTCCAATTTGCCTAGTCTAATTTCCTAGTCTAGGAAATGTGACCAATGTAGGAAATTTTATTAGATCAGAAGATCTTTCATGAGATCTTTATGTTATAACATCCAGTTTTCTCTTCTGATCAAGTCTAATGCAATTTGAATACCAGGAAACTGAATCTGAATGGCGGAATGACTGTTTTATGACTCTAGACAGAAGTAGTATTGAATAGTCTGCATTAAATATTACCATTCATAAACTAAAGACAACCCCAAGTAATCAGTTTCAATTTATTTTAACCAAATTCCTATCAAAGCAGTATCTGCTATGCATGTCACATTTCTAAAAGCAGGAATAAAATATGCCACCTGGCAAAAGAAAGAGCATAGAATACATGCTTATGAGATCTTGCATTCCATTGTGTTGTCTTATTATTTAGAATCATAGGGCTGGATTTGGAGGTCTTCCAGTCCAACCATCCACCCAAGCAAGAAGTACTTATACCATCCCAGAAAATGGTTGTCCTACCTTTTCTTGAAAACCTCCCGCAATGAAGCTCCCACAACTCCAAGAGAAGACTGTTTCATTGATTCAACTTTCTGTCTGTCAGGAAATTCCTCCTTATTTCTAGGCTGAATCGCCTTCTGCCCAGCTTCCACATTGTTTCTTGTCCTGCCTTCAATCAATACCGTCTTCCCTGTGACTGTCCTTCAAGTATTGAACGATGATCATAATCTGACCCCTAAATTTTTAGACTAAACATGTCAAGTTCCCTTAGCTATTCCTCATATGATTTGACCTCCAGACTCCTAATCATCTTTGTTGATGTTCTTTGCATGCCTTTCAAGACCTCATCGTCTTTCTGGTATCCTGTTGACCAGAACTGGATGCAGTATTCCAAGTGAGGCCTCACTAGTGCAGTATAGAGTGGTACCATCATTCCCAAAGGGTGGCTCAGTGGCTAAGACACTGAGCTTGTTTATCATAAAGGTCAGCAATTCAGCAGTCCAAATCCCTACTGCCACGTAAGGGAATCAGCTCCCATTACTTCTCCCAGCTTCTGCCAACCTAGCAGTTTGAAAGCCTGTAAAAATGCAAGTAGAAAAATAGGGGCCACTTTGATGGGAAGATAACAGCATTCTGTGCGCCTTCGGCATTTAGTCATGCCAGCCACATGACCATGGAGATGTCTTTGGACAGCGCTGGCTCTTCGGCTTTGAAACGGAGATGAGCACCGCCCCCCTAGCACATATATGCAAGGGGAATCTTTACCTATTATTTCCATGATCTTAATACTATCCTTCTGTCAATGCAGCATTGGATCGCATTGGCTTTTTTGGCAGGTGCAGCACAAATCCTGCTCATAGTTAAGCTTGGGTCCACCAGGACACCTAGATTCTTTTCATAGGAACTCCTGTTGAGCCACTGACTGCCTATTCCATACCTGGACCAGTTTTGTCCAGCGAGTCAATGGGATCCTTTGATGTTAGATCCTTTCATTGTGGCTTCCGTTATAGACTCTCCCAGATTTCGATCTCCCAGATGGTTATGATGGGGAAATGATTGGCCACTGTAAAATGATTGAAAAAGAAGTTTAGAGGAAAGTAACTTCATTTTATCCTGTAAAAGCAGAAAGCCTGTTTAAATGCTTAAACGTGATTTTGGAATTTGGCTGAACTTCTATAAGAATACGTAAAATAATCAAGGTGGCTGTTGAAAAGGTAGCATCATATCTCTAAAAAAGGAATTACTGTACAAAAGTCTGCTATAGCAAACCAAGAATCTCCATTAAACTCCATTAAGTATCCTCTTTTCTACAGTGTGCTGATAGCTAAGTTGTACACAGGCTTAAACATGATGTGTGTCTGAAACTATTTGTTAGAAGCATCTGTTGAAGAGAGCTATAAGACCACAAATTCTGAAAGACATTTAAATTATGTTTTTTGTGGCCCAGCTTCACATAGTTAGATTTCAGATAAATTAACTAGATGAGTAGCTTTCTGGGAAACTAATGGTATTCTTAGAAAGTTATCAATAAGAAGATCAATAACAGCCCATAAGCTTCATTGAACAACAGCTCTTCTGTTATTATTGACCATCTAGCATATACTGTAACTAGACAGTAACTTTAGTTATATTATTGAGAAAATAGAATGAAAGATTCTTGTGTGTTTTGAGTCCATATGAACAACATATGGACTCATTTTTCTTGCCATGTACATGTATACGTCCAAACTAGACTGTGTTGTTTCTCCATGTCATACAATATATGTGGGTTTATGCTAGGGGTCTGCAAAGTCGGCTCTTTCAAGACTGGTGGACTTCAACTCCCAGAGCTGGCTGGAGAATTCTGGAAGTTGAAGTCCACCAGTCTTGAAAGAGCCAACTTTGCAGACCCCTGGTTTATGCGTATGTATGTATGTATGTATGTATGTATGTATGTATGTATGTATGTATGTATTTAGTCATGTTTATGTAATGTATATTGGAGGTGGAGATCCTTGGAGAGCCGTATGCAACAATATTTCATTTTAATGGATGACGATTAGTGTACATTCAAATGGCAATAAAAATATTCTAAGTCTAAGGGCTGAACCAGAAAATTCTCCTCCCCTCTCCTTTCCCCTCCTCTCCTTTCCTCCCCTCCCCTTATGTCTCCTCCCTTCCCCTTTCCTTTCTCTGCTCCTTTCCTTCTAGGATTTTTTTTTTAATGATGAGGAAATTATTATAAGAACTGAATTTGGATTAGTGGCTCAGAAAATGAAAGGTGGTCAGATAGATTTGTATACCGTCCATTCATCTGTTTAGCATAGATAAACTCTGGTCATTTGCTTTAATCAATGGATGCTTTGCTTGCAGTCAAAATTTGGAGCATTGAATCTTTTAAAACTCCTTCAGTACAATTCAGTAACTAACTATAGGTTTTACTTAGCTTTAGCAGGATAAAAAACCAAAGTGGCAAATTGTCAAACTTTTACTTTTATTTATTTATTATTTAGCGGTGCCCAGGGGTAGGGCCTTCTCTGTGGTTGGGCCGGCCCTCTGGAACGATCTACCCCCCGAACTTCGCACTATCACGGACCTTCCCCTCTTCCGCCGCTCACTTAAAACATATTTATTTCAACAAGCTGGTCTTGCGTAAATAGTATTGACTCTCATAACATAACATCTGTCAAATACATATATGGATTTTAGATTTAGGGAATTTTAGCTTAGGAGGGTTTCTATTTTAATGTCTTTAAATTTTAGTACAGGTTAATTTAATTCGTTTTTAGCTTTGTATTTATTGTATGTTTTATATGGTTTTTAATTTTTTCCTGTACACCGCCCCGAGTCCCTTCGGGGAGAGGGGGCGGTTTACAAGTCTAATAATTAAATTAAATTAAATTAAATTAAATTATTTAAATTGGATGGTTTTTATCCTGGATTATTTATGCTAATTGTATCATATGGGCAAGCTTCTATGTTTGCTGAGATATTAAAATAAAAGAAAAAGTATAGTATTGAGATAGAATCTTTGTTTCCAGATGTAGAAATGGAAATCTTAATTTCTCCCCTTACTAATATCTGAAAGTTGACCAATTGGTCTCCCTATGACTTTTAGTGTCACAAAAGTCACAAAAAATAAGCAATTCTAATCCAGTTTGCATTTTGATGGTATGCTTCAATATGGATTTGCTGCTACTTCTTTCTAATATGAAAATAGAGATTTCTGTATCAGTATTGAAGAGAAAGAAAGTTAATTAGTATCAAATCAGGTTTGGCTTCCACAACTTTCTCTGACAAATGTTCATTATCTTAGTTCCAACTACAGTGACAGTTTGTAAAAATTCCAGGATCCTTTCCGCTCTTTGATCTTGCCTTTCTAGCTTAAGTTTTGTCTTCCCCTTCTACTTCTCTTATTTTGCTAAACACAATATATTTTTCTCAAGATTACCTTTTAAAGGGTAATCTATTGGATCAGGACGCCCTTCGCACAGTCACTCATGCTCTCGTGACATCCCGACTGGACTATTGTAACTCTCTCTACATGGGGCTGCCCTTGAGGTGCACCCGGAGGCTTCAGCTAGTCCAGAATGCAGCCGCGCGAGCAATTATGGGGACCGCAAGGTCCACCCATGTAACACCGCTCTTACGCGAGCTGCACTGGCTACCTGTCGTCTTCCGGGTGCGCTTCAAGGTGTTAATTATCATCTTTAAAGCGCTCCATGGCTCAGGACCTAGCTATCTGCAGGATCGGATCCTGCCCCATACATCCTCACGGCCGATTCGCTCCCACAGAGCGGGGCTTCTCCGGGTGCCGTCCACTAGACTGTGTCAGCGGGCGACACCCAGGGGAAGGGCTCTCTCTGTGGCGGGCCCGGCCCTCTGGAACGACCTTCCCCCCGATATTAGGACGACCACGGACCTCCGCTCCTTCCGTCTCAAATTGAAAACCTACTTTTTCCGTCTGGCCGGCTTGGGATAGCCTCCCTGTCCTGGGGTTTTAGGGTAATTTTAATCATTTGTAGTGTTAAGGGGTTTTAGGGACAGTTTTTAGTTTTTATAGATGTTTTTAGCGCAGGATTTGTTTAATTGTGATTTTAAATTATGTATTCTGTTTGTGTTTATTGTTTTTTAATTTTCCTGTGCCCTGCCTCGAGTCCCTCTGGGGAGAGAGAGCGGGCTACAAATAAAAATTTATTATTTATTATTATTATTATTATTATTATTATATACCTAAGTCAAATGATCATTTTTCCCTCCCTCCCTCCCTCCCTCCCTCCCATCCTCTCCTTCCTTCCTTCCTTCCTTCCTTCCTTCCTTCCTTCCTTCCTTCCTTCCTTCCTTTCTTTACATTCAGCTCAATATGTTCATTTCAATTCTATAACATCCATCAATTTAAAGCCTTACAGATATGGATGTAGCATGGCAATTTTTTCCCCATGCTGAGTTCTCATGACATATCCTTCATTTCATCCTCAGCAAATGATTTATAGAGACTTAAGTCATCCTTAGTTCAACCAGAGTAAAAGCAAGGTCTCTCCCCATTCTTCCAAGAGTGTGTTCCTGAAGCTGTTAAAGCTTTTTTAATTTATTGCTTTGGGGGAAAGTCAGATGACTAGCAATGATAAGGAGCAGGGGAAGAGAAGCAAGAATGTGGACAAAATTAGAATGCCATTGTAGTTCTCTGCCAGCACCAGGATGACTGGAGAGCTCTTGATTTCAATTAACTTTGTGCAATGGCAGAGATTTGAAATAGCCCCCAAAATTTATTAAAATAATAGTGTCTGCTTTTATATTGACAGACATTTTATTAGGTTATAAAATAGGATAGAAAATACAAAAGAAAATAGGAAGACAATAAGGAGAAAGGGAGGGAAGAGGAGTGAGGAAGGGCTAGGGAAAAGGAAAAAAAAGTGTTGACTTCCAATTCCCTCTGTTGCAGTAAAATAAAGTATTAACATCAAACCCTAACTTTTTGCTTTTCAATAATAATATCAACTAGCCATTCAACTGAATTGATAAAACCCAAATCAAAGGTTCATTTTCCTCCCACCTCAAGCACAAAGTTCAGAAGTGGTCTCCATGTGGAAACGAAGGTGTTTATCTTCTTTCCTTTAATCAAAATGGTCAATTTAGCCATTTCTGCCAACTCCATCAGTTTCTGTAGCCATTCATCCATACCAGGGGTCTGCAAAGTCGGCTCTTTTAAGACTGGTGGACTTCAACTCCCAGAATTCCCCAGCCAGCATGGCTGGCTGGGAAATTCTGGGAGTTGAAGTCCACCAGTCTTAAAAGAGCCGACTTTGCAGACCCCTGATCCATACGTTGGAATCGAAGTGTCCTTCCTGCTGTCAACATATATAAGATCAAAGTTCCATTTTTTTTCTCCAAGTCTTTTTCCATTGTACGCAAAAGAAACGTTTTTGTCTTGACTACGTTCCTATGCAATCAGGAATTAATTTGGATCATTATGTTTGATGACTTGACTCTGAACTTATCAAATATGGAACAAGTCTGCCAGAAGCTGCACAGTAGATAGAACTGCTAATAAAACAGTCACATTTTGAGCAAGTTTAGGGTGATTTTTTTTCATCAAATAAAAAATGTATGGGTGTTGTTCAAGGAGAATAAATGTATTTTTAAAACATGGAAAAGAAATCCTCTTTATACTTATCAACTTTCCAACTGACCACTCATTAATCGTACTTTGATACGGGAGAGAAGTAACAATACACTGAATTAGGAGTGGAATGGCTTCCTGAATTACAATGATGTTCTAATCAGTGTTAGTTGAGCTGAATCTCTTCCCCATCTTAAGTTGTGACCTAGGACATATGGCATCAACCAGTGGGATTTCTGTTGTGGTTCTATAATGTAAAAATGGCCAATGTCTTCCTTGATTATAGGTGGTTATATTCAGATTTCAACACAATTTCAGAAAACTCATCAGAAAAATCCAGTGGTTCCAGGATTGCACCTATTATCCCTGCATTATGATTAGTGAAATATTGTTGCCAATTAATAAAGTAGCAAAGCAAAACACTTGAGGGCACTGTTCTCCCATAGGAAAATGGTGATTTGATTATCTGTTCGCAGGTAAATGAAACCCATAGAAGGCTACTGAATGTGGCAATTATTACTGTGTGCAAAGGCTCCGTTCAGCCACTCACCTTAATATTCCATTGGTCAGGTAAAGCAGAGCTAATTCCAGTACTGTTTGCAAAGCAGGATTATTAAACCTCAGGCTACCAGCAGGCGATCATCAGCACTTTGATGCTGAAAGCTATTTCATATTTCCAGCCTAGTTGAACAGGACACTCCTGTGCTTTTGTGCCTTGTCCTGGTTTAAGCTTCAATGTTCTGCTCCCTGGACCTATTTTATATCACCATTCATTCAAAGTTAATCTCCTCCACTGTAAAACCCAGCTTGTTAAATAGGCTCTGAATGAGTGTTGACATTTTATAAAAATGTCTGCCACCGTTTCCAGCACAAGCTGAGGGACCTGCCCCATCCCTTTCCAATTTCCTTTTTAATGTGACTCATTGCTGTGTTCCAGAATATCCACTCCATCTCTTTCTGCATTCATTCTATCACTTCTCCATTACACTCGGCTAAAAACATAAGGGCATAAGGACATGTATATTCATATCCATCATGTGACGTATTATTCAATACAGAAGATCTATAAACTCCTGCTAGATGTGATGTCAGGTGCCTGGCAAACGAAAACAACAACAACAAACAACAAAAACAATTCTACATTTTCATTATCCCAAAAAAAGCAGATTAGAAACAAAAGGAAGAGACATTTGAGAAATCATTTTTTTTATTATTTTGCAAAAGAAAAAGACTCTAGTCTTGCTGTTTATAGATAAAGGCACTGATTTAGTAAGACCACACCTGGAATACGGCATCCAGATTTGGTCACCATATCACAAAAAAGATACTGAGACTTTGGAAAAAGCGACAAGAAGAGCAACTAGATTGATTAAAGGCCTGGAGACTAAAACATAAGAAGAACAGTTGTAGGAACTGATATGGTTAGTCTAGTGAAAAGGACTAGGGGTGACATGATAACAGTATTCCAGTATTTGAGGGGCTGCCACAAAGAAGCAACTTATTTTCCAAAGCACCAGAAGGCAAGATAAGAAACAATTGGCCCCCGTGGAGAGGGCGCGCAACTTGGGCGTCCTCCTGGATTCCCGGCTGTCCATGGAGGACCATGTGGCGGCCGTGGCCAGGGGGGCGTTCTATCAGGTTCGCCTGATACGCCAGTTGCGCCCCTTACTGGACCGGGAGGCCCTTCGCACAGTCACTCAAGCGCTTGTGACATCTCGGCTGGATTACTGTAACGCTCTCTACATGGGGCTCCCCTTGAGGTGCACTCGAAAGCTACAGTTAGTGCAGAATGCGGCAGCGCGGGTGGTTATGGGTGCCTCAAGGCAAGCCCACGTAACACCTCTCCTGCGCGAGCTGCACTGGCTGCCTGTGGCCTTTCGAGTGCGCTTCAAGGTGTTGACCACCATCTTTAAATCGCTCCATGGCTCGGGGCCTAGCTATATACGAGACCGCCTCCTGCCCCATACATCCCTTCGTCCGGTCCGCTCCTACAGAGAGGACCTTCTCCGGGTGCCGTTGGCTGGGCAATGCCGGCTGGCGACACCCAGGGGAAGGGCCTTCTCTGTGGCGGGCCCGGCCCTCTGGAACGACCTATCCCCCGACCTTCGCACTACCTCGGACCTCCGCCTCTTCCGCCAACTTCTCAAGACACATTTATTCCAACAAGCCGGCCTAGAATAGCCCCACGCTTCTGACTTTTTAAATATAAATTATAATTTGGTTAAGGTTTTAATATGGGTTTTAGCATGGGTTTAATTAATTTAATATATTTTAATTGATGTATATTGTATTTTGTGGTTTTAAATAATGCCTGTGCGCCACCCTGGGTCCTAACAAGGAGAAGGGCGGGGTATAAATTTGATAAAATAAATAAATAAATAAATTGATGGAAATCAAACAAGGAGAGAAGCAACCTACCTGAGGGTAGGGCAAGAAGTAACAGATGGAAACTGATCAAGGAGGGAAACAACTTGGAATTAAGGAGAAACTTTCTAACCGTGAGAACAATTAACCAGTGGAACAGCTTGCCTTCAGAAGTGATTCGTCATTGAAGGCTTTCAAGAAGAGACTGGACAGCCAGTTGTCTGAAATGGTATAGGGTCTCCTGATTGAACAGGGGGTTGGACTAGAAGATCTCCAAGGTCCTTTCCTGATCTATTCTGATTTTTCTGGTTTTCCCAAAAAGCCAGTTCCAAATTCTGTCAGCCTCCTGAAATGACAGGGCCATGATACAACTTTGTTAGTTGTGAAGTCATGTCTGCTCCATCGCGACCCCATGGACAACTTGCTTTTTAGTACTGTCCATGGGGTTTTCATGGCAAAGATACTGGAGTGGGTTGCCATTTCCTTCTCCAGTGGATCACGTTTTGTCAGAGCTCCCTGCTATGATCTGTCCATCTTGGGACAGATAGCATAGCTCATAGCTTCATTGACGTACGCAGGCTTCTTTACCACAACAAGACAGTAATCCATGAAGGGGCAAGTACTAGATTTAAAGGGGAGAGAGGCCCTCATCCACAAATTGCAAATATTCTCCCTTGTTACTATAAGATGAAAATATATTCAAAAGAGTTGCTTAGAAATACAAATTTTATATATAATTCTTTAACCCATACATGAAATATTTTACCTATGCATACCCTTGGTGCATTTTTTGATTGCCCCTCAAGTAGTTTCAGTTATGCAAAAGGGGGGGAAATTAAAAATGCATTTATTAATTTCATTACTATGTAGTCTGCTTTACATGTGCAGGCTCTGTATGAGATTCAAAAAAATTATAAGCATATTCTTAAATCGTGCAGAGGAGGGTCTAATGGGCTTCTTGGTCTGCCAAGTCAGAAAACACCTGTTCAGCTCTTCCAGTTTCTGTTCTGGCTTGCCAACAAGGCCTGCCAACTGGTTCTGTTTTCTGCAGTGCTTCTAAATGTTGGTTAGGCATAGCCTACATTATCATCTTTTCTTGTGAGACTAATAATGAAAATAGGATATCTCTGAAGTGGACTGAGTTTTTGGGGGGATTGGATGAAGTTGCACTCCTATTGAAATTACATAAAACTCTCCTGATAAGTGGGCTCATTGTAGGTGAAGAGCACCCAAGGTCCTCTGGTCATCTTCAATTTAATCTTGAATGATTGGTCAAATTTTATGCGGCAGAAATTGGTTTTATAAACACAGGGGTTGTACTCTTGATTTGCTTCTGTTGGAATATTTTTCCCCCCTTTATATGATTCAAATCCATTTAAAATAAGTATTGATGAAAGATTGTATAAGGAGTGGTGATGCCATTTTCATCAAATAGATGTCTTCAGACAGCGCTGGCTCTTCAGCTTTGAAATGGAGATGAGCACCGCCCCCTAGAGTTGGGAACAACTAGCACATATGTGTGAGGGGGACCTTTACCTTTTACCTTATATTTCCAAACTTAGAATATTAGAAATATGCATTGTAATTTTCCAGACTCAGGGGAAATCTTGTAGGAATACTTAACTCTTAGCTGGTTCAATGCAATTTGTTTCTAAGAAGACAGTGAGACAAATATATATATATATAGCAAGGACGTGATGGTAGACAGTCTTTAAAACCAATACAATACAATAAATAGCAGAGTTGGAAGGGACCTTGTAGGTCTTCTAGTCCAACCCCCTGTGTAGGCAGGAACCTTATACCATTTCAGACAAATGGCTATCCAACATTTTCTTAAAGACTTCCAGGGTTGGGGCATTCACAACTTCTGGAGGGAAGCTGTTCCACTGGTTAATTGTTCTAACTTTCAGGAAATTTCTCCTTAGTTCTAAGTTGCTTCTCTCCTTGATTAGTTTCCACCCATTGCTTCTTGTCCTGCCCCCAGGTGCCTTGGAGAATAGTTTGACTCCCTCTTCTTTGTGGCACCCTCTGAGATATCGGAGCACTGCTATCATGTCTCCCCTGGTCCTTCTTTTCATTAAACTAGACATACCCAGTTCCTGCAACCGTTCTTCATATGTTTTAGCCTCCAGTCCCCTAATCATCTTGGTTGCTCTTCTCTGCACTCTTTCCAGAGTCTCCACATCTTTTCTACATCGTGGCAACCAAAGCTGTATGCAGTATTCCAAGTGTGGCCTTACCAAGGCACTATACAGTGGCAATAACACTTCACATGATCTAGATTCTATCCCTCTGTTTATGCAGCCTAGAACTGTGTTGGCTTTTTTGGCAGCTGCTGCACACTGCTGGCTCATATTTAAATGGTTGTCCACTAGGATTCCAAGATCCCTCTCACAGTTGCTACTATTGAGCAAGGTACCACCTATACTGCACCTGTGCATTTTGTTTTTCTTGCCTAAATGTAGAACCTTACTTTTTTCACAATTGAATTTCATTTTGTTAGATAGTGCCCAATGTTCAAGTTTGTCAAGATCCTGCTGTATCTTAAGCCTATCTTCTGGAGTGTTGGCTATTCCTGCCAGCTTGGTGTTGTCTGCAAATTTGATGAGTTCCCCATTTATCCCCTCATCCAAATCATTGATGAAGATATTGAAGAGTACTGGGCCATCTCTGCTCCATATCCCAATGCAACTAATGATTCAATCAAAGCTTCCTAGTCATTGCTTCATATAGATACTATAGTTTCTGAAAGAGATTGACTGACATTCTACAGTAAATGGCTGGAAGTCATTGCTGCTTCATCCAAGATATTGTGAGTCATTATCTAGGCTTTCCGTTTTCTTATCATAACATTCACTTTGCCAGACAAGTAAACATATATAAATCTTTCTGCTATACCAAAAATAAAAACAAGGTTTTCTGCTAGGACATTTTCCCTAACACTGCATATATGACAAGGACCAGATAAAAATCCCAATGCACATAATTTTTTAAATCTCTGAAACAACCACTCCTCCCCTAAACAAAACTCCATTGATTATTTCTGACCAAAAAGAAGGGGCTATTATTCACCTTAGCAAAACAAGATGAAATTAAAGAGTACAGAATAACAGAATTGGAAGGATCTTGGAGGTCTTCTAGTGCAACGCTCTGTTCAAGCAGAAGACTCTATACCATTTCAGACAAATGGCCCTTCTTAAAAAAATCTCCAGTCATGGAGGGAAGCCATTCCACTCATTAATTGGTCTATCAGGAAATTTCTTCTTAGTTCTAGGTTGGATCTCTCTTTACTAAGTTTCCATCTGTTAAATGTCTATGGAGATTCTCAGTCATCCAGGTCATTGTTGTCTGAGAGCTGAAGAAGCTCCTTGGATGAGAAGCAACGTCTTTCCTTTGGGACTCCAATTTTGTCTCCAGTTGCATATTATAGTTCCTGTAGCTGGTAGCCTATATGCATTTCTATATTTCCCCCTGTAGAATAGAGTATATGGAGCAAAAGTTAGAAATACTAGAATTTACTAGTAATGCAGCTGTTCATGGTGCAACAGAACAAAAACCTATCAGGGCAATAGAAAAGTAGAGGATCGAGTAGCATTTCAAGGAATGTTGGGAAAGCTCTTTGTGTGTATATTTTGGCATGCCAAACAATTTAGTACTATGAGAGAAAATTACACTCTTCACTATGCCGTGGTGCATGCATGTAAACATCTGTATGGTGTTCTGGAAATGCTGAATAGCAACGTTTTTTTTTTCTTCATGAAAGTTCAGCTTTAAGCGGGGGGAATCTAAAAAAAACCAAGTCATCTGCTTTGTTTTCTTTGTCTTCAGGAGCTTGTTGTCATTCTCTCTTCTCTATTTCTTAGTTGTAATTATTATGATGTCAACTTGTTTTGGGGAATTCATCTGCCCCCTAAATTAGGAGTAAATGAAGCAGCATCCTTTGTCAAATCAAAGTTCATCAGTGCACTTTGCCCCAATTAACTCATTATTCTATCAGATACTCGTGGATCAAATTAAAGTCATGTAAAATTCTAATGGTCCAAATTATGCCTGGGAGATTTACTAAAACAAATTTGCATGAAGTGTATATTGACAATAATAATATCTTGACAATAAATAATATTACTCCTTTAAGACTTTAAGAAATGTCAGAGAAGAAGAAAATGAAAACACGGTGAATGTTGGCTAATTTCAAATATTTCAATTTAAACCAGAACAAAATGCCCATGTATACTGTATGTATGGGCCATATTAGTCTCTGTTTTCATTTAAGCCCTAAATTAACCTAAGAAATAATACTATAGGCAAAGATCCATAATATCATGCTAAACTTAGAATTGGTACCTTGTGTTGGTAAAAATCACACAGAGGAAATTTATGTAGTATGAATTTATCTTTATGATTTCCTCTTTACTACTGGGTAAGGAGCAAAATCTGAAGCTTCCTGCATTTTTAAGGCATCCCGGAAGCCTTTTCACTAATCTGTTGTTAAACTTCTTTGGAATGACTGTGTGCACGAGAGAGAGAAACAGAAAAAGAGGGAGGGAGGGAAAGAGAAGGAAGGAAGGAAGGAAGGAAGGAAGGAAGGAGGGAGGGAGGGAGGGAAGGAAGGAAGGAAGGAAGGAAGGAAGGAAGGAAGGAAGGAAGGAAAAATTGATCACTTGTCTTAGTTTACAAAGTTACATAAGCATTTTTCAGACTGTTTTCTGCAGAATTCAGGGATTCCATGGTAGATTTAATAAATTTTAACAGATTTAGTAGATTTAATAAGAGGTGGGTGCAGGAGAGGGGAAGGAGAGAGGAGAGGAGAGAGGCTGTGTTTGTTTTATTTCTCTTCTGTAAATGCCTTACATAACTGAAATGGTGCTTTGAGCCAGGCAAATCTGCTAAACTCTTATATAGAAATGCATGCAGTACTTCATATTCAGTGAGAGGCATTATTTCTGCCTCCTGGTGTTCTCACATCCTTTCTTAATATTTAGGGAAGTAAATGTCTATGTCTATGTTTGTTTAATTGCTTCTTATTAATTCACAGAGCAAACTAGCTAATTGATAACAGCAATAGTGTACAGTCATGGGAGGAACTCTCTTTTGCACAATTAATGATTATTGCAGATTCTGGATTAATGCTTATAAAGATTCATTTGTCCACACTTCTCCTCTTCTGTCTTCCATCCAGTGGCAGAAAAAATATTTTTTGGGATAAAGCTCATTGGCTGCTTTTGGATGCAAGTGGCAGGAAAGGTAAGATTATTTAATTCCAGGAGCATTAATTCCAAAACTACAAATATTTAAATGATGTTTTGATTTGTCAGCACCTTACAGACTGGCTACAACAGCAATAGCACTTAGATGTCTATACTGCTTCACAGTGTTTCACAGCTAAGTGGTTTAAAGTCAGCATATTTCCCCCAACAATTTGGATCCTCATTTTACCCACCTCAGAAAGATGGAAGGCTGAGTCAACCTTGAGTCTGGTGAGATATGAACTGCCAAATTTCAGGCAGCTGGCAGTCAGCAGAAATAGCCTGCAGTACTGCATTCTAACCACTGTGCCATCACAGATCATAATATGTGATAGAAGGCCGTATTTGGTATTTCATAGACTTGCTGATTAATATTATTTTAAATAATATACAAGAATGGACTGGAACAATCAAATGTCTTGATTTATAATGGACCTATACCTAGTAACCTATGTGAAGTGGTACCATAAGACAATTGCTAATTACTACAGTAATGCACCATTATCCTTTGCGTTTAGTTATTGTTGCAGATTCTGAATTAAAGTTTGAATAAACTTTTGACCAATTTACCAATTACACCCCCCCACACACACACTCATGTCATTCACTCTGTGGTGAAGTAAAACAAGGACTGTAAGATTGCTAGTATTCTCTGTAATATTCCCTTTGTGCTACCATTCTTTATTGCTATTTGTCATTACTATATATTCCAATACTATAACCCCAAATATAGTTGTATCTAGTGAGATGACAGTGTGCAAATGAGTTCATTGCAGATATCATATTGATTTGGAGATTGAAGGTCATAAGATATATTCAAATGGTTTAAATTGCTGACAATTATTTTCCCAGTGCTTGATTATTTTCTGCAGAAGTCCTTTACCAAGGAAGATAACAAACAAGTGACCCACATGGGAATTGAATAATTTATTGGCCTCTTGAAACTGGACTCCTTTTATCTAGCAATGTGGTTGGTTCCTAATTGGAAAGATTTCACTTTAATACTTGAGTGTATAATAAAATCAAGAAGCCTATGTATATAATACAAATACAGTTTTGGACTCACAACAAACTTTAAATATTTAGTGACTATTGCATCCATACTGCACACACTGTATATAACCTTTTAAAATCATAATTGCTTTCTTATATGTTAATTGCTTCATCGCCTTCATGTACTCTGCCTACTTGTCCATGAAATGGGTAACCTTATATATTTGACGAATAATAAAGAAATAAAGTATTATCAATAAGTAATTTAAACAATCGTCCCCAGAAGATTTGATGAAGCACCTAGTGAATCCCCAAAAGCTGGATTTATTACGGAGAAAGTCATTTATGTCAAAACAAAATTAGATGAGACACACTTTTATTAAATAATTCATTTTAAAGAATATGTGACTTGACTGGACATCACTAGACATTCTGTACGTACATAATATTAATTACATTCCTCAGAATGTCATGGTCTGTTTCTCATTTCTTTCCTCTATCTCTAGTTCTGTTTAGGATGCATCATATGATATATTTTTTCTCCATTCAAACCACGGAAACATTTGTGCCTGTGTTTTCAGACTCTAATTGGAAGAAAGTTTGGCACCATTTGGAAGGTAGGTAAGACAAAAGATGTGACTTGTAGAAAAAAAAGAGTACTTACAAGGCAGTGGTGGGTTCCAGCAGCCACTACTGCCAGTTTGCTAAGGGACATGCCATGCATGTGCGCACATTGTGCTTGCATGTGCAGCACAACAAAAATTGCTCTGTGCATGTGCAGAAGCCAAAAACAAGATGGAGGCACCTATAGTGCCACTGGGTGAACCGGTTTTGGGGCATGGCAGGCCTGGGTCACTGCCAGTTGCAGTGACCCTGGCCGCCAAGCTATTACCATTTCAGCCAAACCGGTCCAAACCAATAGGAACCCACCACTGTTAAAATGCTTACAAAACCACGGAAATGCAAAGGGAAATGCCAATTTTCTCACACTTTCAATTGAACCAGAGTAAAATCAGACATTACTTAACTTGGTTCTCCAAAGCAAATAATGTCAACCCAATTGTGGACCTATCACACAGCATGCAAGTCAGAGGTGGTATTCAGCTGGTTCTCTCTGGTTCGGGCAAACTGGTAGCCGCGATTGCAGGAGGTTTCGTCCACCCCCCACCCCGGATATGATGTGCGAGCACTGCACATGCGCTGTGGTGTATTTGTGAATGGTAGGGGAAGTAAGTGAATCCCACCACTGATGCAAGTTAGTCTGGCTTCACCTAATTTAGAAAGTGTGAAAGAATACAAGAAACCCAGCATTCTTTCACTTTTGTAATTGTTTTATTCTGGGTCATCAGGAAAAGAAAGAGAGAAAAAGATGACAGAGGACTAAAAGTTGACCATACTGCCATAATATACACATTTGGTACTTGCTTTTCCCCCTTATTTTGCAAGGCATTTTTTCCTAATCAATAGCTTCCCCAGTTACATTTGTGCAACATTGCATTTTTTTAAAGCAAATTATATTTTGGAAACTATGCCTATGTGTATTTATAATATTTGTGTACGTTGTGTGTAGACAACTGAATATATCCACTGAAGCCAGAAACTTCAAAATACAGCGTTTGGATGATATTATCTTTTTAACAAAATCACATATGAAATTTTTCTTTGGAGCAAACATATTGCTTGCATTATGTCCTGAATTTTTTCACAAAAAAAAACCCAAAACCAGGAAAAAATATATTAGATTCCAATAAAAATATACCTTTTAAAAAAGAAATAAAGCAGAGGGAAAAATGGATTAATTTAATAAATCATTCTGAGATGCAATATATAGAAATATAAATGCATATAAACACACACAATTGCAAATGTATCAACAATCCATAATTTTTACGCCAACACGACCTTCCGAAGCAAAGAAATAAATTAATCTGAGTTCCTGCCATTTTTATGCATTCCATTTATTTACAAATGTTTATCTTAGTATATTCAGTTTATAATAATTTAAATCAGTATGATACCACATCAAATTATTTAATAAAAATGAAATGAGATTAGAAATTAATGTTAATTAGATATCTATGTATGATCTGCTTGCAGTTTTTGTTTTCAGCGGGATGTTTATTGTTCCTCTTAATGCTCATTTGATCTTTATAAGCTACCAAAGAATTCGCCTTTGCTAATTCATGATGATTTTGAAAAAAACACTGTTCAAAATATATAAATGAAAACAAATTAAAACTTATTGTAATGGGACCCAGTTCGGTCAAGGTTCAGCCATTGGAGGGGCATGAGGCTAGAAAGTGGCAGTCTATGAGTTTTAGTTTTGCCTTAGCCAGTGGTGGGATTCAGGCAATTCACACCACTTTGGGAGAACCAATTGTTAAGTTTCTGGGCAATGTGGTGAACTGGTTGTTGGAAGAAATAATTAGGGCAGTGTACCAGTTGTTAAATTATTTGAATCCCACCACTGGCCTTAGCCATGAAGTCTGTGTCACCTTGGGCCAACCATTCTCTCTCAGCCCAACCCACATCAGAGGTTTCTTGCTTTAGGGGAAATAAGAGGAGGAAGGGGTATTGTATATGTTACCCACCTTGAGTTATTTGTGAAAATAATAAAGGTGAGATACAAATACATTAATAGATAAACAAAATAAAATAAATGAAGATGAAACAGTGGCAGAAATCAGAAAACAAACAAAAACTACTGTTTTTTTTTTTAAAGCAAATTATATTTTGGAGACTATCCCTATGTGTATTAATAATATTTGTGTACATTGTGTGTATACAACTGATATATCCACTGAAGCCAGAAACTTCAAAATACAGCATTTCAGAAGTTAATTCAATAGATATTATATTTGCTGAGTCCTAGAGAAGTATTGGGGGTATATAATCTCGGGAGATTATCCACCAAATGGATAGTGGGTGAAGACCCCTCCTATGGCTGAACTTTTAGTTGAAAAACAGAGGGGGAAAATGGATCATTATAGAGGAAGCTTTCGGGGGAATGATATGGTAGTGGAGTTTTGCTTTAATAAAGCAATTTGTCGAAGAAGAAGATTGTGAGGATTGGAAGAAAATTGTTCAAAGTATGGCCCAGAAGGTATTGCAGCATAGAGCTGATTTGGAAAAGAGAAGATGGTTTTTTCTCAGGCTCGATGCCCCCTGTGTTCAACCTTGCTACATTTTTGATCTTGTATTTGACTAGCCTATTTTTCTGGAGGTCAGAAGCAAAGCTCAGCAATTATTTATTTTCCCCGATGGTAAGAAATGTGGCTAATATTAGACATTCCGATGATCAAATCGGAAAAAAACAAACCCTCTAGTGGCACTTAAAAGGACATTAGCAGATGGACAGAATGGGAATCTTAATGAAAAGAAAGCATCTACTTATACCAAAGGGGTCTTCATGGTATTCTTAGCTCAGAGAAGGGGACAAAATGTGGCCCAGTGTTTTAAATAAGCATTTGTCTCATGTAGTTTTGCACCAGGGACACGAATTTTTGAGGAAGCTCCCATAATTAATATCCCAAGGCTCACTTTGCTTTAATGTGAATAGATCAGTTGCTGAGGCTGCATTTTAAATCACCTCAGGCATAAAGTGAAGTTGAACTGAACTGTTTTACTGTTAGGAAGCCGTCGGAGAACCACTATTCATCCAAAATGAAAGTCATTTCCCAAGTTACAATTTTTCATCTCCTAAGTTATATTTATAGTAACCTAAATCTGTAAGATACTGACTTGCCCAGGGCCAAAATATTGAAATGCTATCATTTGAATACAGCTTGCTTCAGCCATGTCCAATACCATTTTTCCCACTTGGTCATATTATCCTTTAAAATGTAGACATTGTATTTCTTCTTGGCTAAGAAAAATGCATCAAGTATAGGTAATATGTGGTGCATCCTGAATCCTTACATAGCATAGAGTAGGAAAATGTATTTGAGATGAAGAGTCTTATATCTGAAAATAGAATTGTCAAATCACGGAATTATGGAATTGGAATTGACCACTTCCAGCCTTCTGCAAAGCCAATTAAAACCTATACGAATGCCCTAACTTCTTCTTCAAAATTTCCATAAGTAGACAGTTCTACTGCTGCCTTATATTATTTCTGGGATGTTTTCTCTTATATTTAAACAACATCTATCCACCTGCAATGTATACATATTATTTCTTTGGCTATAAAAAGAATTCATGATAAAATACCCTATAGCACTCTGTTATGATCCTGAGAAAACAGATATTATGTTTTCCCTCAGCCTCTCTTTCTCCAGACTGAACATCCCAAATTACTTCAACCTGTTCTTATGCCTTCAGGTCTTTGTATTGCCTCCTCAGTATCTGGCCTATCCTGTCAAATGTCATTCTAGAGAAATGGTGTTTAGAAATAAGACATTCCAAAGCAGCTAGATGAATTTGCAGCTTCACTAACAATTTATTGTGGGCTATCTAGTAATAGGAATAGGAATAAGAAGTCATAATGCTGCATGGGATAAACAGCTCTGATGATTTTGGATAATAATTAAAGACACACATACACACACACACACACACACACACAGCAAAACACAGAAACACTTTTATTGTCAACGAGAAACCAACCATCGTTTTATAATGCTCCTAATTTGGTTTTCAAATCAATATTCATCCCCAAACTTCCAGCCTCATGAGATAGATAGATAATATTTATTTTGGCCAATGATCAGATAAAACAAAACATATTTCAGCTAATTACATCAGAAAGAGGGGGAAAACAAATAAACAAAATAATTATATAGCCATAAAATGTGTAAATATGGTTATGGGAAGTTATTGTGCAGTAGTCAACTTTTTGCGCATATTCACAGCAGCTACACTACATAAAAAAAGAAGCAGTAAGATTACAGGGCGTAATTCAATCAAATAGAGGTGCTCTCAACCTCTCCCTCTCCATTTATTTCAGTAGGAGAAAATTAATTAGACATTTAACAAGCTGTTTTGTGCTGCTTCTTTTTCACACTGTCCAAATTCATCATTACAATTATTGATCAGGAATCAACAGTACATTCATTTTAATTTAACTCGCAGAGCATTTTACTTTAGACCATCACGATCATAATTTGACAAATACAGTAACTCCTTGACTTATGACCACAACTGATCCCAAAATTTCAGTTGCTAAATGAGACGATTGTTAAGTGAGTTTCCCCCCCCCCCCCATTTTACAACCTTTCTTTACTGGTTGCAAGAATAAGCTTTATGGTTCATAATCTGATAGAAGATACTCTGGAACGACTTACCCCCTGAACTCCGCACCATCTCCGACCTCCGCCTCTTCCGCAAGTGTCTGAAGACACACCTATTTCATCTAGCCGGCCTAGCGTAACCTCCATACTGACTATTAGATAGTTTTTAAACTTGGGATTTTAATTCGGTTTTTAGCGCAGGGTTTATTTATTAGAATAAGTATTTTAAATTTTATATATTTTATATATTTTGTATGTATTTTAACATCCCTGTGCGCCGCCCTGGGTCCTAACAAGGAGAAGGGCGGGGTATAAATTTAATAAAATAAATAAAATAAAATAAAATACTGCATGTAAAATTATTTGGTCCTTTTAGCCACAGGACAAAGAGGGCAGCTCTCAATTCTTGATAAGAGTCCTTATAGTATAAACACTGTTTTTATACTTCAGTCATCATCTTCACTTTCCCTGCATTTCTTTGGCTTAAGAATATCGATTTAATCTTTTCTTCCTTAGCTTTTTGGACCCTGCTACAAATATACTCTGGGGAAAATCAGCCAACACTTTATTCTTTAAGCCTTTCTTCCTTGAGATTTGAAATCTACTCTGCACAAGAATAGCAACCCCATTGAAAATAGTCATAAAATTATTAGATTATCTCCGAAGGGGAGTTGTGTCTTTCAATGCATATTTAAGTAGCATGGAAGAAGTGAACCATAGCTTCTATGCAGGACACCATAAAAGGTCAAAGTAAAATTTGTCTATCAGATATTTCTGATGGACTGTTTTTGGCTGTTATATGTTTATCATCTCCATCAGCCGGAGACCTTCAATAATTATTGCTACATCTTTGGACTAAATGGCACAATGAAATTTCAGTTCAATATAGAGATGTTTTGTTTCCTGCCTTGCAAGTGGAATTTAAATGTTTAATAGAGATGAATGTGTATTATAACTTTTGATCCAGTAATATTCATAGCAGAAATTAGATTGTCTCAAATCATCTCAGCCATTTTATACACCACTGTTACTGTTATTGCTATTACTAGTATTTAATGCCCACTTTGTGCAGTAGTTGTAATGGCATTTCATTAACACTACAAAGAAAAACTTTATGTGGTAAAGATACTCGAGTGAAGCTTATGATACTTCCATCAGGAAAAAAAAAATTCAAATACATTCCTTAAATGTACCTTCCCTCTCTATTAATTATAATAGTCCTAATAAATGCCTCATGATAATAATTGATATTTTCTTTTCTTTTTTAGACTAATCTAGACTAAAAGAAAAGAAAACACTTCCTTGATTCTATAAAAATGATATTTTTTTCACCCTAAGGGAATATATGGGTTTAATTTTGTTCACCTGTTACCCTAAACTGCCTAACTCTCTCTTATCATCACTCTCATATCTATCATCCATCCATCTATCCATCTATCCATCTATTCATCTATCCATCCATCCATCCCATCCATCCATACATCCTATCCATACATCCATACATACATCCATACATCCATTTATTTGTCCATCCATATCTATCTATCTATCTATCTATCTATCTATCTATCTATCTATCTATCTATCTATCTATCTATCTATCTATCTATTTGTTGCAAGAAAATCTGCAGGGGAGAATAATCTGCCTTTTACCCAGGGAGGAACAGAGAAAATGAAAGGAAAGGTATGACTAAAGCAATAGCAATAGCACTTAGACTTATATATCACTTCACAGTGCTTCATAACCCTCTCTAAGTGGTTTACAGACTCAGCATATCTCCCCCAACAATCTGGATCCTCATAATAATATATTTAAGGCAGAGACATAAGGTTGATAGAAAGATCAAGCAAGATCTTCTTCATGAGAACTGCACCGTGTAAAGGAAAACAATTAAGACCTATCTTTGCGGGCCATCTCTTTGAATAATGGCTCTTTCCTTGCACATTTTTTAACCACTGGATGATTAGTAGTTCAATTTAGTATTGCTGATTCAGTTGACCCTGCCAGAGTTATTGTTGCAATCTCTTTAGTTTTGATTTGCTTTTTTTAATTGTTTAATATTTAACCTAATATGAGCTGGTAATTATACTTTTTATTTAGTCGATGCCTTTTATATTTTAATAAATCACCGTCACTATGTGTTTCCTATAAAACCATGGCTGATCAATTTTTGACATAAGAAGCTAAAGGTTCTGCATTCTTAAAATGTCTCATTGATCTCAGTAGGAAAGATTTAAGTGTATGATTCCTGTAGAAATCAATAGGATTTAACTTTGGCTGGATGGCCCCCTTAATTATAATCACAATCCAGTGTCTTTCTATATTTGTATTTTCTATTGTTGATATAGAACCAGCCTCTAATTTGAGCTATGTTGCAGTCTTTGAAGAAAGTACCACATATATCTGGCTGATCAGGTTTGCAAAATACGTTACTGCTGGAAACAATACAGTGGAATGCATTATCATTTATTTTTGGGACTAATATGGAAGATAGAAATTCCCCATGTAAGTCTCTTGGCTTACATTGTGCTAACATATGTAGGCAGGCTGTGTCTAAAATGATATAAAATGTGATAACATCTGAAATGACAAAAATGTGACGGTATCCAAAATGTACACAAAGTGTTATAATATGAAAATTTACAACAACAAAAAAGATAATAGCTACAATTATGTAAAGCACACTTCTGTAGTAGGAACTTGGCCCATCAAGATCCAGAAAGTCTTACTACCCCTTCAGTATGAGCCAATAATGTGTTGCAGCTGCCAAAACAGCCAATACAATTCTGGTCTGCATCAACAGAGGGATAGCATCAAGATCAGGAGAAGTGATAGTACTACTTTATGCCTGAGTAATGAGACCACACACTTGGAATGCTCTGTCCAATTTTGGACACCATAATGTTCTGTTTTTACTGAAACTCCAGAAAGTGTGCAAAGAAGAGCAACACAGATAATAAAGCAGGAATGGGTTTCAGCCAGTACAGACTGGTATGGACATACCGGTTGGTGATATTTAGCGTACCTTAGTATAGCTGTTCATCCAGAGGCCCCGACAAGTCCACGGGGCGTGCGCTGCCCTCTTCTCTTTGATAGCTGCCTCATTTCCAGTGAAGGAGGTGGGGAATCCATACAGAGGGAGGAAAACACATGGATTCCTCACCCGCGTCATTGGAAACGAGGTGGCTGTCAGAGGAGAGAGAAGTGCACACCCGTGGGCTTGTCCAACAAATCCTTGCCTCCTGTTCCTTCTTCGCCTGTTTGAAGAAGCCACATGGGTTAGAAAGGAAGGAAGGAAGGAAGGAAGGAAGGAAGAAAGAAAGAAAGAAAGAAAGAAAGAAAGAAAGAAAGAAAGAAAGAAAGAAAGAAAGAAAGAAAGAACGAAAGAACTTATGATCATAATTGAGCCCAAAATTTTGGTTGCTAAAAAGAGCATTGTTAAGTGAGTTTCACCACATTTTCCAACTTGGTCATGCCCACCCAGTCACATGACTGCCAAGCCACTCCCACCCACTGAGCCACTCCCACAAAATAGGCCACACCTACAGAATTGGTTCTAAAAAAATTTGAAACCCACCACTGTAATAAAGGGTCTGGAGACTAAACTGTATGATGAAGGAGGTATGTCTTGTCTATCAAAAAGAAGGATTTATGGAGGCATGATAACTGTCTGTTAGTACTTGATGGTCTGTGATATAGGGATTTAATGTTCTCCAAAACATCAGAGGGCAGAACAACAAGCAAAGGGCTAAAGAGAGATCAAACTTAGAAACAAGGATAAACTTTCCGACAATAAGAAGTATTAATGAAACTATTTTGCCTCCCAGACTTCTGAGTGCCCCATTACTGGAAGTTTTCAAAAATAGATTGGACAATGTTTTGATTAGGATGGCATATGGTTTCCTACCTTGAACAAGGGGTTGGACTAGAAGACCTCCAAGATCCCTTCAAGCCCTTCGATGTTCTATATCTCCTGAATGGCTGTTTAATGGTAATAAAGAGGCAGAACATCCCAAATTATTTCAACCTCTAGTTATGCCTTCAGGTCTTTGTATTGCCTCCTCAGTATCTGGTCTATCCTGTCAAATGTCATTCTAGAGAGTTGGTGCTTAGAAATAAGACATTCCAAAGAAACTAGATGAACTTGCAGCTTCACTAACAATTTATTGTGGACTACATAGTAATAGTAATAGGGATAAGAAACCATATTGCTGCATGGGGTAAACTCCTGAATGGCTGTTTAATGGTAATAAAGAGTATTTTTATTGCTCCACTTCTTGAGCCAGATTTTGAACAGTGACACATGGAGAAACTTCCTCTCAAGTGTCAATGGCCTCATAGGATTTTGTGATTGTGTTTCTTCAATTCTGTTGCTAAGTAACAGTAAGAAGCCACAGCCACAGCTTCAAGTCTACTTAAATTGCAGCACTTTCAACTCTGATTTTAAAAAAAATGCTCTGAAGTTCAGAATAAAAATGTGAATGGTTCTAGCAGCCGCTGGATTGAAGTACATTGATACATATTGCAGATTAAACACTACTCCTGAAGCTGTATGGCTTCTGATTTGTTAAACCAGGAAATATAAAATAGCATAATCAAAGAGTGAAGATTTTATACTCCTCAACCCAATGAAATATTGGCTGTGCTCTTAGAACACATACACAATCTTTCACCAAAGCACAGACAATTTTCAAGACAATCATCAAACATATATTTATGAGTGAATCACTGCACTATGAAATTAAAAAAAGGTACACCACTTAGTAAAGATTGTAATCTACTGCTATTATCACAACTTTATCAATATGAGCACAATGCCTAAATTGCCTGATACCAATTCATAAGTGGAAAAGCAAAAATCAAAATAGACAAATGCACACATTTCTCTACCACTCAAAATTTGGAATGGGGATTCTAATCTTAGAACAAGAGGGAATGAAAGAAATTGTCACATGATTATGACATGACAACTCAATGTCTTAGACCAGGGATGTCCAAACTTGGGAACTTTAAGACTTGTGGACTTCAACTCCCAGAATTCCCCAGCCAGCCATGTTGGCTGGGGAATTCTGGAATTTGAAGTCTACAAGTCTTAAAGTTCCAAAGTTTGGACACGCCTGTCTTAGACAGTCAAATATTACCACCTGCTACCTTAGTTCCTAATTATAGCAGAGCATAATTACTTTTTCTTTAAAAATAAGAGAATATTTTCCCCATAATGTCTAGAATCTTTTCTTTAAAACCTTTCACAGTTGCTTCAGAGTTTATTGATTTTGATTTATTAATGTATTTATTTGTAATTGTTAGACCAGATTTAAAATATACAATATAGCACCTATGTCAGACAAAATAAATTAAAAAGGACATAGTAGATGAAAAATAACCAAAATACAAATATGTAGGATTTGGTACACAGGAACATCCCTAAAAGTTGTGTGTCCTGCTTCCTGGCTTTTGCTTCAGGTTGTGCAACTTTCAGTGCCTGCTATTGTCACATTGCAGGGAGTAAAAAAGTCCCCTGCGTTCTCAAAGGAGAGGGGTGGGGGAGAGAAGTAGAGTGAATATGCTTGTGTTTTTGCTTCCATAACTTATGTGTGTGTTGTATATTAGGGAACGGTTTTCATCTTCTTCAAAAAAGTTTATTTGTATTCTGCAAATAACAGTGGAGTTTTGTTGGTTGGTTGGTTTCACATATTGCTGTAGACTTCACTATGAATTAAATCATACAGACAGTATGTGTGAGGAGAGGAGAGGAGAGGAAAGGAAAAGAGAGAAGGGAAGGAAAAGAGAGAAGGGAAGGGAAGGAAAAGAAAGGAGAGGAGAGAAGGAAAGAAAAGGAGAGGAGAAAAGAGGAGAGGAGAGGAAAGGAAAGGAAAGGAAAAGAGAGAAGGAAAGGAAAAGAAAGGAGAGGAGAGAAGGAAAGAAAAGGAGAGGAGAAAAGAGGAGAGGAGAGGAAAGGAAAGGAAAGGAAAAGAGAGAAGGAAAGGAAAAGAGAAGGGAAGGGAAGGAAAGGAAAGGAAAGGAAAGGAAAAGAGAGAAGGAAAGGAAAAGAGAAGGGAAGAGAAGGAAAGAAAAGGAGAGGAGAAAAGAGGAGAGGAAAGGAAAGGAAAGGAAAGGAAAAGAGAGAAGGAAAGGAAAAGAGAAGGGAAGGGAAGGGAAGGAAAGGAAAGGAGAGAAGGAAAGAAAAGGAGAGGAGAAAAGAGGAGAGGAAAGGAAAGGAAAGGAAAGGAAAAGAGAGAAGGAAAGGAAAAGAGAAGGGAAGGGAAGAGAAGGAAAGGAGAGGAGAGAAGGAAAGAAAAGGAGAGGAGAAAAGAGGAGAGGAGAGGAAAGGAAAGGAAAGGAAAAGAGAGAAGGAAAGGAAAAGAGAAGGGAAGGGAAGGGAAGGAAAGGAAAGGAGAGAAGGAAAGAAAAGGAGAGGAGAAAAGAGGAGAGGAAAGGAAAGGAAAGGAAAGGAAAAGAGAGAAGGAAAGGAAAAGAGAAGGGAAGAGAAGGAAAGGAAAGGAGAGAAGGAAAGAAAAGGAGAGGAGAAAAGAGGAGAGGAGAGGAGAGGAAAGGAAAGGAAAGGAAAAGAGAGAAGGAAAGGAAAAGGGAAGGGAAGAGAAGGAAAGGAAAGGAGAGAAGGAAAGAAAAGGAGAGGAGAAAAGAGGAGAGGAGAGGAGAGGAAAGGAAAGGAAAGGAAAAGAGAGAAGGAAAGGAAAAGAGAAGGGAAGAGAAGGAAAGGAAAGGAAAGGAAAAGAGAAGGGAAGGGAAGGAAAGGAAAGGAAAGGAAAAGAGAGAAGGAAAGGAAAAGAGAAGGGAAGAGAAGGAAAGGAAAGGAGAGGAGAGAAGGAAAGAAAAGGAGAGGAGAAAAGAGGAGAGGAAAGGAAAGGAAAGGAAAAGAGAGAAGGAAAGGAAAAGAGAAGGGAAGAGAAGGAAAGGAAAGGAGAGAAGGAAAGAAAAGGAGAGGAGAAAAGAGGAGAGGAGAGGAGAGGAGAGGAAAGGAAAGGAAAGGAAAGGAAAAGAGAAGGGAAGGGAAGGAAAGGAAAGGAAAGGAAAAGAGAAGGGAAGAGAAGGAAAGGAAAGGAGAGGAGAGAAGGAAAGAAAAGGAGAGGAGAAAAGAGGAGAGGAAAGGAAAGGAAAGGAAAGGAGAGAAGGAAAGAAAAGGAGAGGAGAAAAGAGGAGAGGAGAGGAGAGGAAAGGAAAGGAAAAGAGAGAAGGAAAGGAAAAGAGAAGGGAAGGAAAAGAAAGGAGAGGAGAGAAGGAAAGAAAAGGAGAGGAGAAAAGAGGAGAGGAGAGGAAAGGAAAGGAAAGGAAAGGAAAAGAGAGAAGGAAAGGAAAAGAGAAGGGAAGGAAAAGAAAGGAGAGGAGAGAAGGAAAGAAAAGGAGAGGAGAAAAGAGGAGAGGAGAGGAGAGGAAAGGAAAGGAAAGGAAAAGAGAGAAGGAAAGGAAAAGAGAAGGGAAGAGAAGGAAAGGAAAGGAGAGGAGAAAAGAGGAGAGGAAAGGAAAGGAAAGGAAAGGAAAAGAGAGAAGGAAAGGAAAAGAGAAGGGAAGGAAAAGAAAGGAGAGAAGGAAAGAAAAGGAGAGGAGAAAAGAGGAGAGGAGAGGAAAGGAAAGGAAAGGAAAAGAGAGAAGGAAAGGAAAAGAGAAGGGAAGGAAAGGAAAGGAAAGGAAAGGAAAAGAGAGAAGGAAAGGAAAAGAGAAGGGAAGGAAAGGAAAGGAAAGGAAAAGAGAAGGGAAGGGAAGAGAAGGAAAGGAGAGGAGAGAAGGAAAGAAAAGGAGAGGAGAAAAGAGGAGAGGAGAGGAAAGGAAAGGAAAGGAAAGGAAAAGAGAGAAGGAAAGGAAAAGAGAAGGGAAGGGAAGGAAAAGAAAGGAGAGAAGGAAAGGAAAAGAGAGGAGAAAAGAGGAGAGGAGAGGAAAGGAAAGGAAAGGAAAAGAGAGAAGGAAAGGAAAAGAGAAGGGAAGGGAAGGAAAGGAAAGGAAAAGAGAGAAGAAAAGGAAAAGAGAAGGGAAGGGAAGGAAAAGAAAGGAGAGGAGAGAAGGAAAGAAAAGGAGAGGAGAAAAGAGGAGAGGAGAGGAAAGGAAAGGAAAAGAGAGAAGGAAAGGAAAAGAGAAGGGAAGGGAAGGGAAGGAAAGGAAAGGAAAAGAGAGAAGGAAAGAAGAGGAGAGGAGAAAAGAGGAGAGGAGAGGAGAGGAAAGGAAAAAATATTCACAGCTGTTGTTCATGGAGGTGGAACAAGCACTATAATCCAGCTGTGGGGTCTGTCATCTGCTTTTTGTCAAGTGCATTTCTCAAGAGTTCTTCTGAGCATCCTTCTCATTTTCCCCACTTTTAAAATGACAGAATCATGCTGAGTGGATTCCATCTGTCCAGTTTTGTTACCAAAACTATGATTTATTATGAAATATTCTATGATAATAACCCAAAATCTTTTTTTCCCGCTCCAAGTTCTTTGTAAATACAGCTCGTAGCCCAAGTGCTGGGTTAATGAACATCATGCATCATCTATCATGCAAGGTCCCCATCTGTTTATAGTAGGCATGGTTTCATTTTAGGATGAGCTCTTCTTAATGATTTGCCTGGGGCAATAGAACAATAGTACAAAGTGAACAGAACCAGGTATTCTAATTTTTAATGGATTTTTTTAAAGCACTCTCTCCTTTTTAATCATCCCAAGGGTTTTGAATGATATTTAGATTACACCCCTAGTTTTCATGTGTTTTACAGGAAACCAAAAGTTAAATGTGCACTTACTTTAGAGGAGATGCTATGTGTATATATACAAAAAAGGAGTTAGTAGGTTGTCCATTCTTTACCTGTTATAGATGATATAGAAAGATGAAAATAATATATCTAATAACCATGAGAGTTACACACTGAATATAAGCTTTCCCCAAGATGTCTTTCAAAGCTTTTGTGCTATTTTTTTCCAGCCACATTTAAAATTATCTCCCAAATTTTCCAGAAATATTTCTTTGAACATCAATTTTTCAGCTACAATTCTCCACTTAGTTTCTTCCTTCAAAACATAACTGAATTAATTGGATGTAGTCATATTGTCTCAGAGCAGGGGTAGTCAACCTTTTTCTACCTACCACCCACTTTTGTATCTCTGTTAGTAGTAAAATCTTCTAACTGCCCACTGGTTTCACAGTAATGGTGATTTATAAAGTAGGGAAGTCAATTAAATTTAAAAAAAAGGAAAGTGTTTCAGTATTGGACAAAACCCCTACCGCCCACCATGGAAGCTGGAACACCCACTAGTGGGCGGTAGGGACCCAGGTTGACTACCACTGTCTCAGAGGGACGCAGTGGCTCAGTGGCTAAGACACTGAGCTTGTCAATCAGAAAGGTCGGCAGTTCGGTGGTTTGAAACCCTAGCACTGCATAACTGAGTGAGCTCCCGTTACGTGTCCCAGCTTCTGCCAATCTAGCAGTTTGAAAGCACATAAAAAGGCAAGTAGGAAAATAGGGACCACCTTTGGTGGGAAGGTAACAACATTCTGTGTGCCTTCAGCGTTTAATCATGCCGGCCACATGACCATGGAGATGTCTTTGGACAGCGTTGGCTCTTCAGCTGAAATGGAGATGAGCACTGCCCCCTAGAGTCAGGAACGAGTAGCACATATGTGTGAGGGGAACCTTAACTTTTTTATATTGCCTCAGACTATTGTTTTTCATACTTTTAATTACTGTGTCATTTAAAAACTGTGAGCAAATGTGTGAAATCTCTCAGATTCATCCCCCCAATAGTAACAGTATTTTAATGGACCTACGTTCACATTATATAGAAGTTGAAACCTAAATGATAACAATATTAAGACAAGGCCAATCCTCCTCCTGACCTCTTTTTCCTGCTCCTCCTCCTGAAACACAATCTGAATATGTGAAGCCAGTGAATATATTTTATAGCACTTTAGAATGGGAAGAGACTGAAGAAGACTAACAAGCAAAGACATTCTTTAAATAAATAATTCTCTAGGGCTTTTTAAAAAACTGGAATATAAAAGGAGGCTTGATCATGCTCAGCTCACATCCAAACCATTGGAAGAGACAATTTTAGTTGAACATGTGCTGTTTATAGTGATAGAATGAAAGGGACATGTTGTTATATCTGGATGCTCTTTTACTGCACTTAGGTTATTACAATGCTGCATTTTTTTTATGAATGATATAAGATAATCTGTTCACAATGTGTTCACAGAAAAAAGCAGCAATAAAGATTGTTGTGTGTGTGTGTGTGCACGCGTGTGTATTCATTTTCTCTTGTACGATCAGAGAAGTAAACTACATCATTATCTGTCCAGACAAGTCAATTATTATTAAGGAAGGTTTTGCGAGATAATGCTGAAATGTTTTGCGAGATAATGAAAAAGCTGACAGATTTAACACTTGAACTTAGGGAAACGAAAAGGGATACAACAGAAAATAAACAAAAAATTGCAAAGCTGGAGGAGGGGGTGGCTGAGATGGGGGGAGAAGGTTAGGGAGACCAGGAGAATTAGGAGCTCACATAACTAAAATTGAATTTGAAAGAATGTCTTTCTTCCTCAGGTTCCAGAATTTGCCAGAATCAGATAATGAAGATCTTAAATATATTATGTGTACAATATTAGCAGAATATATTAAAAAAGATAAAGATCAGCTCTGGTGGGATATGGACCTGGTTTATAGAATTAATTCAGCTTATGCTAGGATAAATAATGTACCAAGAGAAATTCATGTTAAATTTCTCAGGAGATCCACAAGGGATGAGATATTGAGGGCCCAACGGGATGGAGTCTTAAAATATCAGGACAAAGAAATAACCATCTTGAAACAAATTCCGAAAAAAATTAGAGAAATTAGAAGGAAGTATTCCTTCTTGTCTAAGAAATTATATAAGAAAGGAATTTGGTTCAAGTGGTTGTTGCCAGAAAGAATGTTGATATTTTGGGAAGGGGACAGGGTAAAAATCAAAACATTAACCGAGGCGGAGACGTTTATCAAAAAACATTCCTCCCAGGTGGGAGGTGAAGCTGGGGAAACAGAGGGAGCGATGGCCCTGCCTGGAGACAGGAAGGAAGAGTCAATTGCGAAAAGACTCAGGTCTCAAAAATGATTTTATTTGAAAGCTTATTGTAACTGTTGATACACGAGAAAATGGCAAAGGAAAAAATGATTGATTATATGGATTATAAGATGTAATTTTTCTATGTGCTTATCCTTTATTTTTTTTAAAATGTATATTCATGAAGTTTTTTGGGAGGGACATCACCAACGGCAGGGAAGATGCCAAAATGTTATTTCACCTTGCACCTTTTTCCCTGTAAAAACTTTAAAAACCAATAAAATTCTTTTAAAAAAAGAAAAAAAGAAAAGGGAAGCAGTGTGCTCCTTTCCATATTTGGGCACACCAGGGGTTGTGACACAATACATACATACATACACTTTCTCTCTTTCATCTATCTATCTTCCAAAATATTCAGAGTTTTAGCAGCATACACAACTAGCAAACAACAGACAAAGAAACAAATAATAGCAGGCCAAGAAGTGTATTTTTTTTAAAAAAATTACCTGCTAGTTTCTAAAAACCAGCCTATTGGGCTCCCCCTCCTATATTATATACCTTTTTATAAAACAATCAATCAACATGTGAACTCCTAAAGAATGACAAATTCATCTGCATTGCAATGTGTACTGCTGTTCTTTATTTTCAATTTAGATGCTCAGATCATTTTGACCATAAATATCAAAAAGGCAAATTCAATTTGCTCAACACAGCACAGACAGAACAGGACAATTATTTTAATATAGGTAATTGGAACAATAAATCAATGAATTTGCATAAGTGTACTCCATCCTCCTGAAGTGGAAAAAGTATATTACTTGTAACTCTATATTTTACACAACAATAAAGGACACAACATTAAAAACACTGGGGGAAGTTTTTAACGGGCATCCATTTCAATGAAGAAGTTCACCATTGTCTTCTTCCAAAGAGCCAAATGACCCTCTAAGCTCTTCCCAACCTCTTCCTCTTTTATTAACCTTCAATGGTGAACCACCAAGAGTTCAGGTTTAAGATTAGATACTCTACCCTTTAAGCACATCAGGATGTCCGTTCCTTTCTTTTAATCAGTGATTCAAATCAACCATTTTGATATGGATCTGTCTGAGCAGTAATAAAAAAGGTCACAGAATAAATATTGATGACAATGGAAGCATTATTTTTCTCAGAACCAAATATGCATTACCATTTTCTGCATTTTAGTGACAGGCATGCAAATGTTTCATTGGCATGCTATTCATCTAAAGGGTAAAGGTCCCCCTCGCACATATGTGCTAGTCATTCTTGGCTCTAGGGGGTGGTGCTCATCTCCGTTTCAAAGCCAAAGAGCCAGCACTGTTTGAAGATGTCTCCGTGGTCATGTGGCTGGCATGACTAGATGCCAAATGCACATGGAACACTGTTACCTTCCTACCAAAGGTGATCCCTATTTTTCTACTTGCATTTTTATGTGCTTTTGAACTGCTAGGTTGGCAGAAGCTGGGACAAGTAATGGAAGCTCAGTCCATTATGTGGAGCTAGGGATTCGAACTGCCAAGCTGCCGACCTTTCTGATCAACAAGCTCAGCATCTTAGCCACTGAGCCACATTCATCTCTTAAGATCTAATTTTATAAGATTGAGGCAGGTGGCAACATCTAACTGACCTTCTTGTGAGAAAGTAAAGAATGTTGGTTGAACCTGATAGCATTATGCTGGGAACTCTGCCTTCTCCTCCCGCCTCCCTCCCTCTTTTCTCTCTCCTCTAGATTTATCTCTATCATTTCTACCTCTACTTCTATGTCTACCTTACCTCTACCTATCTCTTGACAGATGGTGATGTCAAACCTCTCCAAGTAATCAGAAGTTAAGCTTCTCCCGATGAAGTCTTCATTGTTATTTCTCCTCTTCTTTTCCTAGTTCACATGCTTTCTATAACTGTGATGCAACGTGCAAAGGAATAAAACAACATACATAACAACAATGTATTGGTAAGCCTGAATGTGTATTCCTTACTAGGAAAAACAAATCTGTTTAGAGTCTGCTAATAAAATAGTATTAACTTTATTGTGTGTTAAGATCATAAGAAGATGTTTGATTTCATAAAGCTGTAATGAATTATTTATGCATTTAGTTGGACTAATTAAAATATTGTTTATCAAAAGATTCATTTTAAAATAATGGAGAAAATGCAGGATTCTTTAAATATTTAGACCCACATATTTTCATAAAACATAAACCCACAAAAATAACTTGATGAGATGTTTTAACAAGATATATTATATAATTCACTTTATGATTTAAACCAGGGGTCCCCAACCTTTTTTTCACCAGGGACCGGTTTCATTTTAAAGAAAATTCTGCGGACCGGCTGAGGGGCTCAGCAGTCATGTGACTGGGTGGGCGTGGCCAACTTTGAAAATGTGAAACTCACTTAACAATGATCTTGGTTAGCAACCAAACTTTTGGCCTCAACTGTGGTCATAAGTTCTTTCTTTCTTTCTCTCTCTCTCTTTCTTTCTCTTACTTTGTCTCTGTCTCTCTTTTTTTCTCTCGCTATTTCTTTCTTTCTCTCTTTCCCTTTCTCTCTATTTCTTTCTCTTTCCCTCTTTCTGTATCTTTTCCTGTCTCTTTCTTTCCTTTCTGTCTCTTTCTCTCTGTCTGTCTTTCTCTCTCCCACTTTTTTCTTTCTTTCTCTCTTTGTGTCTCTCCTTCATCCGCCCATTTCTGTCACTCTGTGTGTGTGCGTGTGCGTGTGTCTGTCTATCTTGCATTCATTCAATCACTCCTTCTGTGTCTCTGTCTATCTTTCTCTCCCTCCCTCCCTCTGTCTCTCTATGTGTGTCTGTCGTCGTCATCATCGTCCCGTCGTCCCACCCCCAGCCTCCTCATCCCGCCTGCCACGCTTGGTCGCTCGTTTGCTCGTTCAGGCTCCGTGGCTGGATAGGTGACGGGCTGGAGAGGAGGAGGAGGGAGGGGGCTCTTCCTCCACCCTCGTCGATGGAGGGACTCCTGTGCGCCGCCGGAGCAACCCGCCAGTTCCCTCCCCAGCCCGCAGAGCCTCCGCAGTCCCTGGAAGAAAATGAGTGGCCGGCATGCCAGCAGGGGAGGGAATCGGTGGCCGGTCCGGCGGCGTCCAGGAATCCTTCCGTCGACGAGGGTGGAGGAAGAGGCACACTCCAACGGCGCGAACAGCCGCGCCTGCGTTCTCCCGCGCGCTGTGCTCAGGGGGCTGCCTCCTCCTCCCTCCTCCTCCTCTCTAGCCCTGAGGCCCGGCTCCCATCCAGCCATGGACTGGCACCGGTCCGCGGCCCGGGGGTTGGGGACCCCTGATTTAAACAACCCCTCCGCCAAAATTATCATTTTTAGTATTTCAAATATGTCATTTTCTTTCGAAGCATAAAATTAAAAGACAATAGCAAGTTGCTCGGGTTGATTTTAGTTGCTGGTTCTGTCACAAAGAAGCAACAGTATCTGACATTTTACAAGGATTATACCAGCAATATTTTCTGCAGGGAAAAGTGTTTCATCATTGTATCAATAAACAGGATTAAATTAGTTTGCAATGTATCATTCTGTCTGGTTGTGAACCTTTTACATATCCTGCCATTTTTCCCCCTAATGCCCTTTAAAATAAAACATCTATTGCATTATAGTTAATTATGAACAATAGACATAGTCAATGTTATGGGACCATTTTTGAATAAAGGTAGGAAGAGACAAACTTTTTAACTATGAGATGGTTATGAACAGTACATTTCCTTTATTTACATCAATAGGAAATTTAAGGCAGTGATATACTAATTATCTCAAGGAAGGAAGGAAGGAAGGAAGGAAGGAAGGAAGGAAGGAAGGAAGGAAGGAAGGAAGGAAGGAAGACTTTCCATATCTTCTCCAGTTCCTCCTTTATGTCCTGATACTTCTCCATATTCCTTTTTTCCTGAAGTTGTTGTCAATTGGCACTTCTTGTCTATTACACATTGGTCTTTGGTCCTTATCTACTAGCACAATATCTGGTTGCTTGACTAGCCTGCCTTCTGTATCAGGAAATCCCACAACATCTTAGCTTTCATATTCTCTATGACTTTCAGTGGGATCTCCCATCTTGACTTGGGAGAATCTGTCCCATATGCTATACAGTAATCCCTCGTTTTCCGCGGCTTCATTTTCCGCGGCTTCAGTGCTTCGCGGGTTTTTCAATAGCAAAAAAATGCATCGGTAGGAGGCAAGCGCCCCCTAGTGCTTGCTTTAAACGGTGTCCACCAACTCAAGTTTCCGGTATAGATATACAGAATCCTACTTCGCGGTTTTTCAGTTTCCGCGGAAGGGTCCGGTCCCGATTAACCGTGAAAAACGAGGGATTACTGTACATATATTTTTGTATGTATAATAAATGCTACTTGGTCATGCTCTATAAATCTTTTCTTTTTAACAGTGTTGCTGAACAGGTTCAGACAAATATACTTTAAAGCAATGGTGAAAGTTTTTTTTTAAACTACCGGTTCTGAAGGGATGGCTTGGTGGGCGTGACGTGGCTTGGTGGGGTGGCTTGGTGGGAGTAGCAGGGTAAGGATACTGCAAAATCTCCATTGCCACCCCACTCTGGGACCAGTTCTCTGAACTACTCATAATTTCCACTATTGGTTCTCCAAATACTCAAAATGTTGGCTATCAGTTCTCCAGAAACTGTCAGAACCTGCTTTGAAGTCTTCGTGTTAACTGGGAGATCATAGCCATTTCAAGAAATAATGTCCATCTCCTGCAGTAGATGATACTTTTATCAGCTACCAAACCAAAAATGATTCTTTGCTTAATGTAACACAAATAATTCATTTCATTTGGCATATGCTGCTTCTGTTCAAATAGCTATATGTCTGCATTTTTTTTCTTACAATTCTTTTACAAAAGTCAGCATAAAGAAAGAGGAGTAAATAGGATCTATTTTATATATATATGCAAATGAATAATTCATTTGAGTGCTTCACAAATAATACACAATCATTTTCGGCTTGGAAAATGCAGAATTTACTTTATTTCTTTATTCATGCATGTATAATGTTCACATTTATTGGTTAGAAAATGATATATAAAAAGCTGCCACAAGGAATACCAACCTGAATATCAATTTACTGTGAATCCAGAGGTATTCAAAAACAAACAAAGCAGAATAGTTTTGTTGAATCATCTGGGAAGTGCAGTCCAAAACCACATTCCTTGTTATTAAATTTCATTTTCCTTATTTATTTGCAGGTTGACAGTAGACTTCCATAATGGTCATGGAATCTGACATAATTACAATATTGGATTTACAACTAATGACACCCAAGCAAACTTTCAGAGTGGTGCTTTTAGTGAACCAGTTTTTAGTTGTGTCTGACCCATTGTGACCCCATGGAAAACATTCCTCCAGGCCTTCCTGTCCTCTACCATCCTCAGGGGTCCATTTAAGCTCACGCCGACTGCTTCAGTGACTCCATCCAGCCACCTCATTCTATGCCATCCCATTTTTCTTTTGCCCTCAAACTTTCCACCATTAGGCTCTTCTCCAGTAAGTCCTTCCTTCTCATTAGGTGGCCAAAGTACTTGAGTTTTAGGACCTGGCCTTCTAAAGAGCAGTCAGTGTTGATCTCCTCTAGGTCTGACTCATTTGAGTGCCTTGCATTCCAAGGGATTCGTGGGAGTCTTCTCCAGCATCATAGTTCAAAGGCCTCAATTCTTTGGCACTCAGCCTTTCTTATGGTCCAACTTTCACAATCATACATTGCAACTGGAAAACCAGTTGAGGACTACATCTACTTAATCTAAGAATAACTATTTGGTGAGATGCCTATGTGATTCCCTCCAAATATATGTTTAGTCTTATTATTAGGCAAAGTATTAAACAATAACATAAAACATGGCTACTTCTTCTTTGTTGTCCAAAATATCCATTTTAAATGAAAACTTAATAGATGTTTTGAACTCTTCTATCCAATTAGCTGGTATTTGTGGACATGGAAACTCCATGATTGCTATCACTCACTCCTGCATCCCACTTGCCCAGATCCTCAAAATTTACCTAGAATTAAATTTCCCTGCCTCTGCACTGCATATGAAAATAAGTATTTGTTTAAAGTATATGTAATGCCTATTGTCCTAAGAGAAAGAGAGAGGGAGGGGAGAGAGAGAGAGAGGGAGGGAGGGAGGGAGGGAGAGAGAGAGAGAGAGACGGAGAGAGATTCATTATTTCCTAAAGATAACCTATGGAATGGGGGAATGAAAATCCATACATATTTTATATAGCAATGGCACTTAGACTTAAAAACCTCTTCACAGCACTTTTTACAGCCCTCTGTAAAGCAGTTTACAGAGTTTACAGCCTATTGACCCCAACAATATGGGTTTCTCATTTTAACGATCTCAGAAGGATAGAAGGCTAAGTCAACCTTGAGCCTGGAGAGATTCAATCTGCCAAATTGCAGTCAACTGGCAGTCAGCAGAAGTAGCCTGCAGTACTGCATTCTAACCACTGCGCTGACATGGCTCATGTACTTTTGCCTAATATACTTCGTCCCTAGCAATTTTCCCTAATGTCTTGCTTTATATATATATATATATATATATATATATATATATATATTCCCCTTTAATAGTATAACCTATGTTGGACAGTTCCTTCCTTTCTTCCTCACTCTGAACCTCCCTCCCTTCTTCCCTTCTTTTCCATCTTTCAGATTTTTCCTGAATGCCATCACTCTGCTAAACAGATAATTCCCACAACACTGCCAAACTACTTACTAAGACTGTATTATTATTATTCTTCTCATCCTTCCTATTACCTATCTCCTCCCACTCAAGACAATAACCATGTTGCTTGTATTTTTATGATTTATATTGTTCTGTTTGTTTCCTAGTATGATTTGATTGTTTATTAGAAACCAATGACTATCACTAAATGTTGTATCTTATGATTCTTGATGAATGTATTTTTCGTTCTTTTTTCTTTTTATGTACACTGAGAGCATATGCACCAAAGACAAATTTGTTGTGTCGAATCACACCAATAAAGAATTCTATTCTATTCTATTCTATTCTATTCTATCTGAAGAACTGCACCACCAAAACATGTGCACTGCAAAATGTAAGGGATACTCACATACTGTAGTAATGTGTATATTGGTTGGAAAGGTATAACATTAACAGGATTTCCTATTAGAATGCATCCAGGCTTATTTTCTTTCCTATAATTTACCGTATTTGCTGGCGCATAAGACGACTTTTTGGCCCCGAAAAACATGCCTCCAAGTGGGGGGGGTCGTCTTATACGGCGGGTCATCCGCGAGGTCCTGTTGTGTGTCTGTTAGACTCTGATTCCCTCCCCCCGTCTTTCTCTCGCTCTCTGCCCAGAGCGAGAGAAAGACGGGGGGGAGGGAATCAGAGTCTAACAGACACACAGAGGGAGAAGAGAGAGGGGGAAGGAGGAAACCCTCCACAGCCGCGCGGAGACTCCACGCCGTCTCCGCGCGGCTGTGGAGGGTTTCCTCCTACCCCCTCTGTCTCTTCCCCCTCTGTGTGTCTGTTAGACTCTGACTCCCTCCCCCCCATCTTTCTACAGACACACAGAGGGAGAAGAGAGAGGGGGAAGGAGGAAACCCTCCACAGCCGCGCGGAGACTCCACGCCGTCTCCGCGCGGCTGTGGAGGGTTTCCTCCTTCCCCCTCTCTCTTCCCCCTCTGTGTGTCTGTTAGACTCTGATTCCCTCCCCCCCCCGTCTTTCTACAGACACACAGAGGGAGAAGAGAGAGGGGGAAGGAGGAAACCCTCCACAGCCGCGCGGAGACTCCACGCCGTCTCCGCGCGGCTGTGGAGGGTTTCCTTCTTCCCCCTCTCTCTTCCCCCTCTGTGTCTGTTAGACTCTGATTCCCCCCCCCCCGCCTTTCTACAGACACACCGAGGGGAAAGAGAGAGGGGGAAGGAGGAAACCCTCCACAGCCGTGCGGAGACGCCGTCTCCAGGAGAGGTGGTGGCAGTCCACGGAGGGCGGATGCCCACTTCTCGCTGCGGGTGAAAGAGCCGCCGTCCACCTCTTGGCGGGAGGAGGAGGAGGAGGTGGCGGCGGCAGAAGAGCGGACGGGCGGGGTGGGGCTGGAGACAGAGAAAGCCGCGAGGCCGAGGCCGCTCTGGCGCACGAGTGCAGAGGCATCGGTTGCCCTGGCATATGGCAGCATGGGCGCGCGCTCAGGGAAAGGCAGGGAAGGTGGGAAGAGCGCCCCCCCCATTCCTCCCCGCCCGCCAACGGTAGCCCCGCCGCCAGAAGTGGAGGGCCTGGTTGCCAAGGGGAATGGGGAAGCATCCCTCCTCCCCCGGCACCAGCAGCGTGGGAGCTGGACGGTAAGCAGGCAAGCGATCTTGTCGCTCTCGTGCCCAAGCAGGTGCCTCTGCTGCTGCTGCTCCCCTCCCCGCCTCACCCCTTTCCAAACCCTGGTAATATGGTGGAAGAGGGGGGAGGGAAAGAAGGAAGGGTGGGTGAGTTGCTTTCCCGGGAAGCTGGTGGCAGGGGCTTTTCCTATGTGGCCTTGGATCGCTCCTTTCCACCACCCCCTCCTCACCGTTTCTCTGCCTGCTCTGCACCTTTTCCCCAAGAAATCGGTAGAATCAGGGTGATGTGGCCTGTGGAGAGATTAATTTGCCGGGAGTTTGAAGTATTGGGTGATGAGGGACGGATTGAAACAAATTTCAGTCATTGTATTGTTGATATTTGTCCAGCAGTCAAACGTTTTATTTGGTGTGTGGAAGGTGTGCGGAAGAGGAGGTAGTCTTATACGGGGAGTATATAACAAACTCTATATTTTGAGTGGAAATGATGGGAGGTCGTCTTATACGCCCAGTCATCTTATACGCCGGCAAATACGGTATATATAATTATATAATTCTATTCTCAACACCATCAGTTTCAACTCTGTCCTATTTTCTATCAACTGCTCATGAAGGTTAACATTTATCTATAGATCACCAGTTCAGAAAATTAAGATTGCTAAGAAGACTGAACCCCAATAATCTAAGCCTTAAATGTACTTTAGTCTCCAAAATAAATCAGTGAGATATTAACCTGGCTTTGAATTTGTTTATGTGCTTTCTGCTTCTAAAAAAAAAGACTTATTTTGCAAAATAAACACACTGATTTTACTTATTTCTCCAGTGGTTCCACTGAGAGTTAAGGAAGTGACCAGAAAGGCAATTAACATATATTTTGGAGTATAAGATGCACCAGAGTATAAGATGCACTGAGGTTTTGAAGAGGCAGATTTTTTTAAAAATGTAGGTAGGTAGATAGAGATAGAGAGGGAGAGAAAGAGAGAGAAATACAGTAGGTAGATAGGGAGAGAGAGAGTAGGTAGGGAGGGAGGGGGAGGGAGGGAGGGGGAGAGAGAGAGAAATATAGTAGATAGGTAGGGAGAGAGAGAGTGTAGATAGGTAGGTAGGTAGAGGGATAGAGAGAGAGAATTAGAGATAGAGAGAAATACAGTAGATAGGTAGGGAGAGAGAGAGGGTGGGTAGGTATATAGAGGGGGGAGAGAAATAAAGTAGATAGATAGGTAAAGAGAGTGTGTAGTTAGGTAGGGAGAGGGATAGGGGGAGAGAGAGAGAGAGAGAGAGAGAGAGAGAGAGAGAGAGAGAGAGAGAGAGAGAGAGAGAGATACAGTAGACAGGTAGGTAGAGAGAGAGAGTAGGTAGGTAGGTAGGTAGGTAGGTAGGTAGGTAGGTAGATGTTTCCAGGTGTATTTACCCATGTGTTGGAGAAGGAAATCACTGACCACCTTTGGAACAAATCTTTGTTTCTGCAGGCACAGTACTTGACCAACGTAATTCTCATCAATCACTCTAACTAAACAGCTTTCCAAAAGGGGGGGGGGAAACGTTTTGCACTTTGCAAACCTTCCCCAAACGGCCCATTTTTTGTGAAAATGGGTCCACTTTTTTTTCAAATAAAAGGCATGAATAGCCTTGGGGGGGGGGGGCTTGCAGAGTGCTCCTGGGTGGGTGGGTGGGGTAAAAAATGAGCAAGAAAACAGCACATTTATCGCGAAAACGGGCCTTTTTTGGTCAAAAAAATTGCATGCATAGCCTTATGGGGCTGGGGAGGGGGCAAAAATGCTCTATTTTTTGCTCATTTCTGCCCTTCCCAGCCCCCAGGAGCTCTCTGGAAGCCTCCATAAGGGTATGTGTGCGGCCATTTTGGTGAAGGGGCAGGGTTTCAGGAGGCAAAAAGTGCTGTATTTGATGTATAGGACGCACCCAGATTTTCAGCCTCTTTTTAGAGGAAAAAAGGTGTGTCTTATACCCTGAAAAATATGGTATAAAGACTAGGTAACTTGAATGTCCTACATAGTTTGAAAACATTTCCAAGCATGTTTTGCTTTTCTTTCTTTTTTAAATATTGTTTGGTAATACATAAAATAAAGGTCAAACGTAACATCAACAAACCACAGCATCATATGAGAGACTGTTTTGAACTTTTGAAATTTCCCAGCATCAGCAGATGCTGATCTGACTTACCTGCTCACTCCCTTCTACAACTGTATGTTTTATAACAATTTTAAATATTGTGTATTTTATTTAAGTCAGTATGGAACACCAACATAGGAGCTATAACATACCTTGAGAATTTGTGCAGACGTGATTAAACAGACTAGATAATATTCCTTGTGAAGGCATTCAGAAAGAATTAATATTATTATTATGGTGCGTTGCACAGATAGCTAGCTGTTCACGCTGGATTTGGCATTTTTGTCCACTTATCAAGTCCTTTCCCAGGACTTAAGATAGGCAGATGTGAATGGTTTTGCTCTTGCAGAGGTCATCACAGGGTGTATACTGTTCTGAGTAAAGCTGCCTTTTGCAATTGACTGATGGTGAATTTGATAGTTCCAATATTGTTTTAGTCATGCTCCATTTATTTTGGGATTGCATCCAAAGCACCGATTACTACTGGTACCATCTATCCTTTCTTTGTCACAGTCATTCTATTATTATTTGCAGGCTTTGTATTTTATTACGTTCTACAGTTCCTATCTCCACATACATGTGCTATCTCCACATACTGTCACATCCAGTATCCAGATATTTTTTGTCTTTCTTATTGATAATTGTTAAGTCTGGGGTGTTAGAAGGCAGGTTCTGGTCTGTTTGAATTCTAAAGCCTCAAAACATTTTAGCTTCTTCATCTTTTATGACTTTCTCTATTTTATGGTCCCTCAGTTCTCAGACAAATGTCATTTCTTACTGTTCTTCCAATGCACCAATGCACCATTGTTGCTACTTTGTCACACTGTTGTTTGTAGTCAGTTGTCTGACTGTTGTTGTTGTTGTTATCATTATTATCACAGTCAACCAGATGTTCAGACTGGGTTTGGCATTTTTGTCTACCTATTGGGTCCTTACCAAGGACCTGGGATAGGCAAATCTGGATGTTTAATGGTGTTACAGATATCGCCGCAGGATGGAAGCAGTTCCAAGTAAAGCCACTTTCTGCAATTGACTGATGGAGAATTTGTCAATGCCAATGGTACTCAAGTAGTGCTTTAGTTGTTTTGGGATTGCACCCAAGGTCACTATTACTATTGTTACTACCTTTGCTTGCCTTCACAACAGTCATTTTCTTTCTATTTGTAGGTCTTTGTATTTTGCTATCTTCTCCAGTTCTTTTTCTTCTATTCCACTGTCTCCAGGCACTGTCACATCCACTATCCAGACTTTTTTGCCTTTTGTATTGAGACAATTGTTAAGTCTGGAGTGTTATGCGACAGGTGCCTGTCTGTTTGAATTCTAAACAATAACATTAGCAATTCTTTGTAGCATCCAGTTGCTTCTTGGAGGAGAGAAAACAGAACAGAATATATTATATATATTGTTTGCAAGCATTCACACATACCCATCTCTGTCCATGCAGTCCTCGATTTACATCAGTTCATTTAGTGACTGTTCAAAGTTACAACAGCATTGAAAAAAGTGACATAACCATTTTCACATTTATGGACATTGCAGCATCCCCATAGTCACACAATCAAAATCAGACATTAGGCAACTCATATTTATGATGGTTGTAGTATGATCACTTTTTGCAAGTGATCTGACAAGCAAAGTCATTGGGGAATCCAGCTTGACTTAACCGTGTTACTAACTTAACAACTCAAATGATTCACTTAACAATTGTGGCAAAAAAGTTTGGAAAATGGGGCAAGATTCACTTAACAAATGTCTCACTTAGCAACAGAAATGTTGGACTCAATAATGATTATAAGTTGAGCATTAATTGCACTCTATTTAATAGAAATGAATGGTCTAGGTTTGGTTTTGTTCTTATTTATTTTATTACTATTGGTATTCCACTTTTATTATTTAGTACGTAGCTCATAACCCAGCATTGCCCGGATATTTATTTATAGGGGGAAAATATCCAGACCAAATGTAATTTCTAATGTTGGATTTTCCCCCTTACCAGAGTACTGTGAAGCCATTACCAAGGGAACTCCACTGTGCAGTACAGTAGAAGCTGTTTTAAGGCACAACAGGCTGTATCTTAACAGAACACACACTCCGAGGGGTGTTAGGGATGTCTTACCCCGACAGTATTTTTTTTTCCAGAGGGAAAGTCATCTGTATACCAAGTTTGGTTGAAATTGCCCAAGGCATTCCAGAGTCATGCTGAAACACACACACACACACACACACTTAAGATTTCTTATTTATTATATTCATATACATAAAATTGGGTCTCTGTAAATTGAACTAAACCAGCTGACCATCTTATTGCAAAATCTAAAGGATAATGCATATTCAAAATACAAATGGATTGCGGGTCTGCTTAACTTCTTTTTTAAACAGGATTTGCCAATAATTACAGGCTCATGACTCATTTGAGTAAATTTATCTCTCTCTTTTTTTGCCCAACATTATTAGAAAGGAGTGCCTTCAGTACAACAAAAACTTACTAGGAGAATTTTTAAATGGAAAAAAAAAGAATCCTATTGATACCAACAGAAACCTTTTCTCCTAAACATTCAAAGTGTGTGTTTGATGCAGTGGATTTTACTTTCAGTGTTGATGAAAAATGAAATAGTCCTTCACCCCTGCTGATTGTATTTATGACAAAGTTCATTCTGCCGTTCTATTCATCAAAGGAGTTGTTGGCTTACTATGTAGTTCAGCTTTATACAGCATTGTTTATTGAAAAATAAAGCAGCCATAGCTGAAGTGGCTGAAAACCTTTGAAAATAAGAAATGATGTCATAAGTAAAATAACAAGAAGAAGAAGAAGAAGAAGAAGAAGAAGAAGAAGGAGAAGGAGGAGGAGGAGGAGGAGGAGGAGGAGGAGGAGGAGGAGGAGGAGGAGGAGAAGGAGAAGGAGAAGAAGAAGAAGAAGAAGAAGAAGAAGAAGAAGAAGAAGAAGAAGAAGAAGAAGAAGAAGAAGAAGAAGAAGAAGAAGAAGAAGAAGAAGAAGAAGAAGAAGAAGAAGAAGAACTGACGAACCAACCTGGTCATGGCTTGGATAGACTATAAGAAAACGTTTGATTCAGTTCCCCATAGCTGGATCAAGAAATGCCTGGAAATCTTTGGCATCAGCAGCAACATACAAAAATTCATGGAAACCTCAATGAATCTCTGGAAAACAAAACTTATGGCTAATGAAGAACTGGGTGAAGTTGAAATTAAACAAGGCATTTTCCAAGGTGATTCCCTTTCACCCCTACTTTTTATACGCTCAATACTACCACTAACAATCATTTTGAAGAAGATGAACTGTGGATACAAACTTGCAAAGAAAGGACTGAAAATTTTGCACTTGATGTACATGGATGATTTGAACTGTTTGGTAAAACAAAAGCTGAACTGAATTTATTAATTGAAAGCACAAAAGAATTTAGCCAAGTATGCAGTTTGGAATTGACAAATGTGCAACAATGGCAACCAAAGCAGGCAAGGTCATAGAAGATGATAGAATAGAACTTGAGAATGAAGAAATGATAAAGGCAGTAAAACCAGAAGAAGGCTACAAGTACTTGGGAATTTTAGAGGCCTCTGTCTTAATGCATAATAAAGTCAAGGAATTAACTTCAACCAAGTACATTCGATGAATCCGCAAGATATTAAAGTCCAAATTGAGTGGAGGAAACATCATAAAAGCCATAAATACCTGGGCTATACCTGTGATTTGATACTCTGCAGGAATAATTGACTGGACCCAGATGGAGTTGGACTATTTGTACAGAAAAATGAGGAAGCTTATGACAATGAATCATGCTTTGCACCCTAAAAGTGATGTTGACCGATTATATCTACCAAGAGCAGAAGGTGGTCGAGGACTCCTACAAGTAAAGCAGACTGTGGAAGAAGAAAGACAGCTTGAATGATTACATCCAGAAAAGTGAAGAACCAATGATTAAGGAAGTAAATAAAGGAGGCCTTTTGAAGACAACTAAGTCAAAAGCTGAATATAAGAAAGAAGTAATTGAGAAACGAGCTGAAAATTGGAAAAGCAAAGCTATGCATGGTCAATATTTGAAAAGTATTGAAGGCAAAGCTGACCAAAAACTAACTTGGAACTGATTAAGATGGGGAGTACTGAAAAAAGAAACAGAAGGCTTTATTTTGGCAGCTCAAGAACAAGCCTTAGCCACAAACTGCATGAAGGCAAAAATTCAGCACATTACCACTAACAGCAAATGTCGCCTCTGTAATGAGAAAGATGAGACAGTCGATCACCTGATCAACGGGTGCAGCAAAATTTCACAAACTGACTACCTACAATGCCATGACCACATTGCTAAGATCGTTCACTGGAAATTGTGCCAGAAGTTTGGATTTGAATACAGCAAAAACCACTGGGAACATCAGGTTGAGAAAGTTTTAGAGAATGAGAAAATCAAAATCTTGTGGGACTTCAGAATTCAGAGTGACAGGCACTTGTCCTACAACGCACCTGATATAACAATAGTTGAAAAGAAAAAAAGTATGTTTCATTGACATTGCAATACCTGGTGATGCACGAATTGAAAATAAGCAGCAAGAAAAAGTCACAAAATACCGAGACTTGCAAATTGAAGTTGAGCGACTGTGGAGGCGGAAGTCGGGTGTTGTCCCGATTGTGATTGGAGCCCTTGGAGCAATACCTAGGGGACTGCCTCGCTACGTGGAGGTTGTAGGTTTGCCGGTCTTGAGCATTCTGACTCTACAAAGGGCCACCCTGCTTGGAACAGCTTATATCCTCCGACGTTACCTTAACAGTTCCTAGGTCCTTGGTTAGGACTCAAGCTGTTGAGCTACCAACCAGCCCCAAAGGCTGTGAATCTCACCAAAGATTAACCACAGATAATACTACTACTCTACTAGTAGTAGTAGTAGTAGTAGTAGTAGTAGAGTAGTAGTATTATCTGTGGTTAATCTAGTAGTAATAGTAGTAGATTGGGGGACTAAGTCAAATCTTTCTCCTACTTATACTTATTTATTTTATAAAAATGTATCACCAATCAATTTGCAAAGAAAAAAAATTTGAAGGCACATTTTATAAGCCTGAGTTTGCTAAAAAATTAGGAACAAAAATTAGAAATCCCAAAGATGTTTTTTTTCCCCAGGAGGCAATTGGTGTTTCTTATTTTTTTCTTTGAAGATTTAAACAGATTAACAGAGTTGGAAGGGACCTTGCAGGTCTCATCCAAGAAGCTTCTTCAGCTCTGATAGGATAGTGGGAAATGTAAGGATTTATACTCCTTAAAGACAGCTTGTCATTTGCATCCTTTTAGAGAGTCTTTGAAGCACTTAGAGGTGTATCTACATTATGGAAAGAGGAAAAAATAGTTAACCAACAAAAAGAAACTTGTAAGTATCAAAAGAAGTTTGGAAGTTTCCCTCTACACCTGGCAAATCCAGAATGCAATATTCTTCATTCCATGTACTATATAAAAAAGCAAGGTCTGAATGGATAGTAAGTTGTACTTTCATTGCAGACCGTGAAAATAATGTAACTGTTGTATTTAAATGTATGTATGTGTGTGTATGTGTGTGTGTATCCATGCGATATACACAATATGTTGTTAATTCTGTTTTGCTAATAATTTCTGGACCATCTGTGATTTACATTTCTAGAGAAAAAAACAAATGAAGAAATTAGAAGCTTTCTATCTGCCACGTTCTTAAATATTTAATGAGAATTTATATGATTGTCAATACTTACATTCAACTGATTGCCATGGTTACAGAATATTAAATTGATGAATCCAGAAGAATTGGGAGACATGGAATTAATTCAATCAGTATGTATTATTGTTCTCTATACAATAAATCCAGTTAATGATAAAGCCCAAACTTTCTTTTAAAAAAATACCCTTTTTACTGATCAAATCAAAATGCTCAAAATGACCAAATGATGAAAGAATAAAAATAATGATTTGTTATTTTAAAAAATCTAAATTTTGCATTTAAAAAGTTACACTCTCACATTTATAGGTAAGGCTAGGAGACCTTTTGAAAGATAATATGGAACATTACTGGCATAGTTAATGACATGGACATTTTGAGATGTACCAACACGTGGATGCTAAACAAGATAAATGCTTCCTATGTCTTCTAAAATCAATCTAAACAGCTCTTGAAAAAAAAAATTGGCTTTAAATTCAGTGACTGCTTTATGTTAGTTTGTTAATTCTCCAATACCATTTAATCTCATAGATAGACAAAGTCAGCACTGTCTAATGTATGTCTGCTTAGAAATGCATCCAAATTCAATACTCTGGGTCTTATTCTGAGTTTAGAAGGTAACTTCTATGTGCTGTTTGTAGGATTTATTCTTTCTGTGTTGATTCAATACAATTTCAGTTTATTAAGGCAAACTAATCCAAAAGAGCAAGATAAAGTCTAATGCAGTGATAGAATATATACATGTATACAAACCAGTGGTGGGTTCCGGATCCCGTTCCAACCAGTACGGTTGCAACAAGCCTGGCGGCGTGCACATGGATGTGCACAGCGCATTTGCGCGCAACACACATATGTGTCTTACCCTCCAGCAATGTCTCCGCGAGCCTCTGCGATGCCCCAGCTGCTTGGTGGAGCATCACACAGTTGCTGTATGCGCCGTGCGTGGAAGCGCCGAAGAGTTTAAAGACAGGTAAGGAGCATGGGCAAGCGGGCGGACTGTACCGGAACGGTACCCAATGCTCCGGGCAGGCACCGGTACACCCGTACTGGGGCGTACTGCCTGCAATCCACCACTGATACAAACATACACATACAAACTCATACAGATGTCAAATGAATCTTTTGCCACTCTATAGTAGCTACATAACAAAATGTTGTAATGTTATATAAAAAAATACTGGTCTGGAAAAATAAATTAAGCATAGCAATCATCTGACCACTTGCTAGAAGAGGGAAAATAAAACTAAGGCATTTTGTCCCGTGTTGTACAAAACATAAAAGAACAAGCATGATAGATTCAACAATCTCTGTGCCATTCATAAACAGATGCTAGCTTCTATAGAGACATTATACTGTATCTGACCTGTAGTAGTAAAAGCATATTATGAAGTGCTTTTGCAAAGACCCAACAGTATAGTTTATGTGCAGGAATAGCACAGGAACAAAGAAAACTATAACTCTTTAATTAAATATTTTGGCATCTTACAGAAATTGGGTAACTAGGGACCGGGGGTTGGGGACCCCTGACATAGAGCAATCAGGGAAAATATACCGTACTTTCTGCTTGTGAGGTTTCTTCCTGACAGGTGGAAAGCTAATACTTAAAACAGAATGGAGCAACCCAGTATTTGGATTGCCCTACCATCCACACTTTCAATCAGAATTTGCCTTGCTGTATATGCATCCATTTTTCTGTGTCCTATAATTTGGAACAAGATACGACAGTTTTATGTGACATCTTTCAGACATTTAAATAGTGTGCTATATCCTACTATTATCCACAGGTCTAGATATCCAGATGCTTATCCTTTGACCTAGAATTGATTGTTACTATCATTGATAGAACACTCTAAATTTCATAAAAAATAAGAGTCAATCACCTACTTCAGATAAAGGAATTTGAATTAAACTTCATATTTAAATTCTCAGATTTTTCCAAGTTAAAAAAATACTTGAATTGGATGGAGGCAGCCACTATATGTGTTTACATACCAATCTTCTGTAATCAAGAACTGTCATTCCTTCATCCCCAGTTTTAGTTGTTATGTAAATTTCCTTCAACCTGTTTTCATAAGATTTAGTTTCTAGACCCCTGGTCTTTTTCGTATTTTTCTTTTTTGACCCCATTCCAATTTCTCTAAATCATGCTTAAAGTGTGGTGTCTCTAATTGGACATCCTCTGAAAAAGCGTAATATAGAAAGACTAATTTCTAAAGATCTGGAAATTGCAGAAGTAATACATACTGTAGATGATCCCTGCTAAAGCCATCTTCTATGGTTGCATCAGTAGTGAAATTCAATTTTTTTTAACTACCATTTCTGAGGATGTGGTTTGATGGGTATGGCAGGGGAAGGATACTGCAAAACCTCCATTTTCTCCACACTCCAGGGGGAATGAAAATCTCCATTCACTCCCAACTCTGGGACCACCCAAAGATGGTATTTGCCGGTTCTCTGAACTACCCAAAATTGTTGCTACTGGTTCTCCAGTACCTGTCAGAACCTACTGAATTTCATCCCTGGGCTGCACTGGTTTTTTTTTTTCAGATGCTACTTCTTCCATGAAAAGCTTTATTTATTTATTTATTTATTTATTTATTTATTTAGCCACTCATCTTGCTACAAGGCAATGCTGACTGACTTAAATGTGCTGAATACATCTCTGTTTCATATATCATCCCAAAACTACCCAACCCCCCCACAAACGCACACATCTCAGTATAAGTAATCCCAAAATAAAATTCCCTAACAAATATTGTACTGGTACAAAGATAATAGATCTGAATTAAGTGCTCGATCTCTTGAATTAAGTGGTTTTTCTCAGCTATTTCCATCATTTCCATCCTTATATCTTGGTCCTTTGACTGCAAGGCAAAGTCCTAAAATAAAATTACCTAACAAATATTAGACTGGGGAAAAGACAATATATCTGACAGGTACAGCTCTTTTAACTCTCTCTTTCTTTGGAGTCCTGTAGCCCAAGGATCATGTCACCAATTTCTACTGAGGCACCAAAGAAATAACAAAATTTATGCTTTCAGAAAGACATTATTATTATTCAATTATATAGTTGAATGTAATAGCTGCCTGACTCCAATGAATGCAACAGAACAACAGAAAATGTAAAAAGCAGAAAATGCACTTAATTCACAGATTAAATATATAAACAGACTTAGGGATATTTTTAAACCCAGGTCCTTGTGTGAAGGCACATTTTCAAAGAACAGCTCAAAACTGTATATGATACTGTATGTTTAAACAGCTGAAAAATATGTCCGAACATTCAGCAAAGTGTGAAATCTGATCTACATATCAATTTTGATCCATATGTCAATCAAGTGAAATCAAGGCATTTTATATAAGGACACACAAATCTTGGTATTATTTCACATGCAGCTTGAACAGGCCAAAAATGTTTTCTAACTGAAGGATTTCTCTGATCCTGAAGTATTTGTAGTAAATGAAAAGCAACAATGAAATATAGGAGAAATAATTCCGAATGTGGATAACACAAGCTATCATACCTCTTTAGAAACTGATAGATGTTTTGGTTATCATTTAATACAGATTCAGTGACAAAAAACTGTTTGGTCCTCACTATATTTTGGTCTGTGTGCAGCTCTACATGCAGCTAAACACCTATCCTCCAATAAAACAGACCGTGTGCATAAATCTGAATGCTTTATGGAAAGAACAGGATATGGTGAAAGTGGAGAAAATAGGGATACATATAATGAGAACCAAATACAAGATAGACAATATTGAGTTACTGTTGAACATAACAATTAATAAATACAAGCAATTTAAATCTCATCAACGATGCTCTGTGTGGGATATGTGGGTTTGTCCTTTAACAGATTAACAGAGTTGGAAGGAACCTTGCAGGTCATCTAGTCCAACCCCCTGCCCAAGCAGGAGACCCTACATGTTCCTCTACCTGGGATCGAACTCACAACCTCCTGCTTGTGAGGCAAGAGCTCCACCTCTAGGCCACAGCAGCTTCAACTAGGATGACCATGTGCAACAGATTAAGATAGATTCTTCTTTGTCTTCTGCCTTCTCCAAATGCTAAAGGAAATTGAGTCTGACTTCCCAGCATGCACTTGTCTTGAGAGTGCAGGCTGATGGGTAAAGAGGTGGGGTCAGCTTCAAACAATATACTTAACATTTGTCTCTCTGGACACTAGATGGGGCTGCTAGAGGGCAACAACAGTGTATAAAGAACATATCTTGGGCAAATTTGTCCCTATAGTCACTAGATGGGGCTAGAGAGCAACAACAGTATATTAAAGTTATATACTGGGGCATGACAATAACATTGCTCAGCATCTGAAAGCAAAAAACACACAGTTGACATAAACTGCAGAATGGGTGTCCAACCTTTTGGTTTGCCTGGATGACATTAAATGAAGACAAATTATCTTGGGCCACACATAAAATATAACTAACATTAATTATAAAAATGACAATGTTTAACATGATAATGTTAAAAGTGTACAATATTGTGTGGCTGCATTACTACCTATCCAAGGCACAACTCCTCTAAGGCAGGGGTCTCCAACCGTGGCAACTTTATGGCTTGTGGACTTCAACTCCCAGAATTCCTCAGTCAGCACATGCTGGCTGAGGAATTCTAGGAGTTGAAGTCCATAAATTGTAAAGTTGCCAAGGTTGGGGACCCCTGCTCTAAGGCATCACTTTGTCTATTTGGTCATAACATGTTTATTTCTATGTGTCCGTTAAACCTTCAGAATCTGTTTTTTTTTTTAATTAATAAATTTTTATTAATTTTAAAACACTACAACAAAAACTACATACACCATACAATACAATGTTTCACCCTGTGCTATACATAGGAAAGGAAGACTTGGTCCTTCGGATATATCTTCACGATCTCCAAAATCCACGTTCTCTGGGTACAGGTGTTGAAGCATCCAAATTTCCAAGCGCGTACTCCACAAATGGCTCCCAAGTTTTCCAAAAAGTGTCCCTTTTATAAACACCCTTTCTAAATTTAATATCACATGTCATTTTATCATTTAAAGCTAATTTCCACATTTCACAGTACCACTCTTCTATTCTAAAATTCACCTCTAATTTCCAATATCTAGCTATTATAATTCTTCCCATTATAATCATAATTCTAATCAATTAATCTGTTGTTTTTAATCACACTTGGTTTTTCCAGTTTCCCTTCAAACAGTTGCTTTTTTAAACAAGGACCTCATGAAAATAATTCTTTCAACACCTACTCTAAATCGTTTATGTCCTTCCTCCTGGAATACCGTATTGCCAAAAAGCAGAGCAGCATGTGAAACAATAACCCAGAATTCTAACAGAGATATTAATGTGATATTGTTTGTTGAATGACAGCTAACAATTTATTTATATTTCCTATTTCTTAACCCTTCATTTCCGTAAGAGAAGGACTCTGATAGCATTTTCTGATAAAAAGAAAAATTATTCTGTTCAATCCTAGGTAGAGACAGATGTTTCTCTTTCTGGGCACACTGAGAATATATCTGCTGAACAAAACTCCTCACTGGTAACAGGAACGGCATCTGGCCATTCTGTTTAGCTCCATTCAGTTGCCCAATACTCCATCCCACAAGGGATTATGGCAGGGGTGTCCAAACTTGGGAACTTTAAGACTTGTGGACTTCAACTCCCAATATTCCCCAGCCAGCCATGCTGGCTGGGGTATTCTGGGAGTTGAAGTCCACAAGTCTTAAAGTTCTCAAGTTTGGACACTCCTGGATTATGGGGTCATGAAATGAAGATGATGATGATTTTGGTAAACATTTTCCTACTAATTAATTTCCTATTTATTTCTTAATATGTTTTTCATTCATAGTACTTTGAAACAAAAACACTTATCTTGTAGTATGATCTCAGAGCATCAATAATTTGATTGTTAATTAATAAAATCACCCGAATTCCTACTTGACTATCTAGTACATCTGTGTTGTTTTCCTGGCAAATGAAAGTGGCTTTGTATTTCCTACTTCCTGGTTCAACTCTATAATGCCAGAAAATTCTGGGATGTCCTTTGCCAAGTACTAACCAAATCTGATCCTGCTTAGCTTTTTCAATAATAAGGTGAAATTTAGCTGATGCTTTGATCCATTATGGCATTAACTTGATACGTACAACCATGCATACAGGAATAGATATTTTCAATATTGTTTTATTTGTTTGTTTGCTTTTTGTCTCTGAGGCTGTAAACAAAGCATGCCTAAGCTCTTTAGACATAATTATAGACTTCAAGAGGGGCAATTTAGTAAGAGAAAATTCAAACATTGTGGACCTTGCAATGAACAGTTTAAAATGTTAATAAGAGAAAAATGCAGAATAAAAAAAAAGATCAACTAAACCAAAAGTGAAAGTAAATGTAAATGTGATAAGCAGAAAAACATCTGTTTTTCCCCCCTGAATCCTTCTTGAAATTATTTGAACATATATGTCAGTGATCGTGCACATACTCCCTCCCTTTGGTGTGATTTAGAAAATAATATTAGTGAAGCAACTAATTAATTTTCAGAGATTTCCCAGTCTAAGAACACAATTTGTTCTTAAGTTCTGTCCTTTACTTGCATTTTGCAAATATAGCAAAACGCAATAGTGTGTAAGATGAAGCAGTATTATTGTTTAATACTGTATAAGTACTATTGTGCAATGAACATGAACAATTGTGTATTTAACTTGAATTTGAAGAAAAAATGTAGAGCACTGAGCCTAAGATGCAACCTTGTGGAATTCCATTGCATGCATCCCTCCATGTAGCTGTAGTACCCTTAAGGACAACAGGTTGAGTGCAGTTTGTCAGCCAGTTACTAATACATTTGGTGGTGATGCTGCCAATTCCCCATTTTTCTAGCTTACCAAGAAGCAGGTTGTGGTCTACTGCACTTAGACTTATATACCACTTCACAGTGCTTTACAGTTCTCTCTAAGTGGTTTACAGAGTTAGCATATTGCTCCCCAACAATCTGGGTCCTCATTTTACCCATATTGGAAGGATGGAGGGCTGAGTCAACCTTGAGCATGGTGAGATTCGATCTGCCAAACTGCTGGCAGCTGGTGATCAGCAGAGGTAGCCTGCAGTACTGCACTCTAACACTGTGCCACTGCGGCCCTAATTTTGGTAAATTTGTCCCTTATGTCCAAACTTTAAAAATTGCATACTACTAGCACTTGATGACCCTTCCTTTGTTGTCATTAGGCAATTTAATTATAGCTTTGCTAAATAGTGCAGGACCTTATGTGCAGGACGCTTCAAGGTACTAGTGACCATCTTTAAAGTGCTCCATGGCAAGGCACCTGGTTACTTGCAAGACCGCCTCCTGCTGCCAAATACCTCCCACCGACCAGTTCGCTCCCACAGAGAGGGCCTCCTCAGGGTGTCGTCGGCCAGACAATGTCGGCTGGCGACCACCAGGGGGAGAGCCTTCTCTGTGGCAGCTCCTGCCCTCTGGAATGACCTACCCCCTGGACTACGGACGATCTCGGACCTACATCTCTTCCATCGGGCCCTGAAGACGCATTTATTCTGTGCTGCCGGCCTGTTGTAGTTTTAAAGGGATTTTAAATATGTAGGCCAATTTCATTTAATATTTTTAATATATTCTTTTAGATTTTGTATCACCAATTTTACTGTGGCTGTACACCGCCCTGAGTCCCGAAAGGGAGAAGGGTGGTATACAAATCAAATAAAACTAAAATAAAATAAACTTATGATTTCCATGGAGAAGTACATATTGGGTTGGGTCTAAAATGTCCACATTTGACTACACTATTATTTCATAACACTTATTATCTTATTTAAGTACCAGTCTAATCCATGACTTAAAGCCTTATTAATATTGTATAATACAAAATATCCAGGAGTTAAAAATATCTCTGAGTAAAAAAAAAGAAATTTTTATTAATATCTATTGTACATGAAGTTTTAATCAGTTATTTCCCCCGTTGCCTCCATATACATAAAATATCATTTAATGTTTTATTAAGAATAAAGAAAAAGAAGAAGAAAAATGCTTAGAAAGTATTAGAAAGTGGTTGGTTACTGCTTCAGTTTATTATCTTCTTGTAGTCTACTTAATGCATGAGCTCATACAGTCCTTCTTATTCTATTTGCCACATTCTGCCTAAAATGTTGAAAGACCACATACATATTTAAGCCATGGAAGGATCCAAGACATTTACTGCAAAGGTAGAAGCAATTTATGTTTCAACATGGTCACTTGGAACAATACCCAGAGCTCAGTGCTTTGATAACTTGGTTGAAAGTAGAGAAGCTCCAGAAAATAATCTGATTACATTAAAAATTATCTGCTCCAATGTCCTACCTGTCAATGACTACTTCAGCTTCAACCACAACAATACACGAGCACACAATAGATACAAACTCAAGGTAAACCGCTCCAAACTCAATTGCAGAAAATACGATTTCAGCCACAGAGTGGTCAATGCCTGGGATGTGTTATCTGACACTGCGGTTTCTTCCCCAAATCATCATCAATCTTCTTAATTATCATTCTCCTCACAATCTCAGCTAAAACGTAGCAAATCTCACTCCCCATGGCACCTCCAATGTAGAGATTTGTAGAGGGTGCCACAAAGAAGAGGGTGTAGAGGGTAGAGATTTGTAGAGGGTTCCACAAAGAAGAGGGAGTCAAACTATTCTCCAAGGCACCTGGGGGCAGGACAAGAAGCAATGGGTGGAAACTAATCAAGGAGAGAAGCAACTTAGAACTAAGCAGAAATTTCCTGACAGTTAGAACAATTAACCTCTGGAACAGCTTGCCTCCAGAAGTTGTGAATGCCCCAACCCTGGAAGTCTTTAAAAAGATGTTAGATAGCCATTTGTCTGAAATGGTATAAAGTTCCTGCCCATGCAGGGGGTTGGACTAGAAGACCTACAAGGTCCCTTCCAACTCTGCTATTGTATTGTATTGTATTTCTGTTGACAAATTCCATCTCATCACAAGAAGTCAAGAACTTTCCCTGAAAAATTAACAAATTGCTTACCTATTTTATTACTGAAATAGAGATGGGCCACTCAATGTATCATGAGAAATGAATTTTCAAACCGCATGCTTACAATATAACTACAGATATGTCTTCTTAACTGAATAAGGCAACATCATCCTCAGTTTTCATTTCCTGGCTCTAGGGAATTGCCTTGCAAGTTCACAGCATATTTCATTTGAAGAAAAATCCAAAGTAAATGGTGAAACACTTAAGAACTCTCTTACACTGTTTTCAGACAGACCTACTTTTCTATCTGCTTGGCAATTATCATAGGAAGCTCTAACAGAAGGTTATGTGGATTTTAAGAAGCCTATTTTAATTTAGAGAATTTTGATTGAATGTGTTAACTGCATAAAAGTGGGAATTCTCTAATTATTTCTGAATCCACAGGAGAAGCAAGAAGAAGCTCTTCAGAGAAGACTAATGGTGAGAATAATCATTTACAATACAGAATTTGCGGTGGGCTAAGTAGACTTTTTTTTTAAACCAAGGTGATGGAGAAGGGATGGACATGGAGATATCATTCTGATTAAAGGATGCTGGTAGAAGATGTGAGATGGGTTTTGGCGGAAATTTGGGGAATAACGTTTTTTTAATGAAATAATGAATGATTGCTTCAACACTGGAGACTTTCAAGAAAAGACTGGATAGCCACTTGTCTAAAATAGTATAGGGCAGTGATGGCGAACTTTTTGGCACTGAGTGCCAAAAAGATGGTGCAGAAATGTCAAAGTTCATCAGTGCCACATTCCAAAAAAGACGAACTTTTGGGTTCTAGTATACATGCACTCCCAACAATCAGCTGGCCGGTACACATGGGCAGGCTGTTTTTCAGCAATGCCATGTGCACAAAGGGATAGCAATCTGGAAAAACCAAACCCGTGATCAGCTGGCTGGCAAGCATGTACAGGTCATTTTTCGGCACTGCTGCATGCACAAAGGGATTGCAGTCTAGAAAAGCTGAACTTTTGGGTTCTTGCGCACACTCACACCCAACAATCAGCTGGCCAGCATGCATGCACAGACTGGTTTTTGGCACTGCCACACATGCGAAGAACAGCTGATTGCCATGCATGCCAGGTGACATGGCTTCACATGCCACTTTGGGCATGTGTGCCATAGGTTCATCATCACGGGTATAGGGGGTTGGAATAGATGACCTCTAAGGTTCCTTCAACTCTCTGTTATTGTATGTTCTAATCTATGCTTCAGTGCATCTGTATTAATTATTGATTATTTTTTTAAAAAGATCACTGTGGATTTTCTATATTTTGCTTCCAAAATTTAGGAGTGTAATTGTGGGTGGGGATATTAATTATTGTGATGGTAATTAAAAGTGTGTGGGGGAGGGGTTAGAAAGTGCAAGCAGTTTTGGGCCACAGGTTGCTTATTCCTATTGCATACTATCTTGAGCTCATGGAAAGACAGTAAGGAAATAAATGGCTTCTAGAAATGCTTTCTTACAGCAGTTCCTGGGAACTGCAAGCACATGCCTGAATGTGAATGAATCAATTTCCTGTTTAGATTAACTGTAGATGAATCTGTCAGTTTTGGTTCTTCACTATATCGCATTTTCCAATCTCAGATTCAGTTCTGTCTCAATTCCGATTTCAAAAGTATGGAAGAACCGCTGGGCTGCATTTTTATATGGATTTGTTCTTCCTTTCATCTAATACATACAAGAAAATTGCAACGTATTTTACTTAACGCAAGACATGCTTATACGTTATTCTCAGATTTTTGATTAACTGTATATTTGAAAGGAGAGTTTTGTTTCAGTGGTATATTGGATTTAAAAAAAGCAAAATAAAAGGAAACTATGCTTATTTTCCCCTATCCTTTTAAAGAGAATTGTTAATACTTAATTGAACATTGGGCACTGTCTAACAAAATGAAATTCAATGGTGAAAAATATAAGGTTCTACATTTAGGCAAGAAAAACAAAATGCACAGGTACAGTATAGGTGGTACGTCACTCAATAGTAGTAACCGTGAGAGGGATCTTGGAGTTCTAGTGGACAACCATTTAAATATGAGCCAGAAGTGTGCAGCAGCTGCCAAAAAAGCCAACACAGTTCTAGGCTGCATAAACAGAGGGATAGAATCAAGATCACGTGAAGTGTTAATACCACATTATAATGCCTTGGTAAGGCCACACTTGGAATACTGCATACAGTTTTGGTCACCACGATGTAGAAAAGATATGAAGAACAGTTGCAGGAACTGGGTATGTCTAGTTTAATGAAAAGAAGGACTAGGGGTGACATGATAGCAGTGTTCCAATATCTCAGGGGTTGCCACAAAGAAGAGGGAGTCAAGCTATTCACCTAGGTACCTGAGGGTAGAACAAGAGGCAATGGGTGGAAACTAATCAAGGAGAGAAGTAACTTAGAACTGAGAAGAAATTTCCTGACAGTTAGAATAATTAATCAGTGGAACAGCTTGCCTCCAGAAGTTGTGAATGCCCCAACACTGGAAGTCTTTAAGAAGATGTTGGATAGCCATTTGTCTGAAACGGTATAAGGTTCCTGCCTAGGCAGGGGGTTGGACTAGAAGACCTCCAAGTCCCTTCCAACTCTGCTACGTAATCATGAGAGTGATATCAGATTATGTAATATTATGAATTTGTTGTCTTCAAAAGAATGGCATGTGTCTTCTAAATGCAGATGGACTGCTGAATCTAGTACTGATGTGTTTGTTCTTCTATGCTTCTTGGATGAGAGGCAAAACATCTTCAAAGAAAAAATCAGAAAGTCCAGTTGCCTCTTGAAAAAGCACCTTTCGGACAACCATGACCTGGATGACCATAAACATTCTGGAGAAAAGTTGTTTAGAAATTAATGCAATGCAATATGGTCTTTTTAATATTTCCAATAATTTGGATTTCCAATAATATATACAAATGTATAACCAGGAAGTAAAAATGGAAGTAAACAAAAATATCCATCCACCGTTTTTTACTGTATAAGCCAGCTATCCTCAACATTGCCCTATAAGTGTTCTTGTTAAGAAGGTGCCCTTTGTAAATATTCAGCAGGCATACGAGAATGAAATTGATCTGCCAGGATTTCTATTTTAAGCTATGTCTCAAGCCACCTCCAGTTACATTCCCTTCCTTCCATAGCTATTTTTGCCTCCTTAGTTTTACAGTGTCTTCTATTATCAGTCCTCATCAGAGCAGCACCATCTTTATACATTTTAAAAGTTTCCATTTAAGAATCTGCTTCCATTTGTTAAGCATGTTCTTATTTTCCAGACTTGTGTTCCCATCACGGGGTGGATTTATCTCAAGGACAATTTTACAAAACAGAACTAGAGGACCGAAAACATCATGCTGAAATGTTAATGCCTATTAAAATAGGTGGCCGTTATTGCTATCTCTTGGTCATGAAATGGTTAAGGCTTCCAGGAAAGAACTATGTCACAGAAAATTATCTGAACAATTAACTTAATCATTAAGACAAGACTGGTTGCATATAGAGGAAATGTTCATAGAAGGTTTAGAAAAAAGAACCTGCAGATTCAACAGCAAATAATTTAGGTCAATCTCTTTCTGTCAACTCAGCTTATCTCAGAAGTTTGTTATTGTGGAGAAAAATAGAACAAGGGTACAACATGTGGGCTGCCTTGAGTTCCTATTCAAAAGGAAGAATATTGAATGAATGAATGAATCAATCAATCAATAATAATGTTCTACAGTATATATCATGTTTTCCCGAAAATAAGACCAGGCCTTATATTATTTTTTGCTCCAAAAGATGCATTAAGGCTTATTTTCTGGTTAGGTCTTATTTTGGGGAAAATGTGGTACTAATTGAGTCCATCTGGCTGATGATCTTAACCAGGGCTTACTTCTGGGTAGGACTTATATTACGAGCATCCTGAAACATCATGCTAGGATTTATTTTCTGATTGGGCCTTATTTTTAGGGAAACGGGTTATTTACATTCATTTGACCACCGTTGAGTCTACGAAATAATCTAAGGAATTGCAGCTGGATCAAGGTCTCAAATTTGTCCCTTTTCCCATTTAGATTCTTGAATTTGGATTCAGATTTATTCATATTTAAAATAGATCCATTGCTGTCAATGGATGAACAACTTATAACATAGTGCAAAAGTCATATCTTTAGCTCAGGAATAGTCAATCTTTTTATACCTACCACCCACTTTGGTATCTCTGTTAGTAGTAAAATTTTCTAACAGCCCACCGGTTCAACAGTAATGGTGATTTATAAAGTAGGGAAGTCAATTAAATTAAAAAAAGGAAAGTGCTTCAGTATTGGACAAAATCCCTACCGCCCACCATGAAAGCTGGAACGCCCACTAATGGGCGGTAGGGACCAGGTTGACCAGGTTGGGCCTGCATGACTTTAGTTTCCTAGTCTGGTCTACTGTGAATGGTTAAGGATGATTCCGCTTTGAATTTCATTGACATTGGTGCAATAGTTTTCAGTGTCCATTTAATTATTTGCAAGTTATTGAAATACATATAACTTCCTTTGTTTCTTTTCATTACAATGAGATGAAGCTTAAAGGCAAGCTCTTTCTGACCATCAGAACTGTGAACATAGCCATTGCTTCCACAATCATTTCTGCAATATGGGCAATCAATCTTAATTAGTGAAATCTTATTTTTATTTTATTTTATCAAGTTATATTGATAATATATAAAAGTATAAATATATTTTTAGTATACCAATATATTAGGAATGTAATCCTAGTATTGGGTTGGCAATGTATATAAGCCATGATTGGAATATTGTATCTGTAACTTTAACTGCTACATTGAGATGTGATTGGCTGCTGTTTCCTCAATCAGCCTTAAGAGGGAGCCACTGTTAGATGGCTGATCCTTGGATGATGGCTGCTCTGTATGTCAATTATTGATCAGTGAGGAGAATCGTGAGAACTGTTAGCCAACGTTTGAGTAATAGACTGTATATATGATTCAGGACTACTTATCACTTGTTTGTGAATAGGTTTCTCTTACTTTATTTTTCCAATGCAAGTAAAAGTCTACTTGTTTTACCTTCAGTGTCTGTGACTGATAGTGTGGCTACTTAGCAACATATCCTTTGCTACATTGTGCTACACATTTTTTGGTCCCCTAACAGAGATATCCTTAACACAATACATATGTGTTGGAATGAGGTTGAGAGTCTCAGATGGGAGTTGCTCTTTCCTGGGATGGCAAAAGGGACAACATAGTTTACAATTGTTGGGATGCAGAAAAAAAAGGGGCCAAGATGAACCCCACCCTGCACTTTTGGGGGTGTATCTAATAGTTATGCAGATAGTGTTTTAGTCTGACAAGATTTCAATTGCTAGTTGAGTAACTATAAAAAAATGTAAAGTAACACCTCATGTCATTCTTGGCTCTTTGGACCTGATAGTACACCAATATACTGTATCTACATATGCCCCAAAGGCTGTAATCAAACTGCTTATAAGGACAAAAGATAGAAGAAATACAAATACGTGTGACAGCATATGAAGCTATAATATGTAGTTATAATAAATAGCAATAGCACTTAGATTTATATACCACTTAACAGTGCTTTTACAGCCCTCTCTAAGTGGCTTAGAGAGTCAGCATATTGTCCCCAACAATTTGGGTCCTCATTTTACTGACCTGGGAAGGATGGAAGGCTGAGTCAAACTTGAGCCAGTGAGACCTAAACTGCCAAACTGCTGGCAGCCAGGGTTCAGCAGAAATAACCTGCAGTTCTGCACTCTAACCACTGTACCACCTTGGCTCTTCTAAAAAAAAAAGAAAGAACAAACTTAAAAAAAAAACCAACAAAGGTTTATTGCACATTAGCGACTCTGAAAATGGTAAAAAGAAGAGCTTTTCCATATACATAAACCCAACACAGTGAGATGTGATTGCAATGACTGCAGACGTGCTTCTCCTGACTCCCTCGGGGGCTTCTTGAAAAGGGAGCTCACTCTAATTTGAAGATGGTTTTCTAAATCCCCGAATACAATTATCTCTTCACCAAGACCAAGTACAAAAAAAAAAGTTGTCATTTAATTTTCCCCTTTCCCTTTAATAGTGGAAATTAGTATAGTCTCCTTGGGAATTTCTCTTTTAAGTATAAATTCTATAATCTTTTCAAACTACCTGCACAGTCATTAAGGAGCTGGGCATGGCACAGTGGTTTGAATAGAATGCAGTATTGCAGGCTGGCTCCGTTCACTGCCAGGGGTTCCATTCTGATCAGCTCAAAGTTGACTCAAAGGTTGACTTCATCCTTCTGAGATCAGTAAAATGAGGATCCAGATTGTTTGAGGCAATATATTGGCTCTGTAGACCACTTGGAGGCTGCTGTAAAGCCCTATGAATCAGTATGCAAGTGTGATGACCAGAGGAACGGCACAGAGACAACACAGTCAGCTGACAGTTCAAACTGCCCCTTTATTGCTCAAAAGATTCTCCAAAAGTTCCCACATTTTTGGCAAGTTCCAAAGCAAAGTGATGACACACATATACACCTCTCACAGCCTCTGGTTGTAAGTAGTCCAGCACAACACTGTGAGCACAATGGCTGCAAACGAGAAATCCTGCAGGACAAGGGAATAAGTCAATTAGTCCAGGAAGCAAAGGAGCAAGTCATTTAATCCAAGGAACAAAGCAAGAAATCCAGGAAATGACCAATGTCGGCAATGGTACACAGCACTCTATGAATTCAGCATTTGTTCCCAACAAATGCCCCTCCCCATAGAGACTCCTCAAGTCTCAGTCCCCAGGTTTGCCTTGTGGGGAGGGGCACTCTACTCCAGAGTAGTTAGGTCAGTCTGCACTGTTCCCGCTTTCTCTCCACTCTCTGTGATCGAGGATCAGGAGAGGGTGATCCTTGCTCATCATCTGAGCTCTGTCTCCCATGTTCACTCTTTAGTCTCTCTTGGTCACCCAACCCCATTCCTCCCTGCCTACAAGCCATCCCAATCCTGAAAGGCCCTGGCCAGAGTTGGCCTGCTCCTCCATATATTCCTCCAAAGCCAATGAATGCTCAATCTCTGTCAACTCCAGTTCTGGCTTGTCTTTATCTGCAGATTCAGGCTCCGACAGGAGCATGACAGTAAGTGTAAATGCTCTTGCTATTGTTATTAATGTAGTGACTAAAAACTAGACCAACAGGACTGTCATCCATCACACCACCCATGCTTTGCCAGATGCCAGTCTGCCATATGCAATGGGGTGAGGGAACTGTGGGGAGGTAAGGGATTGGGATAAGGACAATAGAGACAACTCAACATGCCATCCTGTAAGAGCCTCCAGCTGCTCCCAGGTCACACCATGCAACACCTTCCAGCCTGCCAAGCCAGGGACTGTTACCAAAACAATTTGTCTGAATGCAATTGGACAAAGGGAGACATCCAGGGGGAAAGATGGGGAGAAGGGAAGAGTTAACCAGATGCTTTGGGCATGAACATCCAGATTCAGCTTTGCTATATTGTAACTATTTGGCTTTAGTAAAGTGTACTTTCATTAGCAATGCCATTGAGAGTCTTTCTTTCCTAATGGACCAAGTTGGGATGGCTGACATGGAGAACAAGAAACTGGAGATAACTCAGGACCATTTTTTTTCAACATGTGTAAATACTGGCCAGTTTCTGTTTCTTAGAAGCAAACCATTACAACAAAAGGGCAGAGAAAGAAACAATAAGCCACACATACTGTACATAATACATAAAGATAATGACAGTCCTGGTAGAATCTGATCTTCGGCATTACTAAAGTTACTTGTCTATGGAATAACCTACCTTACTACTCAAGGCAGCTCCATCTCTTCCTGTGCAACCATTGACCTCTAAAGAATTATTTCAATGGTTGGGATACAGCCCCTGAGAAGAATATGTCATATTGACCAGTCAATATGAGCTAAATGAAGTTGACACATTGCTTTCATTTTGATGCCTCTCATCGCTATTTCTTGCTTCCTTACCCCCTTTTATTGATTTATTTGTTCAATTTATGTCCTTTCTTTCTTCCTTAATCTCAGGCTGTATGATTTTATCCTCACCAAATTAAGCCAGCTGGGGTGAGAGAGAATAACTCACCAGGTTCACTTGGTGAGGTTCCATTGTCAGGGTGGATTTGAATTTGGGTCTCCCAATCATAATGCAACACACTAATAAGATATCAACAGTCTAATCCAGTGGGACGTCTTATGATCTAGCTTATTGCACAGTCATTAAAAGTGTTAAATTATACAAAGCTTCCCAAGCCTTGATAAAGAATTCTCCTTATCAATTACAACTATGATGCCAAGAATTAAAATTTTTATAACCTGTAAGCCATCCAGTGTTACGTTTTGGCATAAAATAATAATAATAAATGCATAAATAGTTCTGCAATAATTGATGTAGATCACCAGGATGCATATCCATATATTGTCTAGATTAGAATTTTGTATAAATAAATCTAAAAACATATTTCAGCAATATGGAACTATTTTTTTTATAATGACATTTCATATGTAATGAACTATTGCTCTCTACGATTATGAATTATTTAAACTTTTCATTACAGCTTGTAGCCATCTGTTCTGAAGGGCCTAATCCAGCAAGCATTTCAAATAATCATTATTAGGCTTTTATTAAATACGGTATATGCTTGTGGTAATTTCGTATTGCAGCATTTGGAAATCCACAGAAATTGAAAGTTGAAGGCAGATAACATTATTAATAATGTTAACTAATAAAGAAAACTGATCATGTACATAGTGGCCACTGGGCTTATAGAGATGAAACCAAGAGAAAAATGTGCACAGATAATTATGCTATCCCAATCATTACCAATAATATCCAGCCGGTGAAACTCCTTTTGAAGATAGAATACATTAATTCCTATAGAAACTGTAAACTGCTTAGAGACACAAATAAAGGGGAGGACTCAATTCCCATGGTTAATCCTGCAGTACACTTCAAGTGCAAATATATTTAATTAGTGCTATCAAAAGACTGCCATTCAGTAAGAGAGTGTACAGCAGATAAAGCAGACAATGCTAATGAGCTTCTAACACCCTGCTTTATCAGCTTTCTAAAAGCAAAAACTGTGTGTGTGTGTTTTGTTTTACAGGTAAAGCTTTTGATTGAGTGTTTCTGGCACTGAATTAATCTACTTCCAAATGTACAGTTACTGATTTGTTTAAGTTTCCCCTCCTCCTTTAGAGCTAGGCTGGTAAATCAAAGAGAGAGCAATTCTTAAGGCAATCTGCACTGGGAAAGGAATAAATCCATTCTTTTTTCTGTTGTACTGAGATGGCTCTCTCAATATATGTTCCTTTCTAATGTTGGTTTCCCCAATAACTGAAACCTACTCTGCAGATTTCTTTAAAAAAAAAAAATTCTTACACCGTATTTTGCACATCAAAGTTGGTATTCAGCAGGTTCTGACCAGTTCTAGAGAACCTGTAGTGGAAAATTTGAGTAGTTTGGAGAACCGGTAAATACCACCCCTGACTGGTCCCACCCCCATCTATTCTCTGCCTCCTGAGTCCCAACTGATTGGAAGGAAATGAGGATTTTGCAGTAACCTTCCCCTGGAGTGGGGAGGGAATGTAGATTTTACAGTGTCTTTCCCATGCCATGCCCACTAAGCCAAGCCCCTGAAGCCATATCACGCCCACCGAGCCATGCCCACAGAACCAGGAGTAAAAAAAAAATTGAATCCCATCACTATTGCACATGTTGGCTTATAGAGTCTGAGCCTACAAAAGTAAATAGAAAATCTTTTCTTCAAATGAATTCTTCTTTCAATGAAGATCAACTCCATCTTTGACCTTGGATGGCGTTGAGTGCTGTTGACATTCGTTGAATGTTAACATATTTAATAAATAATACAGATTATGTCATTATGAAGAGGCCATAGTACACCTGTAGAAACTTTGCACCCACCCTCCTCCTATAATAAAATGTTATAGGAAATATTAAAAAGGCAGAATATTTCCCCTAAAAGAGAAATGGAAATCTTAAGGGACACCAAAAATCAGCCCTAGCAGATATTTTGGTGCTAGTTTATCTACAAGACAAAAGACCTTCAGCTCCAGGGTGATAGGATTAGCTCCTATCCTATTAACCCACATCAGGACAAAGGCATTAAACCATAATAGGAATTGCCCAAAGCCCCTTCATTACATCATCTAGCAAGATTCATCCAAGCCTTGGACTCAAGACAATGTACAAAGTTACCCCTGCACGGCTTCCTGGGAGTCTGACAACCAATCAGAATACATTTCTTTCACAGGAGCAGGATGCAAGTTCATTATATATAAATATAATGTATTATATGAATTATATATTATATGAATATAATAATAGAAAAGTACATAAGAAACTAGACACTCCCTACATATTGGAAATACAGCACTCATTGAGGATCATAGTTCCATTTTACAATGTATGAGTGAAGCAAAACAAAAATGAAAAAAGAAAAATGAAAAGGGAATTGTAGCAAGATTGTAAAAAGATTTTTAATATTTTTCCTGTAACTTGCACCTTTATAATACAATGCATCTTTGATTCTGGGTTATGGCTTTCTTTTTTTGACATTCTGTTGCTTAGTGTGATGGAAGAATATCTTTGGGTCAATCTTTTCATCACTAAAAGGAATTGATTTGTCTGTGTTAATCATAGGTTCATTTTATCTGTTATTAAAAATGTTATTTATACCTATTATTGATACCACTGTAAATTGATCACAAGCACTGCCACATGACTAAAATTTAAGAATTACTGGATCTTTTTCTCCTCTTTTGTACCTTAAAAGAGGGAAGAAAATTAAAGCAATCCTATTTTCTGGTGAAAAAACAACAAAAGGTCATTACTAACCTGACACAAGGTCATTAATGTCAGTTACCTGCGGGATCGGATCCTGCCTCATACATCCTCACGGCCGATTCGCTCCCACAGAGAGGGACTTCTCCGGGTGCCGTCCACTAGACTTTGTCAGCGGGCGACGCCCAGGGGAAGGGCCTTCTCTGTGGCGGGCCCAGCCCTCTGGAACGACCTTCCCCCCGATATTAGGACAACCACGGACCTCCGCTCCTTCCGCTTAAAATTAAAGACACACTTTTTTCGCCTGGCCGGCCTTGGGTAGTCTCTTTTTAGGTTAGGGGTTTTAGGGGTAATTTTTAGTTTAGTTTATGGGTTTTAGCGCAGGAATAATTTAATTCACTTTTAATTTTGTAGTTTGTATTCTGTATTTTGTTATTTGTATTTTTAATTGCCTGTGCCCCGCCTCGAGTCCCCTTGGGGAGTGAGAGCGGGATATAAAATTAAATTATTATTATTATTATATTATTAACTTGTTAAAATCGTTCATTTAAGACCTGTTTTACCACGGATGTATGCTTTACATTGCTACTTTTTATACTAAAATATCCAAAGTACTTTCTATTCTCTTTTCCACCCACATCTGTTCATAAGTAAATAACTTCAGATACATTTTGTGAACAATAATTAAAAGTTGTTCTCCTTAGTAATGTTTTCAATTACCTACTTACTTACTTCATAGCTAATTTCAACTTCCAAGACCAACAGGCGGAAATATACTTGCAACTCAGCGAAGGATTTAGCATCATCCCTCAATGACAAGTTGTCCAGAGTGATTAAAGGTAGTAGATGTGTGCCTTTTGATAGACAAGGATGATAGACCAGTTCTCTGATAATGCTTGATAGCCTAAATCAGGATTTGCGCCTGCATTATCTGTCTCCAGCTGAAATTACTTGCAGTTGTTTTCTCAACTGCAATAAAATGATTACCTGATTGTGATGCCTGTTAGATCCAGAATTTCTTCCAGAAGTGATTAATGTGAATTAATTGATTAAGAAAATTAATCATAGACAAAGAAATTCAAGATATTCTAGAACTAAAATTTAGCGTATACAGTAATTACTTTGCAGTATACAGGCAAAAATATGAAAATTGTGAAATACACATGTTATATTTTAATTCTGGTTCTTATTTTATTAGCTACGGGTGCCCATGGGCCAACAAAATCAAAATACTGGTTGTAATTAAAGTGATTGAAGACCCATATCTTTTTACACATATGTGCCTCTTGTTTTGACATGCATACACCTTAGAAAGGCCTCTGGGCCTAACTTTGGCTTTTATCATGATCCATGGGACTTCTAACTGCAAACTCTTGGCCTGCACAAACCGTTATGTTTATTTTCATGTAACTGTAGTTGGACATAAAATTGTGTCACATATTGATCCCTGTTATATTGCATGTCTCCTATAAATGATGATTTTTATCTGCAACTATAATGAATCAAACCTTTCAGCAAGATTTTATCAACATGATTCATGTTCAGTCTGCAAGGAATTTTGCTGACAAATGCCAATCAAGGTTTAAAATAATGAATCTCTCTCTATAAAAATGGCTGTGTGTGTAACTCTGGAACGCCTTGAGCAATTTCAACCAAACTTGGTACAGAGAAGACTTACTCTCTGGAAACAAATCCTATGGGTGTAAAACACCCCGAAAATAATAATAATAATCTTTATTGTCATTGTAAAAATTACAATGAAATTGGTTCAAGGTGTATGTTCTGTTAAGATACAGCCTTTAGTTCTTACAATGGCTTCTACTGTACAGCGCAGTGGAGTTGCCATGGTAATGGCTTCACAGTACTCCACAAGGGGGCTCCCTCTGGTAAGGGGAAAATCCAACATTAGAAATTATGCTTCTGGGGGAACATTTTTAACTACTTTAATTGTCACCCAAATCAGGCTTAGGGAGAAGTTGCTCTTGCTATTGCCTCTTCAGGAATTGTGGTGACGTTAATGGAAGGAGGGAGGATAGTCCTTTCTGTACTTATGTTGCTGCTTGACATCATCATTCCTGACTAATACAGTACTGGGATAAGTGAATACCTGGGCAACGCCGGGTTATCAGCTAGTATTCTATAAATCCACAAATTTGATCCCGATCAGAAATCTGACAACCAAAACTGAATTAAATATTCAGTTTCTAATGCACAGGTTCTTGCTTACCTCGTAACACAACTTCCAAATTTTATTTTAAAAAAATAGGCCCCTATTTTGACTTGTACATTATTATCCCAAGGCTTCCTTATACTGGCATACAGAAGAACAGCAAATGAGTACTGCATACTGAACAATGGATAAGGCCCTAACATGTTTGCTGAGATTTCTTTTCCTTACTTTTGTTTGCTCAGCTAGTTAAAGGTATATTGTCCAGTTGTTCCATAAGGCATACTTTAATAAAAAAGTAAATCCCCTTTCATCTGACTTTGATTTCTGGTAATCTCATGAACACATCTGTGCTTGTTTCCTAGTGTAGTTTGCCACGGTCTACTTTTGAGACTGCTGTGTTGGCCCAATGAAACAAGAACAACACAAGGAATTCCTTTAGAGAGGTTTCTTTATCATTACTCCCCTATAGATTGGAATCTTGCCAGACTAAAGCTCTTATCTGCATAACTATTAAATATACCCCGTAAACTCTCTCTCTCTGTGTATGTCCATTTTTGCTGTTTTCCTGCAAACTCAATTTTCCAAATTATGTTGTCTGTTCGCTTCCAGAATTTCTGGACAAATTTTACTACTAGAATAGAATAGAATAGAATAGAATAACAGAGTTGAAAGGGACCTTGGAGGTCTTCTAGTCCAACCCTTGCTTAGGCAGGAAATACTACACCACTACAGACAAATAGTTATCCAACATCTTATTAAAAACTTCCAGTGTTGGAGCAGTCACAATTTCTGGAGGCAAGCTATTCCACTGATCTATTGTTATGTCAGGAATTTTCTCCTTAGTTCTAAGTTGCTTCTCTCCTTGATTAGTTTCCACCCATTGCTTGTTGTCCTACCCTCAGGTGCTTTGGAGAATAGCTTGACTCCTTCTTTGTGGCATCTCCTGAGATATTAGAACATTGCTATCATGTCTCCCCTAGTTCTTCTTTTCTTTAAACTAGACATATCTACTTCCAGCAACCGTTCTTCATATGTTTTAGCCTCCAGTCCCCTAATCATCTTTGTTGCTCTTCTCTGCACTCACTCTAGAGTCTCAACACCTTTATCATCACTTGTTCCTATTGTTCCCAATATATATTTCCATGGCTGATTGTTACTGATAGAACTTATGTGACTAAACTTTTACAGCTCTATTATAATTAACTCTGAGATGTAGACATGCTACTATCTTTTTAAAGAATGTGGGGAGGGAATTCTGGTTTTATAGAAGATTCCATAAAATATTCAGATGTCTAAAGGCAACCATTTCAAGTGCTACAAATGCTTGTTTCCAGCTGTGGACTTTTCAGAGATTAAAAATAAAAAATAAAAAACCCAGGGAAAGGATTTCTGTGTGATATCGAATGTCTGCAACTGGACAGAGAGCAAAAAATAGGAATCACTGGGAAATCTGAGTCTAATCCGAGAAACTGATTAATTATCTCAGCAGTTCTACTGCTGGGCTTCTGTCCTGTAGGATTCTCCAAGAGTTTCTTTGTTGGTCCCATGGAGCTCCAATGCCTGTGATGGGTGCTTAATAGAGAGATGACCTTTTGGATAATTGACAAGAAGAAATAATTGGATCAGGAGGCAAATGTTATTACCCAATGGGCCATCTTTAGGAAGAGTGTTACAGATTTGGAAGAAATGGAACTTAACTACTTCAGAGATTAGTACATTCCTGTGATTTTCACCTCCCTTTTTCTCTTATACCATAGAAAACATTTTTACGAAAATATTGTGTACTGATATCTCTCTGTAGAGTTGAAGGATGCTTCATGCCAATTTGACATCATCATTCTTATTACACAGCGTGTACCTTAAATTGTAAGAGAGCATCCTAGAGTGTTATTTGTGAATTTATAAACCTACCATAATATCATTTTAACATGGAGGAGTGACTCAGCATGAATAAAGGATTTTTATGTTCAGGAAGAATGAAAAACAGATGAATGACAAACAAAATCCATTCAACTTCAAGGCAGTGAATTTGCATAGATCACTATAAACTTGATAGGTCCTAATTTGTATCACCAAACGAAACTTTGTTGCTAAGGAAGGCAGTCAGAGTCCCAAGAAAACTCTTTATCATTGGAATAACTATTTCAAGCATGCAAGCAGGGACTGACTTGTAGTCTAGAATTTCCTATGAATTTCTGAAAATGCAGTTGCAGCCTTTCCTACAATTCAGAAACATCGGGATGCATCAGGAACATACAAGGAAAACGCAGAATATAAGTTGCATTTTATCATACGGAGGTTTCTTCTTTAATGTTTTGTAAAGAAATGATGTTCTTTAGAACATTCTGTCTAACTTTGGTTTCTTGGAAAGTCATGAATTACAACTGACATCAGAGCTGCAAACAACTGTGCCTATGATCAGTGATGGATATATTGAAGCACCAATATATGAAATATTGTCACATACAAGCAAAACTTTCTCAACGTTTTGATCTGATAAACAGTGGATGCAGTAAAATTACTCTTGGAAACACACAGAGAGATGAGGATGATAGGGATGACAACAATTATGATTTGTGATGATGCTATACATTTTTATTGAGATTCTTTTATTCATGTGTTAACATATTTATAAAAGAAAAAAGAAATCAGTGCCATAGGAATACTGATTTGTTCTTCCGGTTTGTTATTCACTGATCTTGATGTAATATTCTATTTTCAGTGTCATTTTTCCATTAAATGTGACAGTTGAGACAAAGCAATTCAGCACTGCTAGGGGAGAGCTTGTATTAGGGTGCATTCTTGAAATATATCATCCTTTGGACATCATTCTATTATGCAACAGTGTGAATTCCTTAGAAGATTCTTTTATCACTAATGTGCTCCTTCTCTTTTCCTCTCTCTGATTGAGCCTACCACACACAATATCTTTATGAATGCGCCTACATGGAGCGAAGTAACCAGTGGGGTACCAGAGGGTTCTATCTTAGGCCCAGCACTCTTCAATATCTTCATAAACGACTTAGAGGAGAGAATAACAGGGGAACTTATCAAATGTATGGATGATACTAAGGGAGGGAGGAAAAGAAGGAGAGGAATAGCCAACACCCTAGGTCAGTGATGGCGAATCTTTTCGCCAGCCAGAGCACCAGAAACCAAAGAGCAGCTGGTTGGTGCACATGCACATGTGGAAACTCAAAGAGCAGCTGGCAACGGCACACATGCCCACAGAGACCTCTGTGTGTCAGCTCTGGCACTCATGCCATAAGGTTCGCCATCATGACCTTAGGTTCAAGAGCCAGATGGATCAGACTTGAACACTGGGCTCGACTATATCTGCATCCAAGAGGTGCCAAAAAATCATACCGATTTCATTCTCTGTTGAAAATTTTAAGTGGCAATGCAAGGATATAGAAAGTTTTTCTCCTGCTTATACCCCATGAATACTTTTTTATTGTTTGGTTTACATTTATTCTGCTTTTATTATTTTTGTAAATAACTCAAGGTGACAAACATACTTAAAACTTCTTCCTCCTCCTCCTTTTCCCACAGCCACTACCCTGTGAGGTGGGTGGGGATAAATTTACTTATATTATGATCTTTCGTTGTTCAACATTTTCTGCCAATCAATATTTTACTTCCAATTTATGAAAAGAAAAAAAAAATCTGCATGCAGTTTTGGAATATATTGGAGCTGCACATTAATTAATCTGGGCAGATTTCCAAAGTGGAGCTTCACAAAATACCCTTGAAGTTCCTTTCCCCAGCATAACTTTTCTTTTTCTTTCTTTCTTTCTTTCTTTCTTTCTTTCTTTCTTTCTTTCTTTCTTTCTTTCTTTCTTTCTTTTTCTCTCTCCCCTTCCTCTCTCATTCCCTCCCTCCCTCCCCCTTTTCTTTCTTTCTTTCTTTCTTTCTTTCTTTCTTTCTTTCTCTCTCTCTTTCTCTCTCTCCCTCCCTCTTTCTTACTCTTTTTCTTCTTTCTTTCTTTTGTTCTTTTTCTTTCTCTCTCCCTCCCTCTCCCTTCCTTCCTTCCTTTCTCTCTCTCTCTCTCCCTCACTCTCACTCTCTCCTTCCTTCTTTTTCTTCCTCCTTCCTTCCTTCCTTCCTTCCTTCCTTCCTTTCTTTCTTTCTTTCTTTCTTTCTTTCTCTCTCTCTTTCTCTCTCTCCCTCCCTCCTTCTTACTCTTTTTCTTCTTTCTTTCTTTTGTTCTTTTTCTTTCTCTCTCCCTCCCTCCCCCTTCCTTCCTTCCTTTCTCTCTCTCTCTCTCCCTCACTCTCACTCTCTCCTTCCTTTTTCTTCCTCCTTCCTTCCTTCCTTCCTTCCTTCCTTCCTTCCTTCCTTCCTTCCTTCCTTCCTTCCTTCCTTTCTTTCTTTCTTTCTTTCTTTCTTTCTTTCTTTCTTTCTTTCTTGCCAAGCTATCCTTCTTCTGAGCCACAAATCAGGGTCCACAGCAGTTTGCTTAACAAAAGTTTCTTCTGCTAATCGCACATCTGTCAGAAGAAAGTGGCTGATGAGGCAAATCAGCCCTGCCTTGGTGCTTCATTATGTCAAGGCAGAATAACACTCACGGACAAGACAAAATGCCTCCTTGAGGCATATTGACTGGGATTGTCAGGAGCCTAGTAATTACATCTTTGTGAATTTCACTACAGAGTGATCACACCTTCCCTGCCAATGTCGTTCTTCAAAATTAAGTAATCTGCTGCTGGTTTCTACCCTTCTTGAACTGACTGATGGAAATCTCAGATTAAAGTGAAGCAAAATGTTCACAAATGCATTTAAAACTGTAGAGACTGAAAAGGAATACTTTCAGAAATGCCTGAGAGAAAATGCATTTGGAAATTAATACAACCTTATTTTAACTAGACAGCAGACTGACATTGAAAAGGAGCATAGCCTCCTTAAGTTATTTATCAAATTAATGCTCTTTGCTAATCAAAATAGAGTTCAATAGAAGCCCTGCAAGATATGCATGTACAGTACAAGAAGGAACAAATGCCACCAGACAGAAAATGTAAAGCCGTTTTAACAATAAAACAGGGTACTAGGATTTCTGTCTCAATAAATGGAGGAACAGAGGACCTTCAAGAAGGTCAACAAAAGTGTTGTAACAATGTTCGACCAGATTACCTCAAACTGTCTATGGTGAATCATTAGGCTGTAGAATTGCAAGTCCAAGCTTACATGGAAAAGACAGTGTAGATCAAATATACTGTAGATTTGTCTACCTTTATTTATTTTTTTATTTTTATTTTATTTAGCTTGTCAAACATGTACGAGATAACAGGTATAAGAATAAACATGGACATGAGCACATGAAATGAGTACAAATAAATGGAGACAGTAGGACAGGGGCGGTAGGCATATTGGTGTGCTTTTGCACACCCCGTTTATGGACCTCTTAGGAATGGGGTGAAGTCCACGGTAGACAGTGTAAGGGTGAAGCTGTGAAGATTTGAGGATGTAACAAGAGAGTCAGGTAGTGCATTCCAGGCATTGAGCACTCTATTGCTGAAGTCGTATTTTCTGCAATCGAGTTTGGAGCAGTTTACTTTGAGTTTGTATCTATTGCTTGCCTGTGTATTATTGCGGTTGAAGCTGAAGAAGTCATTGACAGGTAGGACGTTGTAGCAGATAATTTTGTGTACTATGCTTAGGTCAGACCATAGGTGGAATAATTCAAGGATGTTGAAGCCCAACATTTCAAGCCTGATGGCATAAGGCATTCTATTGTGAGCAGAGGAGTAGAGTACTCTTCTTGTGAAATATCTCTGGACCCGCTCAATTGTATTAATGTCCTATATTGTGGAGCAGCATGATGAATTAAATTCATTTTCATTTTCATTGTATTGGCTCTTTAACTAGACATCAAGAATGTCTCAGATTATGCAAACGTATGTAAACTTAAATGGACTATAATTAGGCAAACAGAAGAAATGAATTACTATATAGGCGATATCTCTGCAGCCTGCCATTGGGGCAAGCAGGTTCTAAACTAGATTGATTACTGGTTTGACCTAATGTGATTCCTTTAATTACCCGACTCACCCTGCATTCCTGAAGTGTTGATTCTGATTATTGATTACCTGACTTAGCCAATGATCATCCTGACTAATAAACATAGTCTTATAGTCCCTAACCAATGTTTGCATTTCCTGTATTGAATGAGGAGGGCACATCTTACTCCTTCTGTCCTGGCCACTTTTTACACAGGCACAATTGGGAGCATTTTAACAAACTGCATCACTGTTTGGTTTGGTAGCAGCAGTACCTCTGATAGAAAGACCATATAGAGAGTGGTAATGACAGTGGAGAAGATTATAGGAAGCTTACTTCCAGTTATTCAGGACACTGCTTATAAGCTGTAAGTGCTTAGGTATCAAAACATTGTTAGAGATCCCTCATACCCTACATTGTTACAGTCTGTTTCTGTTGCTCCCCTCTGGGAGGAGCAAGTATTTCTAGCCAGACTACCAGATTCTGTAACAGTTTTGTTCCCTATGTCATCTTTCTGGTAAACTGTATACATCCAAACTACACTGTGTTGTTTCTCTGTGCCATATAATATATATATATATATATAGGTATATGCATATTTATTTATTTATTTAGTCATGTTTATGTAGTGTATATTGGAGGGGGTGACCCTCTGAGGACGGTCTGCAATCAATTTTCATTTTAATGTATGCCAATGAGTGTACATTCAAAGTGACAATAAAACTAGTCTAGTCTAGTCTAGTCTAGTCTAGTCATACTTCTAAAAGAAAAAAAAACATTCCATGCTACTCATACTGATGGTCACCTTTGTTGGTTTGTAGGAGAGCAGAGTTTCAGATCCATTAAGGCCTGCAACTCCTAGAAATTCTCAACTATTGGAAATAGAGATCTTTTCATTTCTTATTTATCTGGAGTTTCCACAACTAGGGGGATTTAGACACCAAAGATTGCACCACATAAAAAGGAGAAGAGAAAGGAAAGCAGATGGGGAAGGGGAAGGAAATGAAATAAACCTAATTGAATACTATTCCTTTACGCATTATTTATTTAATTACTTAATTTTATTGCACAGGTGACTCTTCATATAGTAGCTCCTAGTTTGCCCCTTCACATCTAAATCCATGACTTTGAATGCATTAGAAATAAATTTGACAAATAATGCCTTGTTCTCTCGTACATCATTCCCTTCTCTATATCCAATTTTATAAACAGAGGGGATGATGGAATCTTTGAAATTTGATGTGTATGGAAAGGACACAATGGATTTTATTAGGAAGAATTCTTAAGATAGTAATAAAACATTCAACATTTTTGCATATATTGTTGAATGAGTATGGGTAGGAGTGTCTGCATATGGCTGCATCATGTATGTGTATATACATACAAACACATATAGAAACACATATACAACACACAGACACATATAAACATTCATATATGAACAAGTGAAGCTGTCAACCTGCCATCTCAGCTGCCATCTTGACTTTTGAGCACTGTTCTAACTTAGGCTAAAAGTAATTTTCTTCATACACATTTGTGGCTGCTATCTTCACTTTTTAAACCAAACCTTGTGAATGACCTAGAATATTGGAAAGAATAGCGGGGTGAGAGAGTGAACCTTTTAACGATATCTTTTGAGGATGTTACTTCCATTGATTGGGGTGAGAGAAAAGCTATTTTGACTTGAGGACTGCAGATGATAGGGCAATCTTTCAAGAGACAAATCACACGAAAGGGACCAGCGCCTTTGTTTCCTTTGCCTTTGTTTGAAAATGGGCTTGGGAGAGGCCTCTTTTTATTTTTCTAACCATGCTAAATCTAGTCATTATGCTGCTCCGAATCAGCCCTAATTCAAATTGTAGTTTTCAGATTCAGAAAATATTATTTGATTCAAGCAGATTTCATGTGAACAATTCAATTAAACAAAAAAAAAGCCCCTTAAGATATAATGGGGAAATATTACAATATCTGCAGTTCCTTGGTATTTGACACTATAAGAAGAAATATTCAGAGTGAGTGAGCCATGGTAGTACAGTGGTTAGAGTGCAGTACTGAAGGCTACTTCTGCTGACTGCCAGCTGCCTGCAATTTGTCAGTTCAAATCTCACCAAGCTCGAGGTTGACACAACCTTCAATCCTTCCAAAGTGGGTAAAATTAGGACCCAGATTGTTGGGGGCCATAGGCTGTAAACCGCTTAGAGAAGGCCGTAAAGCACTGTAAAGCAGTATATAAGTATAAATGTTATTGCTATGTTAGGCCTTAATGTGTCATGGTTTTTGTCAGGTACACACATATAGGCACCTGAAGGCCAGAGAAGGAATAATGGATGGAAGCTGATCAAGAAGAGGTTCAACCTAGAAATAAGGAGACATTTCCTGACAGTGAGAATAATCAACAAATGGAACAGAAGTTGCCTTCGGAGGTTGTAGGAGCTTCGTCACTGGAGGTTTTTAAGAAGAGTTGGACTGCCATTTGTCAGACATGGTGTAGTGTTTCCTGCTTGGGTGGAGGGTTGGACTAGATGACCCACAGTACCTCTTCCAACTCTGTTAATCTGTTACACTGTATATCTATATATTCATATATCTATATAACTATATCTATCAATATGAGTATATATCCTCTACACCTTTCTAAGACAGAGTCATTTGGAGGAGAAAATAATAGATGAGCACCTCCACAATGTCCAGCAAAAAAAGTCTAATTTGTGCTGAGCAAACTCAAGTATACTTCTTTTTTTAAAGAAAGCTAGTTAAAGAAATAAGGTCTTATTTTTCTACAGTACATGGCTTTCACTTGGATAGGATGATTTGCTGCTAACGTTTAAAGCCTACCAAGAGGATTTGGCTGAGCTCCAGGGAAGAACTTCTTCATCATCATTGGTTTCAGTAGAATGTCCATCTACACAAGGTGAAGGTTAGTCTTTTCTGGGCAGGATTCAATTGAGTCAAGGTTGTAAATTGCTCAGTATACTTTACAGAGGCAAGCAAAAATAGGGTGTTTTTTTTTTTAGAGGAAAGCATAATACAGTGCCAAAGAAAGAAACTGCCAGAAAGAGGCATCCATAACTCTATTCTTAGAAGCAGTAAAGGTTTCCATTAGCATCTGTAATAGGTAGTCTGGCATTCATTTCTTTCCCATTCGATAGAATGCAAAATGGCCAGACATCACACCTGTTAATCTGGTCCCTCTCAGACTAGTTCTTCAATTCTATGAATCTGAAGTCATTTTCAGAGTAATGAGAATTTAGTTCACCTTCTCTTTGTACCAGCAGAACCAATAGAACAACAGAAAACAGATGTACAGCTCATTATTGATTACACTGAAGAAACGGTGAGTCGAGAATTGAAAGCTGGGAAAGCGAATATTGCCCAACATGTTGGGCAGAAAGTTTAATGAGATTATTTTATTTATTGTGGGGAATTGGAGGATAGATTTTGATATAGTATCATTTCTTATTAAAGGTAGATACCAGTAGTGCTTTAAATCCAAATAGTTGATCCTCTCTTATTCTCACAATCAGTCCATGAGGTAGGTTAGGCTTAGAGGAAGTCACAACCAAGATTAACCAGTAAGCCTCACGCCTAGGATTAAGTAGGATCAGCTCACTGAAATTACTCTCACTGAAATTACTCCAGCTCTTGAAGAAATAAGTTTGCCTTTGGATTGCGTTCAAAAATGGCTTTATTCTCAATTTGTGATAATCCTTCCCTCTATTGAAATCCCACACCCAGAAGCCTGCTCTCCAAGTTGCAACTGGATGGGAAAATGTAGTAGGAAATGAAGGGTCTTTCTGTGAAGTAAAACTCTCTCTCTCTCTCTCTCTCTCTCTCTCTCTCTCTCTCTCTCTCTCTCTCTCTCTCTCTCTCTCTCTCTCTCTCTCTCTCAGCTAGTTCAAGCTGGTTGTTGGAGAAACAGCTTATGTGCTACATTAGATTTGTGGAAGGCTAAGGAAAATTTTGCAGATTGAAAAACATCTATGATTATTCACTATTGTGTATATAGTGCAGCAGTGAAATCCTCCGAAGTGTACTACTGGTTCGGTGAGTCTGCTATCGAGTGTGTGCTTTGCATGCACATGCGCACCTGAGGCGTGCCCACAAGGCACTAAAAAAGGAACATTTTTGAAGACTTCCAGGTAAGTAGAACAATGAGGGTGGGAATCCGCTATGCCACATAGTTTAGATTAGCTAGAAAGCAGGAAATCCATTGATTCTAGATAATATAAATCATGCATCACAGCTGATCGTCGGAAATACCAGTTTGCCCAAATCGGTAGCGAAGACACATGGAACACTGTTACCTTCCCACCAAAGGTGGTTCCTATTTTGCTACTTGCATTTTTTACATGCTTTCAAACTGCTAGGTTGGTAGAAGCTGGGACAAATAATGGTTGCTCACTCTATTATGTGGCACTAAGGGTTTGAACTGCGGAACTGCCGACCTTCTGATCGACAAGCTCAATGTCTTAGCCACTGAGTCCCCGCATCCATCTGAAACTGGCTCTATGAACTGACAAACATTAATTCAGAATTTTAAAGGTTAAAAAAAACCCAGTTGAAACCAATAACCTGTGCTTTAGGGCCAATGGATAAGGAACTATAAAAAAGGCATGAATTTTATTTTTACTGTATATAATATGGTGAGACTATTATATGCTCAAAAGTGAAAAAGCTCAATAATACCTATAACAGAGGAATAGTGGGTGAAGATGATGGAATTTGCAGAGATGGCTGAATTAACTTCTTAATTAAAAGAGACAGAAATCAATATCTATATGTATGACTGACTGGAAATCCTTTGCAGACTTTTTGCATACAACTGCAGAAAAAAACTGGATAATAATATTTTTTTTTATATAATCAAAGAGTAAGAGATAATTTTATAATTGCACTTATATTTGCTCCGGAAGAAATCAGAAGCTTCTTCCTTCAATTTCTTTTCCTTCTTTCTTTCTACACTTATCTCTTTTTTCTATTTTCTGCTTTATTAGTTTGTATTAGTTTAATGTTCTTTGTAAAACTTGTCATAAAGAAGAGTTTTGAGTTTAACAGTAAGAAAACCATCAAATGGCTGATAGAGAAATCTTATTTGATTTGTTTTCTTAAAACAGAGCAAGAATCTTTATTTAATACTCGCTGTAGTCTCATACTTTTGAAACTTCCTAAAAACTAACACTGCTATCCCATTGGAGATTTAAGTGGACTTTCTTAAGTGGACTTTTGCTAATTAAGCTTGAATGACTACCTACCTACCTATCTACCTACCTACCTACCTACCTACCTACCTACCTACCTACTGTATTTCTCCCTCTCCTTCTCTATCCCTCTACCTACCTACCTAACTCCCTCCCTCCCACCCTACCTACCTCCCTACCATATTTCTCCCTCTCTCTCTCTATCCACCAACCTACCTACCTACTGTATTTCTCCCTCTCTCTCTCTATCCCTCTGCCTGCCTGCCTGCCAGCCTGCCTACCTACCTACCTACTGTATTTCTCCCTCTCCTTCTCTATCCCTCTACCTACCTACCTAACTCCCTCCTCCCTCCCTCCCTCCCTCCCTCCCTATCTACCTACCTACCATATTTCTCCCTCTCTCTCTCTATCCACCAACCTACCTACCTACTGTATTTCTCCCTCTCTCTCTATCCCTCTGCCTGCCTGCCTGCCTGCCTGCCTGCCTGCCTGCCTGCCTACCTACCTACCTACCTACTGTATTTCTCCCTCTCTCTCTCTATCCCTCTACCTACCTACCTAGAGAGAGAAGAGAGAGGATGCTGATTCAGCAGCAGCCTTGGCGGGGGGGAGTTGGCGGTGTGGGCGGTGGCGGCGAGGTAGAGAGAGGCTACTGACTTGGCAGCAGCCTTGGCGAGGGGGAGTTGGTGGCGTGGGTGGCAGAGGAGAGAGAGGCTGCTGAGGAGGTGACTGACGCAGACCGCTCCACTGCTCATACAAATGATGTGAGCTGAAAAGCAGCCGGGTGGGAGGGGCTGCAAAGGGGAGGGGGGCGAGTCAGTGAGTGAGGGAAACACACAGAAGAGCAGCAGTTTTACATTTGTGTGCCATCCACACAATGTGTATGTATCATTGGTGCTGTGCTTGTAAGGAACGTTGTGTGAAAATTTGGTGGTGATTGGTGCAGTAGTTTCTGAGATTAGCGGTTTTGAACAAACTCATAGTTACATTTTTATTTATATAGATTTACAGACTTCATCATAAGGAAGGAATACTACCCACAGTCAACTTCATTTTCAGAAATTTTCTTATAACAAAAAGAGAAACAACTACCGTATTTTTCAGAATATAAGACACACCTTTTTTCCTCTAAAAAGAGGGTGAAAATCTGGGTGCATCTTATACACTGAATACAGCATTTTTTGCCCCCTGAAGCCCCACCCCTTGACCAAAATGGCCATGCATAGTCTTATGGACATTTTCAGACAGCTCCTGGGGGCTGGGGAGGACAGAAATGAGCAAAAAATGGGCCGTTTTTCCCCCAGCCCCCAGCAGCACTCTATAAGCCTCCTTAAGGCTATACATGCATTTTTTAAAAACAGAAAAATGAGCCATTTTTTGCCCCCCACCCATCCCCAGAAGCACTCTGGAAGTCCTCCCCCCCAAGGCTATTCATGGCTTTTTTTTTAAAAAGGGCCCATTTTCACAAAAAATGGGCTGTTTTGGGGAGGTTTGCAGAGTGCAAAAACTTTTTTTTTTCCTTTCGGAAAGATGTTTAGTTAGAGTGGCTGATGAGAATTACATTGATCAAGTGCTGTGCCTGCAGAAACAAAGTTTTAGATGCTACAGAGATTTCCTTCTCCAGCACATGGGTAAATACACCTGGAAACACCTACCTACCTACCTACCTACCTACCTACCTACCTACCTACCTACTCTCTCTCTCCCTCCCTACTTATCTATTGTATTTTTCTTTCTCTCTATTTTTCTCTCTCTCTCCCTCCACCTACCTACCTATCTACACACACTCTCTCTCTCCCTACCTACCTACTGTATTTCTCTCTCTCTCTCTCTCTCTCTCCCTCTCCCTCCCTCTCTCTATCTACCTACCTACTTTAAAAAAAAAAAGCCTCTTCAAAACCTGTGTGCGTCTTATACTCCAAAAAATATGGTAGTCACATCTTTCAGATAACTTGATTGTTATGTTTTAATGTCTGTTTAGAAATAATAATAGCCAAAGCAATCTGGATGTTAAATCCTGGTATAATTTTAAGGACAAATAATAATGCTAACCAACATATGACCTTATTAATACCCAGTCTCCTGTGTATGAGAACATCATACATATAAATAGATGTAATATTTAATCAAACCATCATTTCCACATCAAATGCAAGTATATTCAGAAACCCATGCTCTATGGGTAAATATTTACATAGCAATAAAGATTAAAAAAATAGTGCCAGACATTCAACACATCCACAGTGTAACTATAACAAAGCCAAGTCAATGAAATACTGCAACTTTGTTAAAAGTTGAGAAGTGGATAAAAGCCAGATGTGGAATCATCTGGGGGAGAGGGAGAATACCCTTGAGAGCTATGGGTGGTTGGCTGTAAAATCATAGTCTATTCATTTTAGAGTACTTTTGAAATGTATAATTGATTTGGAAAACAGGATAGCATCTGTCTAATCCTATTCAGAATAGATTCCTGTGTAGAAAGTATTTTAGGTATATAAAGTGATCAGGGGTTCTATCTTTAACCGATATATTCAACATAATTTTGAACAATATATGGTTTTGATTTGCATTGGATTCACTAAGGATTGTGGTTTCCATTAACTTTTTTAGTATTTTTTTAAAGTCACTTTAACTTTATACTTCCAGTTAAGAAATTAGCATTACCTGTGAATCTCAAGCCATTGTTTAACTTCCTATTTTGTTTAACCTTCCATTCTTTGTACATTTGCTATCTACACAAAAGAATTATGGAAACATCATACATAAAACCTCAGCTTTCCGTTCTGTATATCTCTGTTTCTTCTAAGTCAGTTCTTTACAGCAGCTTCTTTTTTGCTATGAAAAGTCATCAGAAGAAAAATCTCCAAGCCTGTGTAAAAAGACTATTTGCTTTAATATAGAAAAATGGGTATGGGCTGATTTTGCTTCACTGAAGCAAAAAAGCCTTCCAGTTCAACTTGAACTTGAGCTGGTTGAAGAACTTTCCTGCTGTGTCTGTTTGCTACCTACAGTGACATTGGCCACAAATTTTGCTGAAACCATCTAACCTTGAAAGAACATCACTTTGCCTTGAGGCTGGTGAGTTTCAGTACCTGGAGAGAGACTCTCAGCAATTCATTTTGTAACCTCACATCTTGGAAGGTGACCCAGTTTTGGAGAACAGTTCTGTTTGAGGCAATTGTCACTCAAAGAAGCAAATTCCTCTTGACCTGCTCACCAAAAGTCACCCAATTGGTAAGAAGCTTTGGAGCATTCCACTCATTTGCATATCTTCTTAGACCATCTATGGAGCAGGGGCCACCTGCCAAAGGGATGACCTATGGCCAGTCATTCTCTCTCAGCTCAAGACACATAACAAGGTTGTTGTTATGGGAAAAAATAAAAGGAGGAAGGTGTGCTGGAAGTGTTCAATGCCTTGAGTTATATATAAACATAATAAAGGCAAAATAAAAGTAAATAAAATTAATTAATCATCCTGCAGAGCATGGTGTCTATATATATAAAAGGCAAATACCACTCACTCATCATTAAATCTTCAGAACCATAAAGTCTACAAACTTGAAATTTGGCATGTATGCTCCTCTTGGCTTCTAGGTGCTTGCTAAGACAGGCTTTTTCAAAAAGACCACCAGATCATTAATATTTCTTATACAGTAATTTACATGATCTGATGTTAAAGAGTTCTACTTTCCCTCCCCACTTGAAAATAACTCTGCTCCAACTGCCATTTGCCACACATTCCATTACCTCAGTTTAAACTGGCAGATGTTCCACTCTCCTTCACTCAAGAGCAGTCTTGGGCTCCTTACAGTATGAAACGTCAGTACCTCACCAAAATATATATGCCTTCCACCTATGGAACGGCTTCTGGACTCAAGGAAGCAGGAACACTATTCCCTTATATGTTTCAATCACTGACCACCACTGAGCCAACAGATTGCGAACCGAATTCCTCTTGCATAGCCCGGTCACACAGTTTTGTTGTGAAGCACAAGTATTCTAGTAGTTCATAATAAGAAATCATGCAATAGTTAAGTCATATAAAGGAATGGTAAACTTATAGTTATTCTTATAGCCTGTTGCTTTTTCACCATGATCCATTAGCTATCTAATTCCATATTTTCCTGCTCTTTGCAGCTCATAATGATACAACTCCCTCCATATGGCTTTATTATCCTTTGTGAGAACTTATGGAAAAGTATACTTCTGTAACGTGCTTTTTCTCTTGTCTTATTGGTACAGCTATATGCATCAATGTTTTCCAAAGTCTAGCCTGCACATTTTTGCTATTTATTTGTTAATAGCTGCCAACATTTTAAATAACTCTTTCTCTGTAAAGTTCAATGGATATTTCATCAGTAATTGCTTTCCCTTTCAATGTGATAGCCTATTTATTGCCTCTTGCCCCACACTTTCTATAAATCCTGCATATATTCTCTTCCTACAAATGTACAGCATGCCATGTAACAATCCCATTTTTAAAAAGCTTTCAGTATATCCTCTCCATTGTTACTTGAACCTCATTTGCCCATAGAAAGTATCTTCCATTGTAGAAGGTGCATTCTGCTACCTATTATATCTTTTAACACTCCTTCTTTAGTTGTGAAGTTGTATAGGATGTCTCTGATCTTGTTCAAAAACTACTCTCATTTTCATTTTCTTGTATTTGTTGACATTCTTCTCTTGTCTTTTCTTGCTTGGAAATGAAATTTTGCATTTTCTTGCATCCGGGCTTCCTCTTATGTTCACTATCATGTAATTTAAATGCATCCAACCTGTTCCTTACGTTGATCTTATATTCAGGCTGCATGGCCTCCAGGCCAAATTTTGCTGGCTCATTTTAATGTTTCTTTTTTTCTAATTTGACTACACTTAATTTGCTATTTTAATAAGGCTGATTAAGGTACTCTGCATACAGAACCATTAAGTGAATAATATGGGTGAGAGCCACACTTAATGAGAGCAGGTTTGTTAAAATCAATGAGAAAATGTTTCTCCCTGAGTCAATCACATCAAAAATAGCACGGGACAGGGAAAGCAGAAAGAAGTAGAGAGAGATAAAATGTAAAGACAATGTTATGAAATAAATAGCTGATATACAAACCTTCAATTTGAGGATTACCTAAACATGATTTTTTTCATTTTTTGATAGAGCCTCATATAAAACATATATATGTGATATGCATATGTGTGGATGGATGTTTCTATATGTTATCTACTCTGACATAGACTGTAATTTTCATTCCCACTTCATGCATCTAATTTAATGGGATCTTGCTTATACCACCTCAGATTCCAATATGTGTTTCTGGGCCATATTAAATACATACAGTATACTGAGTGAATTGCAGCTGATCTGGACCACTGTAGTGAAAAACAGCTTGGTGCTTTTTCTGACTCCATGCATAGAAAAAGGAGAGGCATTTGGTTTTTTAAAAAAAATAAAAACTGTTTTTTGTGGTAAGTAGAGATTTTGTATAAATGTTTTCTTCCTACATGGGGAAATGATTATTTTTTTGTCATTAAATAAGGTGACTGTAAGGAAGGATTAATTTCTCAATTTCTACAAAACATTATCTCAATCTAGATAAGCTACTGGCCATTGATTTCACAGAAAATACTGATGGTATGCTATATATTTAATACTAGCTAATAACTTGATGTTTCCCATGTTTTTATTTATAGGGGGGAAATGTCCAGGCCAAACGTAATTTCTAATGTTGGATTTCCCCCCTTACTAGAGGGAACCTCCTTGTGGAATACTGTGAAACTCCTCTGCACTGTACAATAGAAGCCATTTTATGGCAGTACAGTAGAAGTCATTTGAAGGCACAACAGGCTGTATCATAACAGGACCCACACCCTGAGGGGTGTCTTAACCCCACAGTATTTGTTTCCAGAGAGTAAGTCATCTGTGTACCAAGTTTGGTTGAAATTGCTCTAGGTGTTCCAGAATTTTGCTGGAACATACACACACACACAGCCATAGATGATAGATAAATAGATAGATAGATAGATAGATAGATAGATAGATAGATAGATAGATAGATAGATAGATAGATAGATAGATAGATAGATAGATAGACAGACAGACAGACAGACAGACAGACAGACAGACAGACAGACAGACAGACAGACAGACAGACAGACAGACAGACAGATAGATAGTGTGTAGCTAAGCCCTTAGTCTTAGATATCACCCAATTCTCAGTTTTTGGGTGTATCCCATACAACAGTGTTTCTCAATCTTGACTATTTGAAGATGTGAGCATTTTCAACTCTCTGCATGGGGCTTCCCTTGAGGTGCACTCGAAAGCTACAGTTAGTTCAGAATGCAGCCGCGTGGGTGATTACAGGAGCTTCGAGGCACTCCCATATAACACCAATCCTGCGCGAGCTGCACTGGCTTCCTGTGGTCTTTCGGGTGTGCTTCAAGGTTTTGACGACTATCTTCAAAGCGCTCCATGGCTCGGGACCTAGTTATATGCGAGACCGTCTCATGCCCCACACATCCCTTAGACCGATACGCTCCCACAGAGAGGGCCTTCTCAGGGTGCCGTCGGCCGGACAATGCCGACTGGCGACACCCAGGGGAAGAGCCTTCTCTGTGGCGGGCCCTGCCCTTTGGAACGACCTACCCCCTGAATTGCGTACCATCACCGACCTCCGCCTCTTCCGCCAGTGTTTAAAAACACACCTCTTTCATCAAGCCGGCCTAACATAACCTCCTCTGGGACTAGCCATAGATAGTTTTAATTCGGGGATTTTAATTGGTTTTAGTGCAGGATGGGGATTTAATAGGTTTTTAAATTTTGTACTGTGTTTTTTGTATGTATTTTAATTTCCTGTGCGCCGCCCTGGGTCCTTTTGGAGAAGGGCGGGATATAAATTTAATAAAATAAAATAAATAAATAAATAAATAACTTCTCGAATTCCCCAGCCTAAATTTTGAGATACAGTTTTGTTGTGTAAGATGGCTGGCTCTTGAATTCTTGTAATTGAAGTCTTTGGGTAAGATGGATGGCTCGTGAATTCTGGGAGTTGAAGTCCCCACATCTTCAAGTTGCGAAGGTTGAGAAACGCTGATATACAGTTCAGTTTGGATACCTGATTCCAACAAATTTCAAGTCAAGATTGGCAGTTTGCAAAAATTAAATGCTGAAAAAAGTGTTGCATTTTGCTCTGCAGCTAACCCTCAAATGAAAATGTGTCAATATAATTGCAAGTCTTCATTGTTAGTCATGGTGATGATTGTGACAAGTATTTAGGTAAAATAAAATTTGCTGCAGATGGCAGCTTTAAATAAGTTGCCTGAAGATGGCGACTTATTCAAATTCCAATTTTTTTATTATCTCATCTTTCATGTTGAGATACAGTTGGTGCATTGTCCAAGATGGTGGTGGGTTCCAGCCGGTATGCTCCAGTACGGGTGTTCTGTTGCCTGCTGGAAGCAGCAGGCACCGTTCCGGTCTGGGGCTTTGGAGGCACCCACCTGCCTTCCTTACCTGCATTTGACCCAACCTGTCCATTTGCTCATATGCACACAGCGTATGGTGCCTGTGTGATTCTCAGGTGAGCCACTAGAGGGTCGCAGCTAGGGGTGGGTGGGGGGCACAAGATTTCCATTCTTCCTTACTCCAGTACTTCAAGAACAGAGAAGTATAGTTCAAGTAGAAACCCAAACTATAAGACACAAAATCCACTCAACTGTAACTCATTGAATGCTACTTGTTAAAAAGGAAGGTAGAACCTTATATGAACAGGATCAGGACTGTTGTTTACTGTCCTCTCTCTCCCTCTCTCTCTCCCCTTCCCCCCCCTCTCTCCTATCATGCCAGTCTTCCCCATCATCACATTTGATAGTCTGCAGGAGAAAAGATTGCTACCAGTGGTGGGTTTCAAATTTTTTAGAACCTACTCTATAGGTGTGGCCTATTTTGTGGGCGTGGCTTGGCAGTCATGTTACAGGGTGGGAGTGGCCACCTTTTAAAATGTGGTGAAACTCATTTAAAAACGCTCTTGCTTAGCAACCAAAATTTTGGACTCAATTGTGATGATTCTTTCTTTCTTTCTTTCTTTCTTTCTTCCTTTCTTTCTTTTCTTTCTTCTTTCCTTCCTTTCCTTTCCTTCCCGTTGGGTCACTGGCAGCAGCGGGCCAGATTTACTTCCAGGTACGCCGGTGGAACCCCCTCTCACCGGTTCTCTAAATTTCACCAACCGGCTTTCGCGAGTAAGTGCGAACCTGCAGAAACCCACCACTGATTGCCACTGTTCTCTTTAGCTATGGCTTTACAAATGGAAGGAGGACTTCCAATGAAAGAATCTTTCTCAATCCCAAGTGTACAACAAGGACACAAGTTGTGATGAAATGCATGGTTTGTTCAATACATTTTATTTCAATACAGTTGCAGCAATTAAGGACTGTTTCATTTGTACAGAGAAAAGTGGCAAATGAATAGGCACAGCAAGTGACTACCCTATTGCATGAACATTGAGATAAATACTTATACACATTAGCAAAATTAATAGATACAGTTATAATAGGCGTGATTTTAATTATGTTTAGAATAAAGGTATTGGGGGAAAAAGAAACTCAAGCTAGCAGTATATTTAAATACTGCAAGCTGGGAAAAATCCTGTTTCAAGCCCATTATTTTCAGATTTTACTAGCATGCTAAGCAGAAGGGCTATCCATCATCTATTTAAAACTTTAGCAAAGATATCAAAGCATGTTTCTTCCATCACCATCTTAAAGCTACATCTAACAAACATATTCAAAATATTTATGTGAAAAATCCATTTGGCAAGGAAGTGCCAAAGTAATAATATATTTGTTTGGGTGCCAAGCCACTGATCAGCCAAATTGCTTTAAAATATTTTCTCCTAACAAGGATGAAATCATCCAAGCATTCTTGTCTTAATTACTTAGCAACCTAGTTGAGATATGACTATTTCTAGAAATTTGTGATGCAGTAAAAATGTGTTTATCACTTCAAGTATAAACTGAACACTGGGATTTAAATGTGTTTTGAGGTTAAAAGATAACATCCTTGGGTAGGAATTGTCACAGAATTATTGCTATAGTCTCCTAACATATCAAACCTAATAATGGAAACTCTGAAAAATAGATTACTTTTCACACAGCTGTACTACTACAAAAATACTATTTTAATATAGTGGTACCAATGTGATTCCAAATAGACATGGAATAAAGAATAGAATAGAATAGAATAGAACAGAATAGAATAGAATAGAAGTAACTGAAGGCCACTGATCATGAGTTTTGTAGTCCACAAAAGTAAGCTTCCTCTGATCATGTGTGAAAAGCAAGCCTCAACCCACACCCTCCAAAACTGACTAATAACAATTTTAAATAGCTAAGTTGTGAATATTATTTTGTGCTTAAGCTACGATAAGATTTGTTTATTCTTAAATATAATACATATTACAGAGCTAAATATCTTGATCTAGTGACTTCAAGTGACCAATGGTAAGAGGTGTGTTTGTTAGGGACATGCGCTTTTGACCATGCTACATGTTAGTCAAGAAAGCAAATGAGTTGCAATGAATGTTAAATAAAATATAAGATGACACAAGGAACAACTGCACAATATAAATAAAAGCTGAAAAACTAGTAAATGAATCCACATGCCTTTGTTCAACAAACTTTCTGAACAAGTCCCAACAGTTTTCTTGGCCAGAGTTTGGAAATGATTTGCTGTTCTCTATTTACTAGAATTGAGATAGAGTGACTGGCCCGAGGGTACCTAGTTGGCTTTATACCTAAAGTAGAACTAGAACTAACGGTCTTCTAAGTTGCTAGTCTAGTGTTTTAATCACTTAACCATACTTGGTCTCTTTGTTGCATAACTTAGTAAAGTGTTATTTAAAGATGGAGAAAAGATAGAGAAAGATGAGAAATGCAAATGGAATGTGTTTTGAAATAAAACTAAGTGTCCAGTACAAACAATACACTAATATCTTTTGAGTTGATTGATTATATACCACCAGGTCCATCTTGACCCTAGTAACCACATAGATATATTTTCTTCATGGTAGCCTGTCCCTGGCCCGATCCTTCGAATGATGCACTCATTGCTACTGTAATTGAATTCATCTACCTTGTTGCTAGTTGTCCTCTTTTTCTCTTTTCTTCCATCTTTCTCCAGATAACTTGTACTTTGTATAATGTATCTGAATTAAAATACTAGCCATTTGTGTCTCTAATAAGAATTCTGAGTTCATCCTTTGGCTTATTTTATTGACTGTCCATGGTGTTGACTATCTATCTATCTATCTATCTATCTATCTATCTATCTATCTATCTATCTATCTATCTATCTATCTATCTATCTATCTATCTATCTATCTATCTATCGAGAGATGCAATTCTATACTTATTTTAAAGCCATTCTTTTGAATGTATGAAATCAGAAGAGGGCATTAAAATATTAAAATAATTATGCAAGGTATCATTTATAGTAGTTTCCTAGGGTTACTTTTATTCTTCTTGGAAATAAATTCTAAACTCTAGATCTGTCTAGAATATGTGGTCCATTCCCCAAATGAAATCTCGTCCTTTGCAAATGCATTTCATTCCTGTAAAAAAATCAAAGGCTAAGGGCTGTTTACACTTTACATTCATCACATCTGCTTGGATGGCAAACTGCCTGTTCAAACCTAATCAAAGTCTTGCCTAGAGCAAGGCTATGAAGCAAACAAAGGCTTAGGAGGCCAATTAAAATAACAGTTTTAAAAATTACAAAGATGATTTCTTTGCAACAGCAATCTCTGTCTCTGTCTCTGTCTCTGTCTGTCTCTGTCTCTGTCTCTGTCTCTCCCTCCCTCCCTCCCCCTCCCTCCCTCCCTCCCTCCCTCCCTCCCTCCCTCCCTCTCTCCCTCCCTCTCTCTCTCTGAAGAAACTGAATGGAACAGAATGCATAAGGCTGCAGTTTCATCCTTGTCTTGAAATTAGTTCTGCTGAATTAAAAGGGGCTTCTTTCTGAATAGGTATGCTTTGTACTTTTTGAATGAATATTTGTTTCTATCATAGGGACACACTTACAGGGGACTAATGTGAAAGAAAAAACATCAAGAAAAGCTTGTAAATGCCAAAGGAAAATGTGGACACTTGTTAGCGCTAATTGCAAAATGTGAACTGGATAGGAGAGGTTAAAAGAGAAAATGTGCTAACTAACAAAATAAGGATGAATCTATGGTCTTGGAATTCATAATATGGTTCAGAGGCTGAAGGATATCTCCCCAGCAATTATGATGTGTATTTCAGCATTTATAATGGAAAGAGTATTTTAACTTTGGAATTGAAGCAATTTTCTTCCCTGTTCCCACTTTTCTTCCCTCCCTCCTTCCTCATCTATAACAATAAGCTGAATGTCTATAGTGACAAAAAGATAGTGTTTTGTCTGACAAGTTATAGTGCAATATTGAAGACCAGTTTAACTATCACAATAAAATTGTCTTTTGCAACAACCCACAATCCTTCAAGTGAAAATGCTTCCTTTTTATTTGTTGTTCTTTATATCTTAATCCACTCAATAAACATTTTCTCTGGACAGATTATATAACCAGCATAAATTGACAAAATGTCATAACAGTAGAATCCAACATAGATACACAGACACCCCCTCCCCCCAAGTGAATTAATTGAAGTAAGTTAAAATGTCACCTAGAAAGAATTGTATAAATGGATAAACACAATGCAAAATTGCTGTGCTATTGTACATTCAATATTCAATCATAACCATTAATGAAAAGTGTCTGATGTGAATTGCATCCTAGCTGATGGAGCAAAGTCTTATAGAGCTAAAGAGGTTTGTAATCACTTTCTATTCTTCCACAGAAATCATTAGCATTATTATCTGTCCGCAACAATGTGAAGTCACAGCTTCCAGTTCTTTAGCAGTAGTTGACCTTCATATGCATAGAGTTTTTCCCAAGAACCTGGGATGCTGTGATGTAACAGCATAGCATATGTGCAAATCCAAGTAGTGTGGCCTTTTTCAATTGACAGATGGAAATTTTGTCACCGCCCAGATTTTTTAAGTGCCATTCTTCATTTTTCAGTATGACACCTAGTGTGCAAATAACTACTAGAGCCACCATGGCTTTTAAGCCACAACCTTTCAACTTCAATTTTCAGATCTTGATACTTCCTTGACCTTCTCCAATTGTTCATCTTTTAATCTACTGTTCCTTGGTATTGCCAAATCAATTATCTATACCTTATTGGTTTGTATGGTTAATTATTAGATGATCTATAGCTTGTCACTGAAAATTATTGGCAGCTCAGGAGATTCTGAGTAGGCTGTTATTTCTTGAAAGTGGAAAGATCTGGTTGTGCATCAGTGAGTTGGGCTATGGGTCTAAGACAGATGTGCATATAGTCAACATGCTAGGTTAAGTAAGGCTCTCACCAAGCCATATTTGTTTTAACATGGCAGAGAAAAAAATTATAAAACACTTAATAACTTGAGTAAGGATAGTCCTACAATCTAATGGCATATCTGTTAGGATGAGAGTAGTAAGGGTTTAGTCTGGTAAGAGTCTTCCTATTGTGTGTAAGGAAATAAAGAACTGAACGCTGGTTAAATGCTTCTTCAGGCCCTTAAACTTTACCTGACCAACTCAATGATCCATTCAGTCATTGTTTCAAAGGTGCTTCCTTACCCTAAATAGAAAAACAGAATTATCAAAGGGAAAATAAAGAAGCAACAAAGCAAAACAGAACATCAACCAATGTGAGCATGACTGATTTCAGGCTTCCTGCCAGCTTCACTGTGGCTGATCACCTTTCAGTTGTTGATGGTGGGAACAGTCTACTTGCCTTCTGGAAAGCTAGGCTGGGTCTATATTATTTGATCTCCAGTGCCCGAAGGAGTTGCTAGTTTTGGCCTCTAGAAAGCTGGAGTGGGACTATTGATGCTTCTGGCAGCAGCACAACAGCACTGAAGTGACCACAAATGTGCCTTATAGGGATTGAGTTGGAAACTAGTTATTCTTAACTAAGTACAGTGGTACCTCGGTTCACGAACTTAATTCGTGAAATGACTCTGGTCGCGAACCGAATTGTTCGTGAACCGAGGCACAGTTTTCCATATGCTAAAAGTATAACAAAAATAAAAAAAAAAGTCACTGAAAGTACTCACAGTGTGCGTGCTGGGGCTTTTTTTCTGTATTTCTTCTCTCTACGATCTTCCTACAGGAAGTCACAACCATGTGACAGCCAGGAATACATTAAAAATGGCCGCGGTTCCTGTTTGTGAACCGAAGCAGAGTTCGTGAACCGAAGCACATTTTGAGGAAAATTTCTGTTCGTAAACCGAATTGGTCGTGAACAGAGGCGTTCGTGAACCGAGGTACCACTGTAGTGTTGGAAATAAAAAAAAAAAGAATTTGTCAATTTTCATTCTGTTTTGAAAGCAGAACCCAAATCACATGGTAAAGCAAACCATCTCTTTTTCCAATAAATAATGGACTTGTTCTCCCTGGAGAGGAAAACAAATTGTAAAACCAAAGTATTTACTATAACGGGGTGATATATTTTAGATATTCTCTTGAATATTGATTCCATTTGTTGTTGCTGTTCATTATTTTTATCCAGAATTTTATCCAGCCTATATTAGTTTCTGGAGCAGTGCCAGAAACTTATAAAACATATTTATTTATTCTCTTCAAGTCTACAATATATCTTGAATTAGAGACTTATACCATGTACCGGTACATATGATATGGTTTTAAGGCCCCAGGCATCTCTGTAATTTATTTTTCTCCTTATATTTTGAGTTCTTTGTTCTTGCTGTTACTTTTTTTTTTTTATATTGAAAAAGTTTTATTGAGTTTACATTTTTTGTGGGGTAGGGTAAGGGTTACATAGAAATTTTGAGAGTAGTCACGTCAAAGTCGTCGGCTCCTCCGGTACCTCAAGTTACATTATTAAAAAGAAAGAAAAGAAACATTTCACATAACACTACAAGCTGGGAGCAAGTACATATTCCTAAATTTTTCAGTTATATACTGTCAGTCAATTACAAAAATCCAGATTACAAATATCATACAATATTACTCAAAAAAAAACACGGGCAAAGTTATTTTTTAGATCTAAGTCTCTTGGCAATTGTATCTTCCCCCTTCTCCCCCAGGCCCCCAGCGGACGGGGCCATGGCTCCCCCTGCCCCCCCTGGATCTTCTCCCAGGACAGAGGAATGTTTTTTTGCTGTTACTTTTGAAGCAGTTTTTAACTTCTAAAAAAAGTGCCCTTATGTCAGAAACAGGATAGCTTTTGGCCCTTCGTTTCTCACTTGCAGAGATTCCTTTCCAAAAGAGGCAGTATTATCAGTAAGGGACATTTAAATGTAAACCAATCCTTTCTCCGATTGTGTTGGAACAAAGTCCACATCTGTATGGATTCCTAGGAATAGCAGCCAATCCATGTCATCATAATTAATACTGCCATATTCTTCACATTTGCACTTTGGCACAAGTGGAGAACTGTTGAAATGTCCACTTACTTTAGCTTTGTGATTCCAAGAGAGACTAATCATATGTTACTGGGAATTCTTTAGCAAGGTTTGAAGACAGCATCTTGAGAGCAGCTGATGTACGAAAATGAGCAATTGCTTAAACTTGAAAACTATCATTGTCAAGTGGATTGTAACAATCGGAAAAGTGCAGATTAAGACCTGCCTGATTGTTCTGTGCCACCTAAAGGTTGAAGGAACACGCTCTGCAAATGCAAATTAAGTATTTTCACAGAGTGAATGTCTTAATCCCAGATTGACATATTTAACTACTTCACTTGTAAAGATGCTTAAGATAATGGCTTTCGCCATAGTTTGTGACTGAGATTCCTATTAACCAGAGAGATACAGACACACACACATATACCTATATAGAAAGATAGCCTTTTTTTTTCATGAGATGGGAATTTGGCAGTGAGGTTGGAGATCTCTTGTGATTTTGATAGGCTGGAACTGGTAAAAACCAGTTCCTGGTGTATTTTATTACCAGGACTTAATATGCCCAGAAGATTGTAAAGCTTGTTAGAAAAAAATATATTTACCATCTTTTTTGGAGCATAAGATGCACCTTCCCCCCCAACCCCAAAGAGTGTGGAAATGTTGGTGCATCTTATACACGGAATACAGCCATTTTTGGCCCACTGAAGCCCCACCCCTTTGCATCCCACCTTTGTGAAAAATGGGTGAAAAACAGGCCATTTTTTTGCAAAAAAAATAGGCATTTTTACCTTCCCCAGCCCCCAGCAGCACTCTGCAGGCTTCAGCAGGGCTGGGGGGAAGGCAAAAATGCCACCATTTTAGCAAAAGAATGGGTGAAAAACAGGCTGTTTTTGCCTTAGCCAAGCCCTGCTGAAGCCTGCAGAGTGCTCCTGGGGGCTGAGGAGAACATTTTTCTTTCTTACTTAACTCTTTGAAATCTTGGTGTGTTCTATACACTGGTGTGCCTTATAGTCTGAAAAATACAGTATTTATTTCTTTTTCAAACATGTACAAGATAACAAGTAGAGGTAAGAAGTAAATACAAATAAATAGGGAAAGTAGGACAGGGACAGTAGGCACGCTGGTGTGCTTATGCCCATCTCCTTTACGGGCATCTTAGGAATGGGGTGAGTTCCATGATACACAGTTTGAGGTTGAAGCTGTGAGGGCTTGAGGCTGTAACAATGGAGTCGGGTAGAGCAGGGGTCTGCAAAGTTGGCTTTTTTAAGACTGGAGGACTTCAACTCCCAGAATTCTGGGAGTTGAAGTCCACCAGTCTTAAAAGAGCCAACTTTGCAGACCCCTGGGGTAGAGCATTCCAGGCATTGGCCACACTCTGTTGCTGAAGTCGTATTTTCTGCAATCAGGTTTGGAGCAGTTTACCTTGAGTGAAAAAAATAGAGGGTGAAGAAAGAACACAGCAGTGATAATGGAGAAATCAATCCATTTATGCATTTATGTATTTATGTATTTAGTGTATGTATGTATCTATGCATTTACATTAGCCAGGAGATTACAGTTCCAGTACAAATTAGTTGTTTGGCTGCCAATGATTGCTAATCTGTTCTATTCACACTCTCACCACAGGGGGATAAATTAGCTTCACACTCAGAGAGGCTCAATCTCATTCTGCAGCAATATATAGAGATTTTCCTTCCACTGATGTTTCTTCATATTCGTGTGTCACAGTGGGGAAGGTCCAGTCACTCTACTTTTGAAATGCCACTATAAGTAATCCTTGACTTATAGCAGTCCATTTAGTGACTGTTCAAAGTTACAACAGGATTGAAAAAAGTGGCTGGTGATCATTTTTTGCATGTATGACCATTGTGGTATTCCCAAGGTCACATTATCAAAATCCAGATGTTTGGGAACTGATTAATATTTATTGGTTGAAGTGTCCTGTGATCACCTGATCGTCTTCTATGACCTTATGACCTTCAATGAGGATGCCAGATCCACTTAACATCCATGTTACTAACTTGATAATGTCAGTGATTCACTTAACAACTGTGGCAAGAAAAGCTGTAAAATGGGGTAAAACTCACTTAACAAATGTTTCACTTAGCAACAGAAATGTTGGGCTCAGTTGTGATTGCAAATTGAGGGCTTACTTGTATTTTCTCACCAAAGTGATACCCATTTATCTATTTGCATGTAACATGCTTTCAAACTGCTAGGTGACAGTGTCAGTAACACAGCACGAAGAAGTGCTAGACTTGAATTGCTGGATTACAGACCTTCTCCAGTGACATTAAGCCACTGAAGCATTGCACCTCTCTATTTATACATTTTCAAAGAATACAGTCTAAATCAGGCTATTTGTTTGCAATGTCACTGTTAGGGTTCCAAGTAATACCCCATGAAAGAAGATGCCGAGGCTTGAGGTTCCTCACAGTTCCATTTTATTAGAGATGTCATATTGGCACATCTAGGAAAACCTGAATCTGAAAGCTTCCAGGTTTTCCCCACCCAAATGAAAGTCCAACTCCCTGCCCAGCAGCCACATGTCCATCACATGGCCCAATCAGGCACCATCCCAACTGGAGATGCCTCCCAGTCATGCCTCTCCAGATGCAGGGCAAGATGTCCTTCACTCTCTGAGAAAGGAATGTTATTTTGACTATGTATCTCCCATACTCCATATAATCCCCCCAAAAGATTGTTTCCAGGCCTGACAGTCATGAGATTTAACATCTTTCATTGACCAAAGGTATGCTATGTGTACTCTAAACTTATGTTATGCTTTTTAAATTATTACTTTATAAACAGAAACTGTCTTTCATAGGAATGTTTATCAACATGAACCATATCTCATTTGGAGTGCTGCCAGAAACTAGTTTCCAAATGCAGGGCAAGGCAAATTTGGCACAGAGTCTCTTAAAGTCACAAACAGAACTTTCCACTCTTTAAATGACTGAATGAATCAATTGTTTCCTGCAAAAGTCCACTCCCGGTTCATTCCTCTTTGGTTTCCTATGGGAGGGGCCAATCCGTGGCTTTACTTCTGAGTCAACCCTGCTTTCTTAGTTCTTGTCTTCTGGCAGCTCTGCACATGCACACACTGGGAACAGTCTGTTTTTCTGCTTCATTGCTGTCTAACTCCCTCTCTGCCTCTGATGCAGAGCCCTCTTCTGAGCTTTCCTCAACCCCCAGGACTAGTCCATGTTTCTCCCCAACCTCCTCACTGTCTGACTCTGCTGCCAGCTCCACTCTCTGCTGGTGAGCCACAACAGTTTTAAAGAATAAACTAGACAACCATTGTCTGGGATGGTATAAGACTCCTGCCTTGAGCAGGGGGTTGAACTAGAAGACATCCAAGGTCCCTTCTAGCTCTATGATTGGATTAATTTGGATTATTGGATTGGATTAATTTGGGAGGACAATGTGAGGACAAGCTCACTCACCTATAAAGGTTTGTCTGTTTGAGCAACATTAAGGAAACAAAATATTTCAACACAGTTAAAGAAAAATAAACATATTTCATGTATGCAATAGAGTATAACATTAATATTTTTTTGCGTTATAAATGTAGAGACTTATCAAGAAATAAAAAACTACTAATTTGATTGACTGATTTCTCAGGCTTTTCTCATAAAGTTTAAATGACACTGAAAACAAAGGGCTACTTTAAATAAGAATCTATGCCCGAAGGTTTAACTCACTGCAAAGAGTCTTATCTTTGTTGCAGAAGAAATCTCTCTTCATCTATAATTAATTATTTCATAAAGTGATTAAGATGTGGGGAGAAGCAAAGCTGTAATGTCTTTTCAATATTCCAGTTGCAACTGGTCTTGCCCAGGTGTTAATTGCCTTGATGGTATTTCCTCCACTGAATTTGGATTTTCATATCTTCTGCAGTCTCATGATATATTCACTTCTAACCTTCTTCTTGACTTCAGTGTGCTTGATGTTGTCAATTTGAAAGATACCTAAGTGATTGCAGTGATCTTCTCTTGATATTATTTCCAGTGAATGCCTTCATTCCTTCAGTTTTCAGTATTTTTCTCCTGTTGATGAGGATGGCACACTTGTCCAGTCCAAACTCCATTGTAAAATTGCTGCTGTATATTTGGACAGAGGCTCGATTTTATTTCAGATGGTATTTTGCCATAGAGCTTCAGATTGTCTATGTAAAGGAGATGAAATAACCAGGCAGATGTTTTTGATTTTTTTTGCTTAATAAGCATAGTATAATTTGTTCAAAGTGGAGATGCGGTGGCTCAGTGGCTAACCTTTTCCTTTATCTTATCACATCCTAGGTTCTTGGAAAGAACATATGAAGCCATCCAGAGTTATCTTAAGGGTGGCATAAAAATAATTAAAAATGAAAAATGGAAGGCCAACACCTAGTAAAAAGCTGGCAGCTGTGACATGACTCTGGACAGATAATAATAATGCTAAGATCAGATGCAAGCAAGCTAGAACAGATGAAAAAAGTAATTGGAGAACAAGAATACTAAAAAATACCTGATCAAGAAACCTCAATTAGAAAACTGGAAGATTATAGAAGCATTAGAAATAATAAAGCAGCAAATAAGAGCTATAGTAAGAAGATAGCAGATATGAGCCCAAATTGAACCCTATAGGTAGAATCTCCAATTTCAGTTGAATTAAAAACATTTCTACCACTCCATTGATTGACAGACTGTAATGGACCTGTTAATACACGACAAAGAAGGAACAGCAGTTCTTGGTGTAACTATGGGACAACCCAAAGTGATGCTACAAAGATTGCATCGTAGAAGGTTGTTAAGATTTTTTTTAAAAAGGAAGCTGAAATGAAATCTCTTGCAGTAACAGCAGAAATGGAGGAGAAAAAGCAAGGAAGATCAAGAATTGATCAGCATTAGGCAAACAATGCATCATTTTTAACTGAAACCTCTCACTGGTCTGCACCTACTCCTTGCCAATGGGTCCGCTTGGAGAAGGGCGGGGTATAAATATAATAAATAAATAAATAATAAATGAGTTTAACAGCACACTGAAAGAATGGGCACCTACAACTGCAACTAAGCAACTAAAAGCCAATTGCTGCTTGCCAACAATATTCAAATTGCTAATTGATGTGGTAACTGATGCAGCCCAACAGCATGTGAGAAACGAGACATTCTCATATACTGTAGAAACAAGGAGACCATGAACAATCAAAAGTATATTTTTTTTTATTTAAAATACAATTGTATATAGGCTTTTGCAAAATCATGAAAGATAGAAAGAAAATGTCAGATACAGTGGTACCTCGGTTCACGAACTTAATTCGTGAACTGACTCTGGTCGCGAACCGAATTGTTCGTGAACCGAGGCACAGTTTTCCATATACTAAAAGCATAGCAAAAATAAAAAAAAAGTCACTGAAAGTACTCACAGTGTGCGTGCTGGGGTTTTTTTCTGTTTTCTTCTCTCTACGATCTTCCTACAGGAAGTCACAACCATGTGACAGCCAGGAATACATTAAAAATGGCCGCGGTTCCTGTTTGTGAACCGAAGCAGAGTTTGTGAACCGGAGCACATTTTGAGGAAAATTTCTGTTCGTAAACCAAATTGGTCGTGAAGGGAGGCGTTCGTGAACCGAGGTACCACTGTAGGTCTGAATACATGGGTTAAATACATTTTTGGAGTAAGAATCCACCCTTATTGCATGTTGATGTTATACAACTTCTGGGAGCTTGACAAACACTTTCCAGCCCCAAAACCTCCTTGCAGAATTCACCTCATGTCTTTCACCATAAGGGGACATAATAGGACCATACCAAGACAACCAATCCCATTATGACAGTCTGCTGCTGTGGCCTAGAGATGGAGCTCTTGCCTCCCAATCAGGAGGTTGTGAGTTCAATCCTAGGTAGAGGGAGATGTAGGGTCTCCTGCTTGGGCAGGGGGGTGGACTTGATGACCTGCAAAGTCCTTGCCAACTCTGTTAATCTGTTATCTGTTGCTTAGTTTCCTGGAACTGACACTGGATGATTCTAGTAATGTCAGGCCTAGAATTTCTCAATCAATTTTAGAGCCTTATTGTACCCCTATATGAATCCTTTACATAAGGTCTTATTTGAATGTGTTACAAAGATGCTGCTTGTGTTATGAAGAGTGTGAATATGGAGTCACTCAGGTTCTTTTCTTTTACAAGAATAAAACCATTACTTTCACAGCATACAGTTGAAAACAAAATCTTTCCACCTGAGCACAAAGGAAAGTGGCCAAACAGAAGAGGAACAAAAGATGATTTTGGAAAACTGAAAGAAAGGAAGATCTACTTGACTAAAACATTGATTCTTTACAAGAAGGCATTTACCTCATGACTGAATAGTCAAATGCCTAGAAATAACAGTAAAAAAAAAATCAGGAGCTTTGTGCAAAGATCAATGGCCAAATGGAAGACATGGTTACTGATCAGAGGTGAAGGACTCAGAGAGCTTAATTTTTCAAGAGAGGGATCTTTCAAGCAGTCTCACTATCACTACTACCATTTGCATCGCATGGAATTCTCTGTCAACTACATTGAATAAATTAGGTAAATGTTCCCCTCACGCATATGTGCTAGTCGTTCCCAACTCTAGGGGGCGGTGCTCATCTCAATTTCAAAGCCGAAGAGCTAGCGCTCTCCGAAGATCTCTCTGTAGTCATGTGGCCGGCATGACTAAATACCGAAGGCGCACAAAATGCTGTTACCTTCCAACCAAAGTTGGTCCATATTTTTCTACTTGCATTTTTACAGGCTTTTGAATTTCCAGGTTGGCAGAAGCTGGGACAAGTAATGGGGGCTCGCTCCATTACGTTGAGCTAGGGATTTGAACCCCCAAACTGCCAACCTTTCTGATTGATAAACTCAGCATCTTAGCCTCTGATCCACCACGTCCCTTTAGGGGGATGTCATAATGCATTGCAATTAATGTTGAAATTCTGTCCATTCTTGTTATATCCAAGTGCTTTTCTAGAACTTTTGGTATGGCACAAAGCGGCTCTATCTCCAGGGGAAACACTATTATTTTCTTTTCCCCCATTCAGTCAATTTGAAATATTTTTCCAGGTTCTTTTTTCCCTTATTGATCCTTCCTATCTATAGCTTGTTTGTTTGTAGCTACAGTCATGCCTACTTTTGTTCTGGGCTCAATGTTTGTCAGCTTGTTTTCTCAACTACTTTTTCAATATTGTGTGATTCCACCAATTGTTTGTGGCTGGCAAGTTTTCATTTTTGTAAGAGTTCAATGAATCAACGTGGCCAATTTATTCTGCTTTTCTAAATACTCCTCCTGCACAATCTTCTCATATCCTATGCCAGGTTTTTAATAAACTCTTTGCATAAGCAGCATTTACTATCATGCCTTTGTGGAGAGCTGTGTGGGGTTGTTTTTTTTTTTTCCAATTTCAACTTTCATTACATTCGTACATGGCGAATGTTATTGAGTTGCTAAAATGAACTTTTCTGCCTTCTTCTTTTATGAGCCTTTTTAACCATTGTTATTTTTGTTCATTGTTAACCTTTCCATGGAAGCTGTTAAAGGACTGGTCACATAATGGCTTCATTTGACAGTTTTCCATTCACATCACCAGCAGTTCATTCTTACATACTCACTTGGTTTCATTGCTTTTCAATACACCTTCTTTTATTAAGTCATTTACTATATCTTTTTGCACATTCTAAGCTCTCTTTTACCCCCCAACTATTTGTTGAACCTTTCTCAGAAACTCAAAGGGAGGCACAAAGGTTACTTTCTCTTTTTATCCTTTTAGTTAAATACTGTGAGAGGAGTTCAGGATGGAGATGGATCATTCATTAATTTTGTTTGGCACAAAATCAAGTAGTGACGTTCAAGGTTGAATAAAATTTTTTGGGATCACTCTCCTTGATTTCAGCCCAATATAATCCCTATATTATACCAGCCCTTCATCTTGCTGAGTATTCAGTTCTAAGAAATCCAACATTATGATTTAGTGAGCAGTGACTGACATAATACTCTCCACAAAGGGATTGTAATTACATGAAGATACCATTGTGTAGAAAATGTGTTCATTTCATATGTATTTGCATTTTATAGTCAACAATGTTGACTGTAAGTGCTCCTAAGTATAAACCAAAGCTGATTTTTTTTCAATGAACATTGGGTAGTCCTTGAAGGGTGTGAATTATTATTGTTATCATCACTGATTGGGTAAATCTGCTCTATGGAGTTTTAATTATTTTTACTATTTATTAAACTGTATTGTTGGCTGTTCATAAGAATGTGAAAACACAGCTGCCAGTTCTTGGGCTGTTCATATGCATCAAGTTCTTCCCAAGAATCTAGAACACGGGTGTCAAGCTTGATTTGATTGACAATTGGTGGAATCATACAATATTGAAAATGTAGTTGAGAAAACAAGCTGACAAACATTGAGCCCAGAACAAAGTAGGCATGACTGTAGCTACAAACAAACAAGCTATAGATAGGAAGGATCAATAAGGAAAAAAAGAACCTGGAAAAATATTTCAAATTGACTGAATGGGGGAAAAGAAAATAATAGTGTTTCCCCTGGAGATAGAGCCGCTTTGTGCCATACCAAAAATTCTAGAAAAGCACTTGGATATAACAGGAATGGACAGAATTTCAACATTAATTGCAATGCATTATGACATCCCCCTAAAGGGACGTGGGGGATCAGAGGCTAAGATGCTGAGTTTATCAATCAGAAAGGTTGGCAGTTTGGGGGTTCAAATCCCTAGCTCAATGTAATTTTTCATTCGTGGTACATGATCATTTTTAAAGATGGTGTAGTGAATAATTTTGGAAATTGTGTTATGTTGTTGTTGTTGTTGTTCTTCTTCTTCTTCTTCTTCTTCTTCTTCTTCTTCTTCTTCTTCTTCTTCTTCTTCTTCTTCTTCCTCCTCCTCCTCCTCCTCCTCCTCCTCCTCCTCCTCCTCCTCCTCCTCCTCCTCCTCCTCCTCCTCCTCCTCCTCCTCCTTGGAAACATTGCACATCTTAGTGTCTCAGCAATTTGATATTAGACTAGTTTAGAGAGTAGATCTGGCTTTAATTCATGATGGCATGATGAAACTCACAGGATGAAGCAATCAGTCACAATGGCTTCCTTTGAAGGATTGTTGCAGGAACAGAATAGAAAATGCTATTGACAATCATGGAGGAAAGATACATTTAGCTAAAAAAATAATGCAGTTTGCAAAAAAAAATTGAATAAATTTTGCACCAGCTTTATTTCATAAGCTAACAGTATTTCAGGTTTGAAGTCATCTCAAAGATCTCAGGAGCAAAATTGAACCCATCTATTCCTAAATTGCTCTACTATTGGATTCTAAGAAATGTACTTACATCAGCACACAGCTCTAAGTTGTGTGCCCTGCAGCTGACACTGATGTTCAAGCTGCCATTTCTTCTGGAAAATGTTATTGTGTGTGACATTAAAAAGTGCCAAAACCAAAAGGCAAAGAAAAAGAGCTACAAATTAGCATGGGAAAAATGTTCAAGTCTGCCAATGCTTGCTCTGGGCTCAGGAAGGGGTGGGGGAGCAAAATTAGGTCCACTGAGATCACACACCATAACCTTACATCCCTCTCCACTGCTGAAAAAGAATCTAGAATGCATTTTTAATTGCTTTAAAAAGCCTTGGGGAAGACTTACATAATGTATAAACTTTTCCCCCCTGGTTTGTTAATGTAATGGAACCAAAAGGCGACTAATTCTGATAGAAACTGGGATACACTTGAACTGAAAGACAGCTGTTTCTCTCTTACATCTCTTTGAAGCCTTGTCTCTGCAGTGCCATCCAGGTTTTCCACCAGACGTCTTCTAGAACTAAATGACAAAGCAATATTGGACGTTCTTGCTTGAGTGAAGCATAGGGTTAATTTCAAAGCAAAGACCCTTCTCACATCAGTGTGATTAGCAATTGGAGAATCCATATCTTGCTAAACTGCCTATTTCTATGCAGAGTTCTCAGAAGGGAAAAATATGTTTCGAAACACCCACAAAGAACTTGCTGCAAGTACGTTGCTTAAGAAGGATGATTTTCTTCTTCTTCTTGGAATAGAGTAGCTGAAGGGGGTGTATATTTTTTTTGGGGGGGGGTTGACAACAGGTGGTCTGTGAAACTCCTTTTCCCCTTCCAATCAGAAAGCCTGCATCAGTGGTGGGATTCAAATAATCTAACAACCGGTTCTCTGCCCTAATGATTTCTTCCAATGACCAGTTCACCAAACCGCTAAGAAACTTAACAACTGGTTCTCCCAAAGTGATGCGAACTGGCTGAATCCCACCACTGGTCTGTCTTTCATACTGTGAGATTTGCTATCAAATTTGACTATCCCTCAATTAGAAAGCTGATTTTGGGCAATTCCTATTAACCTGAAGTAAGAATCTATTTTGTCACAATACTAAAGGTTAAAACCAGGAGTGGGTTCTGGCAGTCACTACTGCTGGTTTGCTCATGGGCGCACATGCTTTGTGCATGGGCACGCACTTGATGCATGCTGCATGAGCAGTACAATAAAAATTGTTCTGTTCATGTACAGAAACAAAAAACAAGATGGTAGCACCTATGGTACCACCCAGAGAACCGGTTTGAAGGTGTGCCAGGCCTGGGTCGCTGCTGGTTTCAGCAACTCAGACTATCAAACACTACCAGTTTGGCTGAACTAGTCAAAATAAGTAGCAACCCAACACTGGTTAAAACTACTGTCAATCAGAGTTCTCCATGCTAGAAGTATGTTTTGGGACACAACAGAACCTCCAAACCAACCAACCAATGAAATCAAATCTTTATTACAGCCTTTGGGTCAGAAAGCACAACAGGTAATGCATACTCCTGCAATTATTAATAAAACTTTAGAACAATGTAATAAATTTACGTAAGGTTACATTATTATAGTAACTATAATACAAGTAGCAGTGGCAATCACCAATATTTGTGCTACATATCCAACAGAGATAGGATAAATACATCAAATCATAGCACAAAAATCAGGCAGCCTGGAAGAAATATCTCAGGATTCTGATCAGATAGAAGCTGTGATAGATTATCATATTCTCCACCAGACTAATTCTTTCAAATGTGATAATATATAATATCCCTGATTTCTTAGAAAGAGAGGGGACAACAAAGAAGCTTAAGGCTCCTTAGGGATTCAACTGAGCCTTCTCCACAAAGACTGAGATGATTTTATACCATCCCTACAGAACTGAAGAGGGTAGAGCCTTTAACCTGGCCAAAATCAAAGCCCAATAAATTTTTAGAATTAGAATAGAAGAGAGATAGACTTATCTAGAATAGAATAACAAGTTGGAAGGGACCTTGGAGGTCTTCTAGTCCAACCCCCTGTTTAGGCAGGAAACCTTACACTACTTCAGACAAATGGATATCTAATCTCTTCTTAAAAATTTCCAGCGTTGGAGCATTCACAACCTTTGGAAGCAAGTTGTTCCACTGGTTAATTGTTCTAACTGTTGGGGAATTTCTTCTTAGTTCTAAGTTGTTTCTCTCCTTAAGGACTGGAGTTTGATATTATATTTTGTAAGCTGATTTAAAGCAATCTCTGAGAACATGTAGCCCACATACATATAAGAGAAGGAAAAAACCATACATTTCAACCATACGTTTCAATCATAAATTAAGGAGATGCAACCAAGCTCTGGCACTTTCTAAAACCAAATCTGAATAGACCTGAACATTTTGGTTTACAGAAGTTGGAATTTTAGCTTTGTATGCATGGTCTTTCCATAGCTATGAACATATTGATCACTAGGGAAATAAATGTAATAGGTAACAAAGGTAACAAAGGGACCATGCACTTTTGCCTCCTTTTCATGGTGAAAATACTCACTTTGTAGGTCTCTGTGTAACATGAGCCACGGCGGCGCAGTGGTTAGAGTGCAGTGCTGCAAGCTACTTCTGCTGACTACCAGCTGCCAGCAGTTTAGCAGTTCAAATTTCACCAGGCTCAAGGTTGACTCAGCCTTCCATCCTTCTGAGGTCAGTAAAAGGAGGACCCAGATTGTTGGGGGCAATACGCTGACTCTGTGAACTATGTAGAGAGGGCTGTAAAGCACTGTGAAGCGGTATATAAGTCTAAGTGCTATTGCTATATGTCCTATTGGTTCTGTTTGGATTTTCAGGGTTCATTTCCTTCATTTCTCTGTTCAGCGGTTTTTCTCTCTGCTGATTCTCATTTGTGCAGTTCAGGTCTTACCTGACCTGCTTTCTCTCCATAATGCAGGAAAGGATACAAAAGGCTCTCCACTGCAGGTAGACTAAGTAATTCAGGCTTTTCTATCCTGATGTTATTTCCTGACTAAAGCAAGCACCAACCTTACAAAATACTAACATTAGGCTTCCTTTCTCCACTCATTCTTTACGCTACTTGCTATCCAGCAGGAGACTCTGAAAGGTCATGGTTTACTTGACTGAGGAACACATTTTAGTCTTTACATGAGCCAGCAAATGCCTTGGCAGGGATTTAAAGTCCACAGTTCTCTCTGTTGAAGCAATAGATAAGCCTGGTCATTGCTTATGGCCCTAATTGGACTTGAACTCTTGACTGAACTAAATCTCTGTTGAACTGTCTTCTCGTGTTTGGAATGCAATCTATCCATGACCAGCTTATAGAACAGAATATAAAATCATAGAAACACGGCTGAATTAATTTTTAAGCTAACAGACATTCTGTCTTGGAAACATATCTACACCTAGTTAATACAAATATTGTTACCTACATGTTTGTAAGTGTGCTTTACTGCCCTGAAAATCAATGAGGTTTTATGCTAAATCCTAAATTGAAATACATCTATTTAGCCTAGATATAAACTTAGCCCCATAGTCAAAAATGTTTTGGGACAGAGTGGAACTAAGAAATAAACTCATAAGCAAATATAGAAAAAATAGGTAGATGGATGGATGGATGGATGGATAAATAGATAGATGATAATGATGATGAAGATAGATAGATAGATAGATAGATAGATAGATAGATAGATAGATAGATAGATAGATAGATAGATAGATAGAAGTTGAAAAGAGAATAATAATAATAATAATAATAATAATAATAATAATAATAATAATAATAATAATAATAATAATAATAATAATAATAATAATAATAATAATAATAATAATAATTTTAATACTTATAAACCGCTCCCTCTACCCTTGGGGACTCGGGGCGGTGCACAGGTAGAATAAAAACAATAAATACATACACACATTTCTTAAAAACAAATTAAACCTAACCTGCGCTAAAATTTCCCATTAAAACTGAACTATACTAAAACTACCCAGTATAACCCCAAAAACAGAGAGACTATCCTAGGCCGGCCAGACGGAAAAGATTTATTTATTTATTTTATTTTATTTTATTAAATTTATATCCCGCCCTTCTCCTTGTTAGGACCCAGGGCGGCGCACAGGGATGTTAAAATACATACAAAATATAAAATATATGAAATTTAAAATACTTATTTTAATAAATAAACCCTGCGCTAAAACCAAATTAAAATCCCAAGTTTAAAAACTATCTAATGGTCAGTGTGGAGGTTACGCTAGGCCGGCTAGGTGAAATAGGTGTGTCTTCAGACACTTGCGGAAGAGGCGGAGGTCGGAGATGGTGCGGAGTTCAGGGGGTAAGTCGTTCCAGAGGACTGGGCCCGCCACAGAGAAGGCTCTCCCCCTGGGTGTCGCTAGTCGGCATTGTCCAGCCGACGGCACCCTGAGGAGGCCCTCTCTGTGGGAGCGTATCGGTCTAAGAGATGTATGGGGCAGGAGGCGGTCTCGCATATAACTAGGCCCCGAGCCATGGAGCGCTTTAAAGATGGTCGTTAAAACCTTGAAGCGCACCCGAAAGACCACAGGAAGCCAGTGCAGCTCGCGCAGGATAGGTGTTATGTGGGAGTGTCTAGGCGCTCCCGTAATCACCCGCGCGGCTGCGTTCTGGACTAGCTGCAGCTTTCGGGTGCACCTCAAGGGAAGCCCCATGTAGAGAGCATTACAGTAGTCGAGTCGAGAGGTGACGAGTGCTTGAGTGACTGTGCGTAAGGCCCCCCGGTCCAGTAAGGGGCGCAATTGGCGCATCAGGCGAACCTGATGAAACGCCCCCCTGGCCACGGCTGCCACATGATCTTCCATAGACAGCCGGGAATCCAGGAGGACACCCAAATTGCGCGCCCTCTCCACGGGGGCCGGTGTTTCGCCCCCAATGGCCAGAGTTGGAATAATCTGGCTGAACCGAGGCGCCGGAAGCCACAGCCACTCAGTCTTGGACGGGTTGAGCCTGAGTTTGTTACCACCCATCCAGATCCGTACGGCTTCCAAGCACCGGGACATAACCTCGACGGCATCGTTGGGGTGGTCTGGGGTGGATAAGTACAACTGAGTATCATCAGCGTACAGATGATATCCCACCCCAAAACCACGGATGATCTCACCCAGCGGCTTCATATATGTGTTGAATAGGAGGGGCGAGAGGACCGACCCCTGAGGAACCCCACATATGAGGGGTCTCGAGGCCGACCTCTGCCCCCCTGTCAACACATATTGCGACCGATCAGAGAGGTAGGATGAGAACCACCGCAGAACGGTGCCTCCCAACCCCAACCCCCCCAGTCGGCGCAATAGGATACCATGGTCGATGGTATCAAAAGCCGCTGAGAGGTCTAATAGGACTAGGATAGAGGAATATCCTCTATCCCGCGCCCTCCAGAGATCATCAACCAACGCGACCAATGCCGTCTCGGTGCTGTGCCCGGGTCGGAAGCCGGACTGGCGCGGGTCTAGATAATCAACTTCCTCCAAGTGTCGCGGAAACTGTTGAGCCACCACACTCTCAACAACCTTCACTAAAAAGTGGAGGTTGGAGACGGGACGATAGTTCTCTAATAATGCTGGATCCAGGGACGGCTTCTTGAGGAGGGGCCTTACTACCGCCTCTTTCAAGATGGCAGGCAAGGACCCCTCACTCAAAGATGCGTTGACAATGCCCTGGAGCCAGCCTCGTGTCGTCTCCCAGGATGCCAGTACAAGCCAGGAGGGACACGGGTCCAATAAACATGTGGTAGCCCTAAGTCTAAGATGAGTTTTTAATTTAAGAATCATAGAATCATATACCTGGAAGGAGTTTGGAGGTTTCTAATCCAACTCTCACCTCTTGGCATGAGACTCTACATCATCCCAGAAAACTGGTTATTTATTATATTCCTCTAAACCTCCAACAATGGTGAATCAAGAACTCCAGGAGGAAAGCTGTTCCATTGACTGGTTGTTACTTGTAAACTGTCAGAAATTTCTTCTTAATTCCAGATAGAATGCTTATTTAATGAGTTCTACCCATTGCTTCTTGCTACCTTCAAGAACTTTGGCGAATAAGCCAACTGCCCTCTGGCCTATAACAACCCCTCATGTACTGAAAAACAGCTATCATGTCATACCTAATTCTTATTGTCATTAAGCTAGGCATACCTAATTTCCTTAGAAATAGAAACAAACAAAATAACAAACAATTCCCCAGTAGCTAGAGAAATAGACATGTCTGATTTATCTGGATTTCATTACATGAGAGTGATAGTGTCAGGCCATCAGGTGTTACTTGGAACCCTGAACAGATAGTTTCTAATTGTCCAAGAATGCAACTCCAAAGAGAATGGAATGCAGAAATGAGCCTTCAGTCTATTTTTGCAGATGCAGAACCTCTTGTAACTTATTGCAAACTTACAACATGTTCTATTTTATTTGTTACAAACGTCTAAGCAGTGGAATGGGGTGGAGTAATTCTGTCATTTTCCTCATCGCAAATGGTCTGAATTATGATCTTTAAATGATTATGGCACATTAAACTTAGATCTTCAAGGCAAAATTGAGGAGAAGCTAACTTGTCTTATAGAATAGCATCCAAAGGTGGTATTCAGCTGGTTCTCTCCAGTTCTGGAGGACCGGTAGAGGTGACTATGGGAGGCTCCACCCACCCACCCCAATATAATGCACAAACACTGGGCATGTGCAGAAGGTGGTGTGTATGCACAGACATGGTGTGTGAAGCAAAGCAAGCACATGTGTGCTCACATTTGTGAACTGGTAGAAAAAGTAAGTGAATCCCACTGCTGATAGCATCATGTGTCTTTTGTGCTGTGAAGGTGGAATTTTCTCATTTATCGCTTTAATGATATACATAAAATACATGAACTAATGCATAATGAACTAATGGATGGATGACCTTAGAAGTTCAAGGGTTACAAGTGAAGGTTACAAGTGATACATGTTTGACGTGTCTTGTGAAATCAATGAATCTTAATCAAAAGGATTTTGGGTTGGCAGTTCGAATCCCTAGCACTGTGAAATGGAGTGAGCTCCCATTAATTCTCCCAGCTTCTGCCAACATAGCAGTTCAAAAGCATGTAAAAATGCAAGTAGAAAAATAGGGACCACCTTTGGTGGGAAAGTAACAGTGTTCCGTGCACCTTTGGCATTTAGTCATGCTGGGCACATGACCATGGAGACATCTTTGGATTGCACTAGCTATTCAGCTCTGAAACAGAGATGAGCACCACCCCCTAGATTCGGGATATGTGTGAGGGGAACCTTTACATGACATTACCATTCATATGATCCAGTACTTTTTACATTATACTAGCAGCATACTGTGATGTAACTAGGAGATCATTATGTACTGGGCCAAGTTAAAGCACTATAATAAAACTTATGTGTTGTGGTGGTGCAGTGGTTAGAATGCAGTACTGCAAGCTACTTCTGCTGACTGCCGACTACCAGTGGTTTGGCAGTTTGAATTTCACTGGCTCAAGGGGACTCAGTCTTCCATCCTTCTGAGGTCCATAAAATGAGGACCCACATGGTTGGGCGCTGACTCTGTGAACCACTTAGAGAGGGCTGTAAAGCACTGTGAAGTACTGTATAAGTCTAAGTGCTACTGCTATGAACATAAATAAAGATTATATTGCTGATACAGGGCAATCTCTTGGGATAATTGGGAACAAGGGTAAATTAAACCTTCCTTCAGCAATTCATTTGTAATTTTTTGATATAAAAAATCTAAACTGTGGACATGTAACTGGTTCCTAAGGGACTTCTTTGACCAAAACCGACACTGAAAGAGTTGCAAATGCTATCAATCATGTGAAATAACACTATGTAATACTTAGGTTGGTTAATATATGAATTAATTTAAGCTTGCACCAATCGACAGGCTGAACACTAAATGTATAAAAACTTCCAATGATAACTCCTGAAGTGCACAATTTTCTACCATCATTGTATTAAAAGTGTGTGATTGAGTCAAACTTTGAAAATGTCAGGATTGAGTTCAAAATTGTGATTTCAAACCAATAAGGTTTGATTCAAAGCCATAGCAGGTTCAGTTTGATAAACAATTCAACTGAAAGCTATTTTGGAAAATAATAAAATATCTCATCCTCTTTCTCCATAGAGAATGAGATGGAAATGGAAGGATTTTTTTTTAAAGAAATTGACCATACAATATTTCAGGCACATAGCATCAAGACTTCCACTTCAATATACAATTTAAAATGTTCTTTGTATTGTGCTGCTTTTGAAGTGAAGGTGAGTGCAACATCCTCTAGATCAGGAGTGTCAAACTTGATTTCATTGAGAGCCACATCAGGGTTGTGTTACACTTCGGTGGCCCAGAGTGGCTATGGCCAGCTTGACATAACTCCTGTTGGGGGTGCCTGTGGCAGCTCAAATGTTCTGCCAGTGAAAACAGGCTCCTGAGCTTCCTTTTTGGCTGCAACGGCATCCTGAAACCCTCTGCCAGTGAAAACAGAACTCTGGAGGGCCATCCATGGTCCTTGCAAACTCTGGTTGAGACTGCAACAGCATCCTGCTACCCTCTGCAAGCAAAAATGGGACTTGAGGGAGGGAGTACCCATGGGCCCGTCCTTTGCTGTTTCCAGGGTGGCCCCACAGGCCAGATCTGGCTCCTGGGCCTTGAGTTTGATATCCCTGCTCTAGATTGTCCAGCAAATGATTTCTGAAGAAATTGTGCTTAACCAATGAAGAAATTGTCCTCTAGTTTTTAAAATAAAATACTCGAATAGATTCACAGCCTCTGATTACTTGCTTTTCGGGATTAGCAGCCTTGTTTTCACGGCTCATTGGCAAAGTTGACCTACTCAGTTGACCTACTCACAATAACACCATACATACTACCTATCTGAGAAACATCTAATTTACTTTGGCTATGTCATGCGTGCAAATTCATTGGAGAAGTCAATGATGCTAGGAATGGTTAGTGGAACAAGAAGGGGCAAGCAAAGAAGACACTGGCTTCATAATATCAAAACTGATACAAAGATGAACATGCAACAATGGAAAGAAGCTGTGCTTGACACGTAGCATGGAGAACACTTGTCTTTAAATCCACCAAGAGTTCGACACAACTGAATGGCTAAAGCTAGCTTCAATCTAACAAATGTGTTTTATTATAGCTTCTATTTCAATTTGATCGTGATGGTTCATTCTACAATAAAAATGAAAAGGGAAAAAATAGAAGAAAGGAATCCTGCTCATAGAAAACAAGATGCAAAACACTTAAATAATTGTCAGATTTAGTTTTAGAGGGAAGAATCATGCAGTTAGTCAAGAGAAGTATAGCAACAACTCAAACTTCTACTCAGCCTTCATGATATCACTGGTTTGTTTTGATGGAAATATCTACATAACTTCCAACAGGTTTTTTTAGGGATGCGGTGGCTCAGTGGCTAAGACGCAAAGCTTGTTGATCAGAAAGGTCAGCAGTTTGGCAGTTCAAATCCCTAGTGCTATGTAATGGAGTGAGCTCCCATTACTTGTCCCAGCTTCTGCCAACCTAGCAGTTCGAAAGCATGTAAAAATGCAAGTAGAAAAATAAGAACTACCTTTGTTGGGAAGGTAACAGCGTTCCATGCGCCTTCTGTGTTTAGTCATGCTGGACACATGACCACAGAGACGTCTTCGGACAGCGCTCACTCTTAAGCTTTGAAACAGAACACTGCCTCCTAGAGTCAGGAACAACTAGCACATATGTGCGAGGGGAACCTTTACCTTTACCTATGCATTCAAAGGTATGATTTGCTGTCTGCATTGGTGCAGATGAAAGACACTTCAAAGCATTAACATAGCCATGTCTTCCAGAAACCTGAATGTATCTGCTCTCCAGACTTTCTAGGTCATTTCTATATGCATATACATGCATAGCAATGTCACTTTCTTGGCAGTCTCCATATAAATCTTAGAGTGTAGAATCATAGGGCTGAAACCCTCGGTATGCAGTGTATATACATGTGCAAATTATGAAAGTCTTCCAACGTATTCCAGACAATGTAACTCTTCTTGTTCCTTGGGGAGGATAAGTGGGGTTAATTTATGCCAACTATGCTTTCAGACTTCTCTTTTACACCAACCTACTGATTATCCTCCTTCTCAGAATAATTGTCACAAAGATTAAGTTCCTTTTAGTCCATCATTTTCAAAGTAATCGCATCGGGAGCCCTTTTAATATAATTCCTATTTGCTTTTATTTCTGCCAGAATTCTTACTCAGTTTTAGCTTGTTTTCATTGGTTCGGTCTTGCTGTCCAATAAATTTCCCAATTTCAGCTCTAAGTTACACTTAAGAAACTTGTGAACAATTACACCTGCCGTGTAACCATAATGTTTATAAAGAAGCATTTAGCAGGCCATTTAACAGAGGCCTAAACTGTATTTTTACAGGTAGTGAGATTTCTGAAGCAATAAAGAGTAGTATTTCTCATTAGCTATCTTCTTTCTAGAGTCAGTTTAGTATAGTTATTAAGGAATTGGCTAGAAACCAGGAGACGGAGAATTCTAGTCCTACCTTAGGCACAAAAAACAAAGCAAAACACCTGTGTGATTTTGCCCAGTCACTTTCTCTCAACCCTAGGAAGGAGACAATGGCAAAGCAAGTCTCAAACTTTGCTCAGAAAACTGCAGGGAGTTCTCCAGGAAGTCTCTAAGAATCAGATACATTTGAACAGGGGAAAAACATCTTTCTAGTTGCATTCTATGTACAAAAGGATGAACAAGTATTATAGCATAAATATAGAATTTGGTTCTTTTCATAATATGATTCATGTGTCAGCTGTGGAAGCCATATTAACACTGGAAGCTTCCACGATGCTTTCATTCTTTTCCTCGGGAAATTAGAAAGGGAGGTTTAGTAGAGGGAATGTAGTTAGACCTAATAGCATTCTTCATTTTTGGTAAAACTCATGGTATTCCTGCATATGGAGGAGGAGTGGTTGAAGTAATGTCTCGAGATTGTGATTGCGACAGATTGTGATTGGGCCATGTGATGGACTGATGGATGCAGGGGGCTCGGTTTGGACTTTTTGACTTTGTTAGGAGTAGACTCCTAGAGTTGGGTAGGCAATATATAACGCCATGATGACAAATGGTCATTGTGGCTTTAAGGATGTTGGAATGTTAATATGCAATTAGAGAAGTGTAATTATCTACACTATAAGAGGAAGCAAGCATGCTCTCTCTCTGCCGGATTTGCTAATTGCTCCCTCTGCTTGATAACTGACTGCTCATTGTGACTGTGTTTGAAGAAGGAAGAAGTGTGGTTTACTGACTGTAAGCAAACTACTATTTGTTAAGAACTTTGTTGGACTCACTTTATACCATCACTGCTTGTTAAGCAGTAGTATAGTTTTACAACACCAGTAAAGCTATTTTGGTTTTACTAACAGTGTCTGCTTTACTACTTGTGTGTTTACTAGCAACGTTTCTCTAGCTGCATATCCCGCTGCACAACTTTCTGTCTCCCAACGGAGATATTCCTTAACACAGCTGGCTGGAGAATTCTGAGAGCTGAAGTCCTTCAGACTTAAAGTTGCAAAGGTTGGAGACCTTAACAGACTTACTGAAGGAAAACCTGAAATTCTCAGATTCAGGTTTTCCCAGATATGACAGTATAGCTACTCTAATAAAAGGGAACTTTGAGAAAATGTCTCAGAGTTTTTAATTGGAGTTGGGTCCTGTTGACATCAACTATGTATGATTTCAGAATATTGTTTTGCAAAAAAAATACATTTAAGTTTTTTTTTAATTTACAGTATTTTTATCCAATCTTTATTATCTTTATACTTAACTCTAGAAGGCAAACATACTTAACATTTTTCCTCCTTCTATTTTCTTGCAACAAAAACCCTGTGAGGTGGATTGGGCTGAGAGAGAGTGACTGGCTCAAGGTCACCAAGGCTGATTTTCATGCCTAAAGTGAGAATAGAACTCAAAGTCTCCAGGTTTCTATTCTGGTGACTTAACCAGTACATAAACTGGCTCTGTTTATACTAATTTCATTTGGCAAATATTGACTTGGAACTAGACACAGTCTTATTTAGAGCAAATCCACCTTAATTAATGTTGACTGGTCATCACTAATGGAAAGCTAATGTTATAATAGAAAATATTAGGAAAGACATATTATATAATGCTATGCATGTCTACATAAAAAAAATAGAACATATTGATTTCAAAACAGTTTATTCCCACATCACCGATTGTATGATCTTTAACCATAACACAGTTAAAAATGTACAAATATGACATGTGTAAATATTAACAATATTACTCTTAGGACAAAACTAAATTTTAAAGACAGAAGCAGTGCCAACTTTTCAGAATTCTTTCTTTAGAATGAATGTGTGGAATCTAAACAGATTCAACATCATAACATCAAGGTTGGGGAAATATTTTTAAAAGATTTTAAAATATACAACTTTCAGCTTCGTTGGTAATAGAAATCATTTCAGTATTGTTTCCCCTTCCTCTCTCCCTTCTCCTCCTCCTCCCCCCGGCTGCTAAAAAGAACATTTGGGGAAATCCCCAAAATACAAGATTGATGAAATACAATCTATTGGGGATCCTTAATCCATATCATTCATGGAAGTCAAATGAAATAAGCTTATTTGGATTACTTCATATAATTATGTATAATCACATAATTATTCCTAATTTATGAATCCAGTAGTTTAGGAATAGGTAAATAAATGTATAAATTAGGTAGGTAGGTAGGTAGGTAGGTAGGTAGGTAGGTAGGCAGGCAGGCAGGCAGGCAGGCAGGCAGGCAGGCAGACAGACAGACAGACAGACAGACAGACAGACAGACAGACAGATAGATAGATAGATAGTCTTATTTTTAAAAGCCAGAAAATAAAAATGTTTACATCTTCTATTTGCCTATAGTTTTATACAAAATACTAAATAATGCACATGCACACACTCACAAACAATAACTTAGCAACAAACTATTCTTATTTGATTATTTCATAACACCTGCATTTCCTGTAGGTTTCTCCTAATAAGAAATAGTCTCCACGTTGCAAACTGATGAGCACTTGTATTTCACCACTAGTAACAAGTAGATTTATTTTTTTAATCAAGTTCACTAATTTGTTTGACATTACTGTCTATTTAACATTAGCCACAAAGCCTATATTCTGATGTCCTAGGCCACTGAATCAATATTCAACTATTTAATTAAATATAGCAATACTTTTTCCCAAAAATCCCCTGCTTAAAATTCAAGCATGTGAATATTAAAATTCTTTCAAACCATGGGTCGTTCATCTTTCCATACAGTGCAATTTCCTTTATAATAGAGGTTAAAAAAAGAAAAGGAAAGTAGAGTTACACCTTCAAAGGATATGCCAGTTTATCACTTCAGATGCTTTGCAATCAAAGCTGTCAAATGATGACACCATCAAGATGTGAAGAAATGCACCTGAGACCTTCAACCAGACATATTTCTTATTCTTGTCTTTCAAAACGAAAAGGTTATTTGTAAGCTGGGCACTAGCCAGGTTCCATGCAGATCATTTAAGTAGGATATACAATGTCAAAGGTGGCTGAGAGGCCAAATTAAGGCACAGAAGGTTATTGCAACAATTTTGAGTTTACTCAGCTTGGCTTCAGTTCTGAATAAGTAAGAAGAGAAGACATTCTTCTTTGGAACAGTCCTATCTTCCTCTTTTATCCTGTTCCAGATTTTACAAATCAACCAACCAATATTCACAGCTATGTTCCATTACCTTTCTCTGCTTTCACAGGAATGGTTTCTCTTTATTGACATATTTTTGGAAGGTATTGCTGTTTGAGATTTACTATATCCTATTTAAGTATATTGCAATTTATTTTAATCCAGGCAAGCATTTAATCTTTGCTATATGACAAGTTCTCAAATTAACACAGTGAACTATTTTCTAATCTCCTTTACATCTCCTTTAATCTTCTCTAATATTTCCCACTGATATTGACTCAAGGTGGGTATCCAGAGTCAGTCATGAAATTCATATTTTCTCAGGAATGAAACTATTAGGCCATATTCACAGGCTGAACAATTATGGGAGTTGATGACTGCCCGTCTTACAGTTGTCAAGTATGAAAAATATTGCAGTAGATTGTATTATTTGTGAGTGGCAGGGTGGCCTAGTGTTGAAGAAGCTCTCTCACACACCCCACTCAAAAGGTTGAGAATTCAATCTTAGGCAGTGGCAGACATTTCTCTCCTAGGGTGCAAAGAAACAACATCTGCTGTGAACTCTACATGGCATCAGGAAGGGCATCTGGCCAGTAAATACTCAGCTCCATCCTGTCGTTCTGACACATCTGGGTTCTGGATAACGGCGCAACTGGTATGGTGCAATGGGGCTCGGCATCTACCACATGAATGTGCACAGTGCTTAGGCGTACACACGCAGCATGTGCATGCATCCTTATCTCCTGTGATGCTCCATGACGCCTCTGCAACACTCCAGCTGCTCGGTGGAGTATTGTGCAGGCACCATACGTACTATGTGAGTGTGTGGAAGCATCAAAGAGCTCAAATGCAGGTAAGGAGGGTAGGAGGGTGGAAGGGCGGATGGGTAGGTGGCCCCCTAGAGCACTGTACCGGAATGATATCCAGTGCTCTCGGCAGGCACTGGTACACCTGTATCAGGGCATACTGCCTGCACCACCACTGAACTCTACCCCAAATTAAGGGATTATCAAATCATAAAAAGGGAGATGGTATTATTTGTCCATTAAGTCTATGGGTGCCCATTGAAACTGATTGTAATGGCATGCTTTCATAATCCACATAGGATAAGACATTTGGGTCAACTTCTCAATTATGTATTCCCTCTACTACAAGAATGTGCAATCTCCATCAGTTCAAAAGTTTCCAGCAGGCTTTGCATAGCATGATAGTATTTCCAAAGGGACCCTTGTAGACGAGACCAGGATTTCTGGAGGGGTGGGGGGGAAACACACATATTTCTGACTTTTTTGAGGATGAAACTGATGCCTTAAAATATATTTGTGCATATTGCTGTCCTCCAAAGTTAAACCCTCCTTCCCATAAATGCTTTTTGAATCTGAAGACAGCTCAGAGTAGGAACAGGCACATAAAACAGCTGGCAGACTGCATGTGGTCCTCTTTACCATACGCTTTGCATTCTTGCTGAAAGGAGCATGCTATAAATTTTTTCCCATATGTTCACTGAAAAAAAGATATTAAGCTTTAACAATAGCTCATTATGGTATAGCTTTTATAGTGGACCTGTGATGAAATGAATGTTCTAATCCCAAGTTGCACAAAAACTACACCAGTGGTAGGATTCACATACGTTTACCACCAGTTTGCAAATGTGACCGTGTCAATCTTCTGGGTGCAGCCTGGGTACGCACATGCATGCAGCTTCAAAAACAAAGCTACATAGGATGTTTTGGAGCCAGGGCAAGTGGGCAGGCGAACCGGTCCGAACCAGCTGAATTCCACCTCTGAACCACATCTTTATATTTTTCAATATAAATGCTTCCATGCAGTTTCTTCCAAATGATTCAGAGCCAAATACACAATTGGCTTCATTTATTCATCCCTACCTCCATATGGAAAGACAAGCATACAGTATCTCTAAGAAATATAATGCTATCTGGACAATTACAACACATTACATTCACAGTTGGTTTCGAGAAAACAGATTCATCAAAATATTCCTCCCTCTCTTCTTTTTCTCTGAGGAGCAGAGGATAATAGACTCAAATTTGACATTTGTGGGGAACATTATCTGTATCAGTAATGGGCAGTATTTGTGCACTGAAAATTCATGGTAGGTTTGACACTTCTAATGTCTCTGCATGAAATATACTCAAAAATATACATATATTTATTCATAATGGAGGTGTTGTGGGATGGAATTAAATTTAGTTTAATGAGATCATATTGGCAGACACTTGAATGCATCATCTTGTGACTTTAACTGGATATTTAATGTAAATATTTTTGTAGGTATAACAATAAATATGTAATCTAGGTTTTTTCTGTCTTAAATATATGTTCTGTCTCACATACTTTGTCATGATGTCTCAATAGGGTTTTTTTGGGGAGTGGGGGGTGGGGGTTGAAACAGCAGTTCCAATCAGTTGATTAGCTAGGTGTTGTGGCCCAGCCGGCTCCGGATGAGCTGCTGAGTCTGCTATGAGTCTGCTCTGGAGGAGGAGGGCGACCTTGAGAAAGCAGAGAGCCCGGCTGGTCATCAGGAGGCACCTGGGTCTTGGAGTAGTGGGGAGGATCAAGGCCAGTTTGTCCCTGATGCTAGTTTGAGAAGGGCTGAAAAAAGGAGGCTTCAATTGCATCAGAAGCGAACTCGAAGGATTTGAATAAGTCCCAGCTGCCTAATGACTGGCCCCTCCCAAGAGGGTTTAAAAGGAAGTCTTTGCTAGAAAGTCCTTGCAGAGAACAACGTTGGATTTCTAGGTTCGTGTTTATTCGTGTTGATTTTCAGGTTTGTGTTTAGTCGAATTAGGACGCTTTGTATCTGTTCAGAGTCATTCAGGCAAGCAGCCAAGAGAGTTAGTGGCAGGCAGCCAGTCTTGTGTTAGTCGGAGAAAGGGAGGGGGGGGTCAGAACACTAGGTTTGTGGATTGACATGATCTGATGAACCTCTAGCAAAGGCAGGAAACCCTCTGTTCTTTTAGTTTTTGGTGACAAATTCTTCCACCTATTTTTTTTTTAAATTTAATAGATGTGCTAAATCTGTTAGAGGTTTACTACAACCACTTTATATGGTGAGCCATCAAAATGAACAGAAAAGCACACTGTCATTACTGAACACATTCCTGTCTAATTTGAGTAGCAGAGCCTTTGGAGGCTTTGACAGCCCCACACAAGAGATGAAAATCTATTTGCAATCTCTGGGCTGCAGGTTATCTCTTCCCATTTTTTATCATTATGGGCAACTTTAACTCCAAAATAGGGATAGTTACCTCTTATTGAATTTTAAAAGTTTTTTTATCAAATGATTTGCTTGAGGCACACAAAGCTGTCAATATCATGAATTGGACTATGTGAGCTCTCACTTCCAGACCCAGATACCCTTAATACCAGAAGTGGTATTCAGAAGGTTCTGACCAGTTCTGGAAAACGGGTAGCAGAAATTTTGAGTAGTTCAGAGAATGGGTAAAGACCACCTCTGACTGGCCCCACCCCATCTATTGTCTGCCTCTTGAGTCTCGGGTGATCAGGAGGAAATAGGGATTTTGCAGTATCCTTCCCCTGGAGTGGAGAGGGAATGGAGATTTTACAGTATCCTTCCCCTGGAGTGGGGAGGAAATGAGGATTTTGTAGTAACCTTCCCCTGGATTGGGATGGGAATGGAGATTTTACAGTATGCTTCTCCTGTCATGCCCAGCAAGCCATGCCCAGCAAGTGACACCATGCACACCAAGCCATGCCCACAGAACCGGTAGTAATTTTTTTTGAATCCCACCACTGGTTAATATGGAGCATAGGCTGGAATATCTTATTTGCTTTAAGTAATAGCTATCATCACCTCCTCCTCCTCCTTCTTCTTCTCCATCATCATCATCATCATCATCATCATCATCATCATCATCATTAACAACATTGCCATTGTCACCATCATCATCAGTTAATCATTGAGCATGAATGGGCTGCCACAGCCCAATGAACGTGTCTATACAGGGTGTACCTGCTATACAAAAAGAAAGACAACATTCTAGGGATAATAATAGGTAGTACTGAAAAATAAAATAACCGTGTCCTTATACAGATCAATGGAGTGACCACCACATCTGGAATATTGTGTGCAGTTCAAAAAGAATATAATGGAGGTAGAGAAGGTTCAGAAGATGGCAACTGAGAGAGTCAAAGGGCTAAGATAGCATTCTACAGTATTTGTCACCTGACTGCGCAGTCTTCAAAAGACTGAAGATGCCCATAGGGTTTAAGCAAAGGTAGGGGAGACATATTATGAAATGTGTGTAATAAAAATGCTGCAATTTAGGTACTTGTGCTGGATGTCAGGACAAGAGACATGTGATCAAATTACTTGAAATCTGTTAGTGAACATTCTACTGGATTGATTTTTTTTTTGTTTTTGCTTACTCTGGCATCAGATATGTGCCTCAGTGCAAACGTTACTGGACACATCACTATCAGTGCCATGAACACATTCACCAAATGCCAATTTTAATACAGTTAAATAACACAATTTAATATGCAATATGAAATTCAATTGTGAAAAAAGTAAGGTTCTACATTTAGGCAAGAAAAACAAAATGCACGGTTACAGTATAGGTGGTACCTTGCTCAATAGTAGCAACTGTGAGAGGGATCTTGGAATCCTAGTGGACAACCATTTAAATATGAGCCAGCAGTGTGCAGCAGCTGCCAAAAAAGCCAACACAGTTCTAGGCTGCATAAACAGAGGGATAGAATCTAGATCACGTGAAGTGTTAATGCCACTGTATAGTGCCTTGGTAAGGCCACACTTGGAATACTGCATACAGTTTTGGTCGCCACGATGTAGAAAAGATGTGGAGACTCTGGAAAGAGTGCAGAGAAGAGCAACCAAGATGATTAGGGGACTGGAGACTAAAACATATGAAGAACGGTTGCAGGAGCTGGGTATGTCTAGTTTGATGAAGAGAAGGACCAGGGGAGACATGATAGCAGTGTGCCACAAAAAAGAGGGAGTCAAACTATTCTCCAAGGCACCTGGGGGCAGGACAAGAAGCAATGGGTGGAAACTAATCAAGGAGAGAAGCAACTTAGAACTAAGGGGAAATTTCCTGACAGTTAGAACAATTAACCTCTGGAACAGTTTGCCTCCAGAAGTTGTGAATGCCCTAACCCTGGAAGTCTTTAAAAAGATGTTAGATAGCCATTTGTCTGAAATGGTATAAGGTTCCTGCCCACGCAGGGGGTTGGACTAGAAGACCTACAAGGTCCCTTCCAACTCTGCTATTGTATTGTATTGTATTGCTATACAATAAAGTGAGCATTGCCATCAATAACTGTAGAAAAAAGAAAGACAAGCGATTTAATATTTAAATTTAAGAAACTGGAAATATTTCCTGTTTCAGGGACTTAAATAAGAGATTATATTTTTAATAAGATATATCTTACCTTACTATGTTTTTCCTTTTATAAGATTTATAATGTTACCCTTATAACTTGAGAAAATTAATGTTATTCATTCCATTTTGCTCTCCTAATGGTTAAAGTAGCTTCTTTAGATATTTGGTAATTATAGGGGATCCCCAAATATGTCACTTTAAATATCTGTCAAAGAAGTCAGAGATCCAATTTCTTAATGCAAAAGAACACTGTCTTAATTACATGATGGAGGCTGAATCTTCAGAGCAATGAATAAATTTATCTTCCCTGAATTTATCTCTATATAATTTACTATAAGATGTGCTACCGGTTGTTGGCTGCCTACTCATCTATTCATATAGACAGAGGCAATGTCAGAAAAATTCTAAAAACGTTATGGCATTACTTACATTTTTTTTCCTCTCCCAGTTTGTCAATGGAAGAGCAAAGAATTAAGTAAATATGCACAGGGACAAAATAAAACATTCAATGTATAGTTGATTAATCTGAGATTTCCTTTTGCCCAAGTGAACAAAACCTATAACATTATGTATGACCATAATGCAGTGGTGGGATCCTCCAGGTTTCATAACCTGTTCAGTGACCGTGCAATTTGCATGCGCACACATTGTGCATACACTCTGGGCATACAGTTTGAAGGAATCTTCACTTCTAGGTTTCTTTGAAGGAGGAACACAGCTAATTTGCGTAGCAATCTGCTCTGTCATGCAAATCAGCTGAGAAGATAAAAGTAAAAAAATAGCACAGGTGTGCGGGTGAGCCCATCTGATTTTCGGGGAGAACCAGCTGATTGTTGGCGCTCAGTATTTTACGGTATTTTTGGGTACTGATTCCTCAGTACCAAAAAATTTGCATCTAATAAAGTTTTACTTTTGGGAATTCAAAATTCCCGAGAGTATTTCCTTATTTTGGGTTCACTAATTGAACAGTTGACACACAATCCCTGAATTTAAAAAATGTCCAACCAAGCTGCATTATGATCTAGCAAAGAGAAAGAACTAGGAGGGTCTTTTGCTGTTTTCTCCTCCTCCCCCCAAGCTGTCTTTAAAAAGTTGTCCACAATAATTGAGAATCTATTGGAATTAGGCAGCTAATAAATTCAAACAAACGAATGAATAAATAAATAGATGTACTGTAAGGGTTAATATTTCATTTGGCATTTGCATGAATTATATTTAGCATTTAGAGGTTTGCCACAACTTTTTGGAACAAGTTTGGCACAACTTTTTTCAGAAGGATTAAAAAAAATGGCAGGCAGGATGTTCAGTCTGGACATCAAAATTGCTTTAATAATTTGTTCACAATAATTGAGCATTGCATGGCTAATGAATTCAAATGAATGAATGGACAAATAAATATATGTACTATAAGGCTTAAGACTTCGTTTGGTATTTGCATGAATTATATTTAATATTTACAAGTTTGCCACATTGTCAGCTGGAACATTTTTTTTCCAAGGGATAAATAATGCCAAGTGCACAGTCTGGACATCAAAATAGCAAATCCAGCTCCCTATAATGAAATGTAAATTTAGTGATCAAAGGCAAAGGAACTAAAGTAGCTTCACATATATGCTGATGAAATATGATCTGTTTGTCAATTAAGAAAAAAGAGAATTTCAGATTGTTCAGAAACATTATTAAAATAATCATAATTATAAACAACCAACATCATACAGTTATAGTCTTCAATAAATAATTGTTGGAACAGAACAAGATACAGAAAGAAAGGCAAGATGAACAGGAGTATAAAGAAACTTCAACAAAGACAAGAATTGTAATTTGTGAACTATTTAATTTGGGGAAAGGGGAGGGAGGGAGTTGCAGAAGGGAGAATTCAATTCAAGTATATTAAAATGGATAAAGAAATTGTTTTGTGTCTCTTTCAAATAACATAGCCAAAGAATGGATTCAGGACTAGGAATAGTATTTGTACATAAAGCAGATAGCTAAACAAAAATTGTCTTCTCAAAATTACAGATTCCCAATTCCTTCAGTCTGTTGTTACTTGGAATTTGTTTCTCGTCCCCTGAAATCATGTTGTCCTTATCTGAACCTGTTTATTTTTTCTGAATTCTTCTTAAAGTGTGCAGTGCAGAACTGGACACAATATTACAGGACAGGTCTGACAGCACGGAATAAAGTACGACTACAGTACCCTTTGTGCACATATTGTATGTCTTTTATTTCATTGACACTGTAAACAGCAATCTAGCCTAAGCATCTGAATAGCATTGGTAACCTGAAATTAGGCCCTTTCACATTTCTGAATTCTAATATTCCCTGACAGAGAACATAAGAGTAATTATCTAATTATAATTAGCACTATGAATCATTACAGTGTTCATGTGGCATTATAATTACACATAATTTGACAATTATAGTACCATTTATATTTCTGAGGATATATCTCTGGCTTGACCCAATTAAATTATATTTTACCAAGAAAGAGAGAACCTTATTGTTCTCGTATGTCTAGGAGAGTGGAGAAGAGGAACAAGCTTTTTTTTTGTTTTAAAAAGCTTAACTGATAATGATAGCCTCATCATATGTATTACTCATGCATAGAATAACATATATGTCTGTCTATCATCCATCCATCCATCCATCCATCCATCCATCCATCCATCCATCCAATCTATGATTAGTCTAAATCAGTCAAGGATGAAGAATGTAGATTATAATGTAGAATGTTGATTCAGCTTGGGTCAATAGATATGTATTTTGTAACTTCCCAGTCTAGTGCTATGAGAAGGTGAATGAGCCAGAGATATGCAGATGATTTCTTGGTCAAAAGCGTAACTAAAACCAGGTATCCTCATTCCTATCCCTTAATCTTCTTAACTACTGAAACACACACACACCCAGTACTACTGCATTAAGAGCAATGCATTATAAACACTGAGAGTAGCTCTCAATCATAGTAGATCAGGGTTTTCAAACTCCTGGCTCATGGGTTGGATGTGTCACATGCTGGCCATGCCCATGCCCGGTTTATAGAAGCAGGGGAAATCCTGATAAATCACGTGACAACATGAGTTTGACAGCCTTCTACTAGATCAAAGAATGACCTCAATCAGTGTCCTCTTAAACACAAGGAATGCCTGGTTAAAATTTACCTCTGGAGTAGCCTATGCCAAAGTTTGAGAACAACTCTGAAAAAAGGACTGGTGTCTGGTCTGATGTCTCATGGGAATAAGTAAATTCTCTCTAGATGTTCAGGATGAATCAGCAGGACTGCATGTAGCAAGACAGTTTGTCATCTTTCCAAGTGCCATGCCACGCATGGTTTTAAAGATTAAAGAGACAGGAAGGAAATTGACAATTATAGCATGATTTGCTTCTCCAGGAAGATATAATTTACTGCTCTTTCAATGCTGTTGATACTAAGCTCTCCCTTGAAACTATGGTCACCAACTGCATCCAGCTGCATGCTTGGCAGCCAGAAGAGACATGGATATAATCCTCAGATGGCAAAGCTCATATTGCAAACAACCCTATAACGCTTACTCAGATTCCAGAAGCTTAAAAGAAACAAGGTGCCCATTGCCATCACAGAAGCTTTGCCTATTTAAGATCCAAACCAGAGTGAACACTAGTGATTTGGTTTGCAAGGATATGGCCTCCTGAGCACTGGGACTGGCTTTGAAATTTAAGTCATTAGCATTCCACCAACAGGAGAAAAGTAGATAAGAAGATACAAGCGTTGTTCATAGCAGCCCATAGTTTTAGCAATAGACAATTACATGAACTGGTGCAGATGCCATTAGAAGTTTCTGAGGGCAAAGCAAAGAGCAAGACTAATAGGCCCACAAGTCCATGTGGACTCATTTCCCAGGGAAGGTAGAAGCTGAGAAACGTTGTTGCATAATCCCAGTTGCTGGCAATGGTTTGATTAGGGGCATCGCTAGGAAACGTTCTGATTGCTTTGCTCAGCCCTTTGTAGTTGTCAGCATGTTCTCAGGCTAGGTGCCTTGCCGGAATATGACCTCTCATTATCCGAATCAGATCCCACCTGCTCAGGCTCATTGACTCCTGGAGCTGCTGCAAGTGTCTGATTGCCTGCTGGCACTTTAGCTGACTATCTGCCTTCTCTGCTCTCTAGCCTCTGACCCAGAATATTCAGAACAAACCATGAGAGAAGCCTGCAAACTCAATTGGATGGCTGCAGGTGCTTTGTTCTTCACCTTGTTATTGGAAAGGTCCAGGTCATCCTGCAAATAGCAGCTGGTCAAGATCTACAAATGTAATAAATACAGAGAAGAGAAGAAACTCTGCTGCTTGTATGACCATTATTGGGTCTTGAACATCAGCTTTAGAAGTTGCATCCCATTCTGATTTTTTTATTAGTTGTGTAACAAAATAACAAAGTTGGACAGGACTTTGGTGGTCTTCCAGGCCCAGCCCCTGCTCAAGCAGAAAACCCATATATTGGCAGTAATTTCATTTTATTTAGCTATTTCACGAATCAAGGATCAGGAAGTGGCTTCACCAAGAAAAAATGTGATCCAGTGTGGCAGTTTTTCAGAATTCTGATTTTGAGGCAGGAATGCTAACCAAACTGATGGGAAAATCCTCAACTGCCATGGAAATCTTTTAAATGCTGTGTGTGTGTGTGTGTTGCAGCTGCCAAAAAAGCCAACACAGTTCTAGGCTGCATTAAAAGAGGGATAGAATCAAGATCACGTGAAGTGTTAATACTTTATAATGCCTTGGTAAGGCCACACTTGGAATACTGCATCCAGTTTTGATCGCCATGATATGGAGCCTCTAGAAAGAGTGCAGAATGCAGAGTGCAGAGAAGAATAACAATGATGATTAGGGAACTGGAGGCTAAAACATATGAAGAATGGTTGCAGGAACTGGGTATGTCTAGTTTAATGAAAAGGACTAGGAGAGACATGATAGCAGTGTTCCAATATCTCAGGGGTTGCCACAAATAAGAGGGTGTCAAGCTATTCTCCAAGGCACCTGAGGGTAGAACAAGAAGTAATGGGTAGAAACTAATCAAGGAGAGAAGAAACTTAGAACTGAGGAGAAATTTCCTGACGGTTAGAACAATTAATAAATGGAACAACTTGCCTCCAGAAGTTGTTGAATGCTCCAACACTAGAAATTTTTAAGAAGACGTTGGATAACTTTGTCTGATGTGGTGTAGGGTTTCCTGCCTAAGCAGGGAGTTGGACTAGAAGACCTCCAAGATCCCTTCCAGCTCTGTTATTCTATTCTATTCTATTCTATTCTATTCTATTCTATTCTATTCTATTCCTGGGATGCTCCACTTAATAAGTCTTCTGCTATCTCTGCTATTGCAGTTAACACCTATATTATAATGGTAACATTGACTCTCTGGAAATGGACTTGTAAACTGTTCCTTGAAAACTGTCACACTCTTTTAGAGTAGACCATACATTTGTGGACCAGGAATAAAAATCAATTGACAGAATAAAGACCAACATGCTTTGTACCCATCTTTAGAGAACAGCCAGAAAGGGCAGAACTATCCATTCTGAATCTGAAAGTTAAGGATGTCCATTCAGATGCAGGACAAAGGTGGAAGTGTTTTGAATTTCTTTGTTGAACTCTAGAAGTCATCCTGACTGTTGTGGCCCAGATTCTCTTAGCTTCCTGAAAGGTGAAAAAAGATAAATGAAATACATCATTGAAAGAGGAATAAAAAGCTATTATCATCACAAGCTAAGTTCAGGCTCACACGTGTGGTCCATAGCTTTTAAAACTGGTCTTTCCCCCCCCCCCCTACAGTTGTCCAGTGTATACAGTTGGGAGACATTTATGTGATACAGATCCCACATTACGGCAATTACTTGGTCAGTATTCTGCATGTATAACTAATAAAATTACAGGAATAGTGCTTTGATCTAGATGTGATACCCAAGACTCTATTTTACACAGGGCATACAAACATTATTTACAGTAATTGGGCCGATAGACGTTCTTATAAATCAGGATGATGGGACCGACTAATCCTTTTCTTTGTGGCAAAGAGATGTGTTTGTTAGTTTAATTAAAGGAACATAAATGCCATTAAAGTGAATTGGGGTGGGGAAATCGCACACTAAAGAAGGCTACTATTGGTACTCCTTTGAGATAAATTCTCTGGTAATGGAACACGACTTCCTTCCATGTCAGTCCTTGCAAATATATCATATATATTTTACCAACATTCTTCTAAGGTAGCTTCTAGGGTGCACAAATCCTTTTTGCTTTTAATATTTTCTGCTAGTGTGCTATGACTTACAAAGTAGCCAAAGAACTCTGCATATGTTAGGAGTTTGGATGGAAGCATAAAGGACAGACAACTGAATTACGGAAAAGGCACAGGTAAGGTATTCTCAAGATGGGTTGAGGGGAGAATCCTGTGTCTTGGGGTGTTTAAAACTAGCAACAAGTTACCTTGAGAAAATGTTTGTATTTTATTGAAGAAGATGGGAAATTAAATTCAGGAAAGAAAGACAAGGAAAAATGGCAGTGAAATAAAATAAACCTGAAAAGCACGATATCGAAAAAGAGAAGTGGATGAATGTAGAAATTGCTCGTTCTGATACCTACGAAAATGATTTCCAGTATGGAAGATTTTTTTTTTTGTATCTGTCCTTGAGGTTCTTCATCAGAAATCACAGGTTCCTCATCTTAGATGGCCTGCTACTTTGGGAATAGAGGTTAGGAAGCACCTGCCACGCCTCTGATGTAAACCATATCAGGAAACTAATTCCACGGGAGGACTAGAAGTATACTTCTGAGATAGATCATAGTAAGAGAAACATGCAAGTCTGCCAATGATTTCTCTATCCTCCTTCTTTTATCTCTGGGAGTCAGGAAGAAGTCAATTGAAGGGTCTTTCTAATCTTTCCTGCCACCCTGAGATTAACACATGCTTTGATCCTTGTTATTAGCTAAATGGCTTTTGGATGGTGTCTACAATGTCATCAGCATGGCTTTCTACATGACCAGAACAAATGAGTAGAACCTCTGAAGGAACTCATATCGTCATAAGGAGTCCTAACAGCAGTAATTGCAACATAATTGCACTGCAATTGTTTGCTTGTTTGTTTGCTTATCAAACTTTTGGGTGGCCTCATTTCATCTTGGCAAACAACAATTAAATCCAATAGATAACATTGCCTGGAAGGCAAAGCAACTAAGCCCACTTATATATACCAGCAGAGACACAAATGGACAGAGGCCACACAACTACATAACACAGTCCTGGAAGAAGTGCCACATCTTTTTGCTCTTTTAAAGCCTTTGGAATGAGATATCATACTGATCTCTAAGGAGATGCAGTTCTTGGTGCCATGACAGCCGTCTGGGTTTAGCTACATGGCATTTCTCTAATTGATGGAAGCCAGATCATGCCAGCTCTGTTGGATCTTACAGGAAGCATGATAAGAAGCAAATAACTGAATCTTGAATTACATCCAGGAGCTAACTGGCAACCAATAAAGCTCATGGGGCATGACTATTGCATAGTCATGGCTCATGTCACTACATTTTGGATGAACTCCAGTTTCTAAATATTCCTTAAAGCATTCTTATATAGACCACATCTTAGAGACGACCAGAACATAATGTCTCTAACAATCCAATTGCTATATGTTGGTTTGGACCCATAAACCAGCTATTTTTTAAAAGCTTATATTTTGACCTGTATGATAAGCAACAGCAAATGGTCAATTCTTTCATTTCTCACCTTGTGCTCCAGAAAATAAAAATGTTGGTGCCTTGTAGTCTCCAACAACGTAAGACTTAGGGATGGCAAATAGTAAGCCTTTGATCTTCACAGATGCCAAATTTTAAAACCCGAGGCTGTTCCAGCCTCCCCTTGTCTTCATTTATTATTAATATGACTACCTGTTCACCAGAAGACAACAAACAAGGGTACAAAATCTAAAATAACAAAAAGCATGAAAATTGTAAAAGATTGAGTTTTGATTGGAAAAGTAATAATGTGTTTAACATTTATGGAGAGTCCCAATAATCCAGGTTGCCTTTTGCTTCTTCAAAAGGCAACTGGACTGTTTTATTTCCCTTGAGGAAGAAAATGTCTTCCAATGTCTTCCTCAACATTGTCCAATTGCCTTCTGAAAAGCACCTTTGAGATAATAATGTGCTTGCCTCAATAAAAGCAAAGGATGCTAAGAGTTAAATTCGACTACATGCATTCAGATTTCTTGGCAGTGTTAAGGAAATGCTTTGCCATTAATTGGTTCTGAGATTTGTTGTTGATGTTATTTACTTTCCAGTCTAGCAGCCAATCACAGAATTCCTCAGTAGTCCCCCAATCCAACCCAAATTAATGCTGCTTACTATACTGCTGCATTAGGCATAGAGGCCAACTTTTTAAATAAGAAGCTGATATTCCCCCGAGTCTACCCAGAAGAGTCCAGCAGATGAAGCTCCCAGTTCCTTTTGAGCTATCCTGGTGCCTGAGGAGAAAGCTGCTTTAAGAATGGATTACATGCCTGGCATGTCTATGGTGGTGTAGAAGGAATTAGAGGATCGTGTTGTCATCCAATGATAAAAGTCCTGTGCTCCTATCCCTCAGTGGGCAATTCATTAATGTTTATTTTCCTTGAATGCATGGCGAACTTCCTTGTCCTTGCCCAGTACAGAGAAAATCCCCCTCTAAGAAAGAGAAATAAACAAATGAATAAAAGAATATTTGGGTAAAACATAGTGCCTCAGCCATACTAACAAGATCATACGCATGGGGTCCTGTTTGGAATATAGAATGGCTTAGAGCAAGCTGGATAGATAAAGCTTGGAACATATACATAAATATCTGAATGATGAGAGTCTAGAAGAATGGGGGTTTATTGTGTGGGTGGGTGGGAATAATATTCTTTCTGAAATGAGCTTCAGTTGTTACCAAAGCAAGTGCCAAAGGGAACGTCATGTCCGTATAGCTGGACTTTGTGTGTGTGTGTGTGTGTGTGTGTGTGTGTGTGTGTGTGAGAGAGAGAGACAGAGACAGAGACAGAGAGGGGGAGGGAGGGAGGGAGGGAGGAGAAGAGAATTTCAGAAATAACAATGGGGGGAAAAGCAGAGTGGAAAGGCTGTAGGAATATAAAAAATTGCAGTGAATTACCAATTCTGATTGAGGAATAAAAATGCAAATGTAAAAATGTAAATATAATTATTGCTGGATCTGTCCGAGGATTTACATAGCACAGTGTTCTGTTCCCAAAGTTGCCAACCAGATGTCTTATGTGAAGGTCACCGTCAGGACAGGAAAATAATAGCATCCTTCCACATAATTAGCTTAGTCCTTAAAAAAACTGGAACAGCCTTTTTTTATCTTAGTAGATGAGATCTAGAATGCACAGTGCTTGTACTTTAAGCTTGCCCCCAAACGGAGACATAGTGCAATGTTCACCTAGCATTAGTGGACTGTCTTCCGCAAGAAAAAAAGAAACAACTTCCCACAATGGATAATTAGTCAGCTTACTTCTGAAAGTAAATTAATGAGTAATACTTGTAAGCAAGAGATATAAAAGTAAATTGTAGGAAATTTTTCCCAGGAGTACTTTTGAACTGGAGACCAGAACATAATTACAGTGAAGCACAAATTGGTTATTGACAGCATTAGAGGGGAAAGGCAGGCCTAAAGAGGAGAGGGAATACGGTCCCTCTTTTAAACGTATACAAATTAGAGTGTACATGAGATTGGATAGAGCAGCAACAATTTGGATTTGAGCACAGACAACAGCAAGTGTTTGGCGGGATATAGTACATAATTTACCTAACGAGGCAATGAGGAATAACTATGAGGTAATAAGCCAGGACTACAAACCCAATGGGGGGTTTGAAAGAACAACGAGGCAATATTTCATGCACATAGTTTCCTTTGAGAAGGCTACCGTGATGTGTTTATCAAACTGTCCCTGATTCCCAATGTTCATCTCCTAATATCTTTTTTTCGCAGCCTATCAGCATTTTGGGCCTTCTAAAAAAAGTTTTATGACTGAGCCGCCACTTTAGTTTCTCTGGGAAAATACCTTTGGAGAGGTGATAATCGTCTAATTTTATCCCACCTAACTGAGCTAGTTCTTTATTTTCTTTGGGAAGATGTACTTGAGTTAAGGACCTTTTTTTTTTTGATAAACCTTTCAAATTCCCTTTTACAATCCACCAATTTCATCTTAGAAGATGGTAACAGCAGGCTGACTTTAAACTCATAAACTGAACAAGATTGGGTATAGGTATTACTTGAAGGAAAAACCTCCAGATAAGACTACGAAAATGGTGAGATCTTACTCTGAAAGAAGGTGGTAAAGAGCTACTTATATATGGGATATATAGACGGGATATCTAGAGAATCATTTTCTGAGAACAAAGGGAACTCTCGGTGATTAAGCAGAATAAAAATGTTGGAAGGGACCTTGGAGGTCTCCTAGTTCAACCTGCTGCTCAAACAGAAGACTCTATACCATTTCAGACAAATGGTTATCCAATCTTTTTAAAATCCACCAGTGATGGAGCACTCACAAGTTCTGAAAGGAGGTCCTTCCATTAATTGTTGTCACTGTCAGGAAATTTCTCCTTAGTTCTAGGTTGGCTATCTCCTTGATTAGTTTCCATCCATTTGTTTCTTGCCTGCCTTCAAGTGCTTTGGTTGATCCCCTATTTTTTGTGGCAGCCCCTTAGATATTGCAAAACAGCTATCATGTCCACCCCTAGTCATGCCTTCCATTAAACTAGACAACCCAATTTATGCTAGTCTTCAGATGTTTTAGTCCCCTAATCATTTTTGTTAGTCTTCTATGCTATTTTGGTAGATTCAGTTCAAATCAAGAAATAATTTCAACACAAACACATTGATCCATTCATGTGATGTCCATGTGGTCCACTGGAGTCCATAATTTTAAAATAATCTTAAAATATTTATACCACACAGCATATATTATAGAAGAAAACATGCAAAATGTGCTCATATCAAAACACACACACACACAAACATAAACACAGACACAACAGGGGCATGGCACTTAAAATAATGTTTAAATTTACTGTCCATCAAATTGCATTGTCTTAAGAACATTTGCATAAATGCATAAAGTACTTATGCAAGGGGAAGTAGCATACTGTATAAAAATAAATATGGATTTTCCTGCATTTATTTATTACCTTGGTTAGAAAGCTTGATGGAACATAGTGATAACACTGGCAATATTTGCCTTGATCAGATCATGAGACTCTGTAGTCAAACTGCTTTTACTGAAATGTATCTCAGGGATGTGGCATTATGAGATGACAATGCAAATTCCTTTTGTCAGATTGATGAATTTGACATTCATAACCTGTACACCCCCTGGGTCATGTGTAGACTATGTCTTTGGAAAGCTCTTCATTAGTATGCATTTACACTATACATATATGCTTCAACATTGTCCTTCTACCAAGAGAATGAAAAAGAAATTATCCTGAAAACTAAACTAAGCAAAAGTAAGCTGGAAAGTTTCCTCCATTGTTTAAAAGTTGAAAGTTATTTTTTTAAAACACAACAGGTTTCATGACTTTTAATTACTGGTTGGTTTGATATGCTCCCTTGTCATATTGACATATCTATGCAAAAACTTTCTATTGTGTCTACTCCACCCTTTGAACCAGAGGTTGTATTCAGCCAGTTCTGACAGGTTCTGGAGAACCGGTAGCGGAAATTTGGAGTCGTTGGGAAAACTGGCAAATAGGCTGGCCCTGCCCCCACTTCCTCCCAGCCTCTTGGCTGATCTTCTTTTGTTGCCCTGAACAGGAGAATAGAGCTGGAAAGCAGGTTAGTTGGGTGGAGAGGGAATGGGGATTTTGCAGTAACCTTTCCCTGCCATACCCACAAAGTCACACCACGCGCACAAAGCCACACCCACAGAACTGGTAGTAAAAAATTTTGAATCCCACCACTGCTTTGATTAGCCCAATATCTACATCATCAAAACACTAAAATAGAATCCCTAAAACCACAAATCAGTTCTAAAGCAGAATAAACAGGCTCTTTGATCCCAGCAGTGTCTAAATGATGAATCTCCTTTGTTTAAGCAGCTTGCCAGTGTTGATAAAAGAAAACCTCTCTCTTTTTTTAAAAAGGTACCCTATGAACAAGACCATTTAACCAGTCTAAATTGCATGCCTGAATAAGGCTGGGATGTTTCTGCTTTGCTAGCGATACCTTTTTTGATATATCGTTGATAGTGGGTTGCTGGTAGATATCTTTTTTTTTTAAATGTCTTCAGTTCATTTATAGCTTATACTTTTTCTCTATATCTTGCTTCAAAATAGTCAGGAAGCAAAATAACCATTTTCTGTTTTGTGACATTGGGTCCTGCAGTTTCCTGTTTTATGCTATTTAGTAAGTCATTACTTCTAAACTTGTTTCTGATTTTAAAACCTCATAATGAGAAGAGTCCATGGGATGTGGGTGTCAAGAAGTCATCACAGTGGCTGTAACCCACAGTCAAAGCTGCACCCCCCTTCCGCATAAGAAGAGATCAAAAGAGTTGTACTTTGATCATAAATATACAAGTGACATCTTGATATTTTTCTCAAGTCCTTCACCACAGACAGCCAGAAACCTGGTCATGAACATTTTGACCTGTGTGGTTTTATTTCAGTCAACAGTGCTTGCAAATTACTTCTGTTTGATATTGAGATGACCTATAAGATATGGAAATATGAATCTATTGCATTTAATTAAGTCACATTAAAGCAATAGCAATAATAGATATTCAGTAGTAAAATAAACAATTTCATCTAAGCACCCTTCCATAAATCATTCCTTAGGTGAATGTCATCCAGCAACTTTCTTTTTATGTCAAAATCTACCTGTTTGTTCAACTGATATCTTGATATTCCTTACTGTAATGTACTACGATTTCCCAATGCAGCAAACATTTTTCTTCATCTAACCCAGGGATCTGCAGAGTTGGCTCTTTGAAGACTGATGGACTTCAACTCCCAGAAGTCTGGGAGTTGAAGTCCACCAGTCTTCAAAGAGCCAACTTTGCAGACCCCTGATCTAACCAATACTGAATTTCTTGCAATCTACTGGACATATTTTTTCTATTGATTCTTGTTTCTGCTCCTCTTAAGAAGGGCAAATGTTGACCCAGTTTTTAGGAAATGAATTTAGATCCTAATTTATTTCACTGTGAGGCTCAATAACATCTAAAATTTCATGTAATTTTACTGGTTTCCCTTATCATTCTCCAAAATCGAATGCTTTAAGATTTCTGGAAGCAAACAGAGCTCTTTGTATATTATATCAGTAACTGACAACTTGGCAAGTTTTTAATTATAAACTGTTTCTCTTATGATTCTTAATTTCTGAAACAATTATCGTTTAATACAACCTGGTAATTCCAATTATAATATCCTAATTATGCTGATCCGAAAACCCAGTGAGTGATGGCAGAATAATATGTAAGATTACTTTTCTTGCCACTTCCCCCCCCCTCCCATGAATAAAGATGAACAAAATCTTGTAAGAAAACCACTTTTTGAGAAAAGACAATGAATTATGGTAAGCAACACCTTTCCTGGAGCAATGCTTAAAATAATGCTGAAGATTAGTTTTCCTTATGGATAGGTTTGTCCTATCCATGCTTTAGAGTAGTCACAATCAGTGAGCCTGAAAGAAATCCTGACTAGATTAAGTTCAATTAAGTTTTCATCTAATCACCTTCCTTGATTTGAATTATAAACATGGTGTTGAACTCTGCCAAGTCCAGATCATGTCAACTCAAAAGGAAAACAGTTCGTACCAATATTATTAGGCCTGTTGGTTAAAGCTAAAAAGCAACATTTTATGGGTGGAGGTACACAATTAATGAGCAATGTGATCCCAAGTTGTCTTTTTTTTCATTGCAGGTAATCTAATTTGAGAATTGACTTTCTGGCACACCTGTTGAGCCAGGTAGTAGTCCAGTTTTGCTGTCCATATAATGGAGAAAGTAAGGAATGACTCACTCATCATCTATCACTTCTTCTTTTTTCAAACCATTAGTATTGACTAGGACTGTCACTCCAATCCAGAATAATAATTTGTATCATTTGCCATTAGAGCAATAAAGATAATTCTAATGGAAGTAATCACAGTGTTGGAATTTTTGTTTTTTTAGTTTAAGTGAAGACTTTTACTCTCCATTTGGTAAATTTCAGTTTTGATGTACAACATCATGCCTTCACTTTCATTTCTAAACTATCAGAGGACAAAAATCAATAAGCAGCCAAAAGCCAAGCATAACCTGCTATTACATACCACATCTGACACTTTAGTCAATACCCAGTGAGTGGCGAAAGACATGAAATGGCAGAAATGCATTTGCTTTATGTCCTCTTATTAATTGTTTCTTTTTCAAACGCTTGACATATTTTCCCCCCCATAATTGTTCAAAATGTAACAACCCTTTATGGAAAAAGAGTTTCTATATTGGAGGAAAGTTAAAATATATAGATACAGATATTATTCTTTTCCTCCACTCCGCAAAATTCTGATATACTGCCTCATTATGTGGGGTGCACGTGTTCTTGATAAATGATAAATGAAAAATGCTAGGAGCTCCCCAAGGAAAGGAAAAGGAGACAACTGGGCAGCAGCAATATAGGGATATATATATATTATATTACAGTATATATATACTATACTATAGAGGGGTGGGTTCCAGCAGGTGCTACTGGTGCTATATATATATATATGTTAGTTTTATGAGCTGATCAATAAATAAATCAGAGAGACTAGTATAGATCTATTTTGAGCTTTTTAGCTCTATTTATAGAAATAGATCTATACTAGTCTCTCTGATTTATTTATTGATCAGCTCATAAAACTAACACACACACACACACACACACATATATATATAAATATGTGTGTGTTAGTTTTATGAGCTGATCTAAAAAATTACACAACGTAATTCTTGGCTTGCTGTCTAGATGGTCTCTGGTGATGAGCTGAAAGGCAGGAAAGGAAACAGTATGTCTTCTCCCTTAATTGGGGCCTAATAACAGGTTGTTGTGAAACAATTACACACACACACACACACATATATATATATATATATATATATATATATATATATATATATAGATATAGATATAGATATAGATATAGATATAGATATAGATATAGATATAGATATGAAGACTAATTATCACAGCTCCTCTGAAGAGGTCCCTTTAAGGGGAGGAGACTCAACGTCATCCCTCTCTGCCCTTCGACTCAACCCAGAGTCATCCAGACAGAGAACCAAATTAGATTACTGCTGTGTGACATTTTTTTAGATGTGTGTTAGATTTTTTAAGGGCTGAAAATAAAGAGACCAGGATGGATCCATTTCAGACTTATTAGCCTTCTTCAGCTGGGATTTGAACCAGGGCTTTCCAGCATTTGAGGCAAGCTCTCTATGCCTTGAGCTATCTGGTATCCCTGATATATCAGCCAATTTAATATATATATATATTATAGGAAGATTATGAGTACTTGAGCTTCAACCACAATAATATACGGGCAAACAATAGATACAAACTCAAGGTAAACTGCTCCAAAATTGATTACAGAAAATATTACTTCAGCAACACCTGGTCAATGCCTGGAATGCACTACCCAGCTCTATTGTTACATTCTCAAATCCCCATAACTTTAACTTTAGGGGGGGGGTGTGCATAAGCAGATAGATAGATAGATAGATAGATAGATAGATAGATAGATAGATAGATAGATAGATAGATAGATAGATAGATAGATAGATGATAGATAGATAGATAGATAGATAGATAGATAGATAGATAGATAGATAGATAGATAGATAGATAGATAGATGGATGTTAGAAGACTTAACAGTGTACAACCTATTGTGAAAGATCCTTAATTTTACATAATAATAATAATCTTTATTGTCGTTGTAAAAATTACAATGAAATTGGTTACATGCAAGCAAAATTATATTTAAGATCATTCAATACATATTAGAGTGATATTAAATGCTCTATGACAGATATTAAAGGTGTGGAAAGAAAAGTATATGGAACAAGAAATATTATTGCTGATAATTGGAAAAACAAGAAAAGCCCAAAATAAATAATACATGCTTCATTGATTATCGAAATGTTTTTGATTATGTTGACCATGTGAAGCTATGGGACATCTTTTGGAAAATGGGAATCTCAGAACATCTCATTGTCCTCATGAGAAACCTTGACACAAGACATTAAACTTCGCATCAATAGAGAATTAAAATACTTTCATTGTTTTGTTACTCAACCCTAACATCAGATGGATTCCAGCAATTATACAGATATATGAACAGCAAACCCTAAGTAAAATTGAGAAGCTCTCAGTTTGATACAGAATTTAGATTTACAAAGTAATATGCTTCTTTTCTTTCTTCAACTAGATCTTGTGGTTCTTGTGGTTTCTCTTCTAGGACTTTTATAGTCTATTTTTAGACTGCAGTTCAAACTCACTCAATTTTTTCTCCTTTTATCTAAAGCTTTCTCCTTTTTTCTCCCTCTGGAAAGCCTATTCTTTTTATTGCAATCCCTCCTCCTTCCTTGCTTGGTAATAGACATCCAAGCTGCATGTAGTTTTGTATGCTATTACACACTTTTTAAATTATCCTTCTACCTTTATGAGCTATGTCAAGTAGAGAAATATTTTTTTCTTCTCAATGCAATATTCTAGATGCTGGAGGAGAATTCTACTTGTTCTCTTAGTCTCAAATAAATGAAAAATAAGAAATCTAGCTGTAGAAATTTCTCGATGTCTATTTATCTATCTCTAGCTTAGCGTAATTTAGCTTAGCTTAGCTTAGCATCTATCTATTTATCTGTCTGTCTGTCTGTCCGTCCGTCCGTCCGTCCATCCATCCATCCATCCATCCATCCATCCATCCATCCATCCATCCATCCATCCATCCATCTATCTATCTATCTATCTATCTATCATCTCCACCTATCTGACTGTCTATCTCCCATTACCTTTGTTTTGAATCAGGTGTCTGCCACAGAAACACATATCTGCACAAAGTTATCTTCTTAGAAATTTAAACTCAACTCCATCCAAGCCATCTCTCTCCCCCTCCTCCCTCTTCCTCTCCCTCTCTCTCCATGTTATGTGCCAGTTAATGGTGACAGCTCTTTTAATAAAACATACAGAAAACTGCAGTAATTTTGATGTCTTCAAAGTTGGAAAGCAGGTGGAACAGAATGCAGAGCATATCCAATCTATAAAACAGCACTGAAACAGAAGATGAGATATTGAATAATCCCTATGGCAAAATGGTATTTGCTGTTTTATGCTAATGCATCATGTCGTAAAAATATTCCAATGAAAGAAAAAGGGAACAGCAATACACTAAACAATTCTTACTTTAAGATTCAGAGGTTTATTTCACGAGCAATTCGGAACATGAACAGCCATCAGAACACATCTTATATCAATAACCCATTGCAATGAGGTCCACTGACATAGCTGAGTCCATCAAGGAGCAGCTATGGCCAGTGGCCCTGAACTCATCCCAAGACATTCTTTTTATACTTTTCTGCATGCATTTCACAACTTACTTCCTTGTTCTTTTTTACTGACAGTCTCCACATATAGCCATATGCATCTTAAACCTTATCCATCGGCTACTTTCAGTTCTTTATTTCTCATGATTTTCAAAACTACGTACTTCGTAAAATCACATTTCACCGCAACCGCTCAGCAGGACTACAAATAGTTTTGATACACTTTGAAATATTTCTATCTAAAACTTTAGTTCATGTAGCTTTTTTTGGGTGGGGGGGTGGGGTGGACTGCTATTCTTCTGAGACTTATGGACTCTGGTAGTCAAATAGGCTATTTTTCTGTTTCTCACTATCAGAAATAAGAAATAATTGCTCTTACATACAGAATTCTATTCCAAAAAGTAAAATAAGCCAAGAGCTAAAATTCTGTATAAGTAATAAAAACTCTCATCATTTTTGTACCTTTCTCCTTCCATAGTTACTTAGTGGCCAGAAACAGTATGAAGTGTGTAGGAGGATGGAAAGTGCTGTTACAACTTGCCTCAGCTTGACTAAAAGAGCAAATAATCTTCTGGGTCAATTTTAGCAAGACATCTACATGATTAAATACATAAACATTTTAAGAATATAGACTAGACTAGACTAGACTAGACTAGACAAACAGAGTTGTTGAGATGTAGAATGTTGTAGCAGACAATTTTGTGTACTATGCTTAGGTCTGATTGCAGATGGCACAGTTCCAGATTTTCCAAGCCCAACATTTCAAGCCTGGTACCATAAATATAATTTATTAAGATAGGGTTATTGTAGGATATGGTAATAGATTCTTTATTATGTATTCATTCCCTTCCTTCTAATACCCAGGAGTCCAGGCAGGAGGAAAGATGGGATATTGTACTATCCCATCTTTCCTATCTAAGGAATGTTTACTACTAAGAGGTGAAAGCATTATATGCACCTGTGGCCCTATATTGTGGCTAACATTTCAAACATGAGAAAGCATGTTTTCTTATGTTCCTTTGTCATAAACCAACCTTGGACTATGTTTTCAATTTCATTAATGTATGTATTTAACACACCTAGACATAGGCTATTATACCCATTGATATTTTTTAAAAGGCACATTTATACCCACATGTTTAAAAAATAATAACATGCAGTTTAGCAGGAGCCTTTAGTATACCATTGGTTTACCAGATTACTTTCTATCATTTCTATTTCAGTTAGATGAAACTTTTGTGCACTAAGTGGAAATGTAGCAAGACCTCGTGATATGGCTTTATTAAAATCAGATAAAAAGAATCATTTTTCTTCATCCGAATTGAACTGAGTGTCTCCTCCCTTTTTTCTAATATATTTCCCATAGATTGACATATATAATGGGCAGTGTAGATTCAGTAAATCCTCAATATGAGAATAATCAAAAGGATAGAATCTTTTTAACAGGTAGTTATCTCCTGTTAAATCATCACTGTTGGCAAGGCTCATAACTTTATATTTGCAAATGCTAGATGAAGTTTATAGAAAATTACATTAACTAATTACTTAGATTTTTATGTTTTTTCAACATGCCATAACAAACTGAGTGTTGTTCTGAATAAGATTTTTTATCTCTCTAGATTCCAATTTAGATACATAACAGCTTAAATTTCAAAGGAATTGCATAATTCTTAAATTCCAAAAGCATGTACAATGGAGTGAATAGTTATCTAACAGTTCATATAAAGCAGATTTTCAACCATCTTGTTGAATCTAAACCTTGCCTACCAACATTTGGGATGCTTTAGAGAAAAATATATAGGGATGTGATGGCTAAGATGCTGAGCTTGCCAATTAGAAACTGTTTGAATCCGTAGTGCCGTGTAACCAAGTGAGCTCCTGTTACTCATCCCAGCTTCTGCCAACCTAGCAGTTCAATCGCACGTAAAAGTGGAAGTAGAAAACTGGAAACCACCTTTGGTGGGAAGGTAACAGCATTCTGTGCACCTTTGGTGTTTAGTCATGCTGACCACATGATCATAGAGAATGTCTTCTGACAGCGCTGGCTCTTTGGCTTTGAAATGGAGATGAGCACCACTCCCTAGGGTCAGGAACGACTAGCACATATGTCCAAGGGGAACCTTTACCTTTTAAAGATAAATATTTATTGAAATTGAAGAGAACATTATCAAGATAAGTTTTAACTGAAAATAAGACCAGTCAAAGATTAGAGGAAACTCCATCTAGTTTTAGACATCTTGCAAAGTAACCATTTGTCTACTAAATTTCTGTCCCACATATTTATGAAGTGTTTTTCCTACAGAACAATTTTAATTCTGATGCTACTGTAGCAGGGGGGAGGGAAGAAATGGAGAGTGGGAGGGGGGAAGGAGGAACTGGCGGGTGGGAGGAGAGGAGAGAGGAGGGGAGAGGATGGTGGCCAAGCCTGAGGGGAAAGAGGGAGTTGGATAGCAGAGGCTTCTGTAGGCCAAGCCTAAGGGGAAAAGGGAAATAGTGGGCTATCTGTGGGGCAACCTGAGGCTTCAGTAGGCCAAGCCTGAGGGGAAAGAAGGAGTTGTATTGCAGAGGCTTCTGTAGGCCAAGCCTGAAGGGAAAGAGGGGAGATTATAGAGGAGACTTTTGGTGAAGCAAATCGGAGGGAGAGCAGAGGAAACAACAAAGGAGCAGAGGAGGGGGAAGAAGAGCCCAGCAGACAGTACAATAGAGCGTGAAGATAGAGAAAGAGGAAGAAGCTCCAAGGAGTCCCCTGAATAAGACCCCTTCTGGGACTTGCCTGTGGAGAGGAGACTGACCACGACTCCATCGCGTGACCTTGGCAAGTAGAGGTGCATCAGAGAGGGACCAGGTTGGACTGGCAGCCACACACACAAAAAAGGGCCAGGAGAACCCGGACTCCAGCGGCCCTTACGAGGGTAAGCGCTACACTACTAATCAACCTCATTTTCTATAAAAACTCATGATTGTCCCAGGTATCTTATTATTATTTTACTACAATTTGTTTAACAGTACTTTATTGAATATTACACCTCATTGTTTAAATTGTTATACTCTTTTAGGGTGACTTCACCAATAAACCATAAAAATAACATTTTAAACATTTTGGTCAAACCGAACTGTGCTGACAACTGAAGAATCATATCATTATTGTAGAGTAAAATTGTTATTTTCAGAGAACTTAGAAACAGTTGGAAAAATGCACATGTAAGGAGCTATTATATTAATATAAAAATTAAACTGTATAATGATGCATCCTTGTTTACTCCCTGAAATCTGGATAGAAGTAGTCTCCTTCCAGAAAATGTATTGCAGTATAATTGCAGCACTAAATACAATAGATGCCCATTTAAGTCAGTATCGACTAATTGTGTACATACCTAATTTATATTTACTGATGTAAATGCAGCAGCCAAATGAACAGATGTTACCTTAGAGGTGAAATGAAGTAAAATCTAGCAGTGATCAAGCATGCTTTGGCTTTCCTGAAATCTACTTATCCATTATAAATTATTCATGTTAATCTCTACCCAATCTTCATTTTGTCAAACAGTACTTTAGCGCAAAGTTTAGCACAAATATACAGAAGGTTAATTGTTGAGATTGTGTTTGTCGCCTTCCATATAAAAATTCCAACTGGTTAATAGAAGTGAAAAGTTTAATCAGCAAAGGTCACCACCAACTGGTATATTATGTTTATACTTCAGCCATATCTTTACCTGGGGCTTTAATAGATCTAAAAGAAATAATAAGTTTTGCTACTTGATTTATAGAACCATGGGTTGCATTGATCCAATGATCACGATCAACTTCCCACAAAGAAACTCAAAAGGGAAACTGACAGGAAATTGGAAGTTGCTCCTGCCCCGCTGATTTTTTGCTTGTCCATCATCATGAGCCACTGTGGCGCAGTGGTTAGAGTGCAGTATTGCAGGGTACTTCTGCTAATTACTGGATGCCTGCAATTTGGCAGATCAAATCTCACTAGGCTCAAGGTTGACTCAGCCTTCCATCTTTCCTTCCGAGGTTGGTAAAATGAGGAAAACTATAAAACTGCTTATAAAGGGCTGTAAAGCACTGTGAAGTGGCATATAAATCTAAGTGCTATTGCTATTGCTATTGCGTTTCTGTGTTTTGGTTCTATTAATTACTGATTTTATTAGTTGCCCATTGACTTCTAGGTTTGCAAGCTCAGACCCTTGTCAGACGATGGTTGTTGCAAACCAAATCTCCTTCTCTTGAATGGGTAGAACATATTTTTATTTAAAAGGACCACCCCCTTCCAAACTCTTTGTGGTTTTTTTTTCATACAAGTTTGGAATTCTAGGAAAGACAGGCTATTAGTGCAGAAGAGCAGTTTAGACCATAGACCCTGAATTTATACAATCTGTATATTATCACTAAAGTGTTTATCTTCCCACTTGATTTCCTTTCTGAAGCAACATATATCTTATGAGACAACCCATGAGTTGCTGGCCCATCATTTCAGAGATATTCCTTTCTGTGTTTCCTTACCTAAACACAGAAACTAAATGATGATGGGCAGGCAAAAATAATAATAATCAGTAGGACAGGAGAGTCTTCCAATTACTTTCAGTTTCCCCATTGAGTTTTTTTGGAAATTTTCCTTCCTTCCTTCCTTCCTTCCTTCCTTCCTTCCTTCCTTCCTTCCTTCCTTCCTTCCTTCCTTCCTTCCTTCCTCCCTTCCCTTCCCTTCCCTTCCCTTCTCCTTTCCCTCCCTTCCAAAAGTGCTTGTCATACAGTACATTTTCCAACTAATAAATTTTGTTAAAATGTGTAAGTATTTGTCAGCTGCAGCTGACTTTATCAGGTGTGGAAGGGAAAGTTGAGAGCCAGAGAGAGAGTTTTTGTATTATGTCTCATGTAATTTGCATCTACATATCCAAATATCCCCCCTACCACCCCCCTCATACCTCTCCCAAATATAAATCCTATATCAGTCTAGCAACTCTAGGCATCTAATGGTAAGCTGGGCTGCACAAATTTATTTAACTGTGCCATTTGTGTAGCTGGCCATTTTACATAGTGCATGTGAATTTTAATGAAACTGGAAATGGTGCTACCAGACTCCTGATTTTTGATTCTTTATTTATCCCTGCTCTACATCGGCAAACAGTTTTCTTCTCCAGCCTGCTGCTTTCCCAGAGCAATACTCTGAAATAATGCTCGTTGATTTACTTATTTTTTTTTCAAATCCACAAAAATCATTTGATTGCCAGGTAGAAGTTATTTTAACAATAGATCTTTATAATTCAACATACTGTGTAGAGCAGGGATGTCAAACTCAAGGCCTGGAGGTTGAATCCAGCCCACTGGGTTCTTAGATTTGGCCCACTGGAAACAGTGAAGACCGGCCCATGGTGCCTCTGCCAGCAAAAATGGAGCTGTGGAGGGAGCTCCATATGGGCCCCCGAAGTCAAACACTACCCTGATGTGGCCCTCAATGAAATTGAGTTTGACACCCATGGAATAGAGACACTATTTCCTAATTCCACTGGGTCCGTAAAACAAAAGGCCAAAATGTCTCCCACTAATTGTAGGGTTTAGTTTTTGTTTCTTTGGTTTGGTTTGGTTTGGTTTGGTTCGGTTTGGTTTGGTTTGGTTTGGTTTGGTTCAGTTCAGTGGTGGGTTGCTCCTGGTTCAGCCCTGTTCAGCCAAACCAGTAGTAGCAGTGATGGGAAGCTCCACCCACCCACCTGGATACTTCTGAGCATGTGCAAAAGTGTTGCACACATGCACGAGTGCTCCCGAACCAGTAGTAAAAATTGCAACTTATCACCACTGGTTTGGTTTGGTTTGGTTTGGGGATGAGATGAGGGGAGAGGGAGTAAAAAATTCTGTAGATTGGCCACTTTTGGAGATTATATAGGGAACTCTGCCCCTCAGAAACAGTTTATCACTGGGAACTAAGAACCTATGTTTTGTTGTCATTTACCTACTCCTTTGCTATCATTCTCAATATTATTTTTGGGTCTGGAGTTGCTATTATGTATTGATTGGCAGGAACACAACTGTGTGATCCTAAGCATTTCTATATTAGAATTTCAACACTTCTCCAGCAAAGTTTTGTTTTTAAAGATATCAAATACTGGGTTTATCTTATATTATGATTATAGACCTGGAAATTTTGCTTGCAAGAGTTCAGTCAGTTCATATGAATTACTTGTCAGTTTTATTCTGGGTTCTAAGGAGTGGTACTTTCTTCATACTTTGTGATAGCAATTTGAGGTCCTTAGAATAATTCACTTCCAAATATCCACCTAACTTCGATTTTTTTTCTTTTTAGTGGTGAAGAGAGGCATTTCATCTCACTTGAGGTCCTTTAGGATGTAAAGTGGTTCTTGATGTAAAACTGCTCCCAATGGATTTTCCACCATCATTTCAATTCTATCCACACCACTTATGCAGTCTTGAACTCTAGACATTCAGTGTTCATTTGCTTTCTTAACTGATGTTTATTATTATTTTTCTGCCTCTTCAATTCAATCAAATACAATCATTTGGTTTTTTTCCCCAATTCTAGGTGAGTCATTTTTTTAAACTGGCCTAACTTAACCTAAGTGTCCAAATGGTTTAAGAAAGGAGACATTCACTAAAATATGAAACTTCACAATGAACTGGTTTACATTGTTTGAGAAAATTAAGAAACTATTTCTCTCTTTTTCCTTCCTTTCTTTCCTTTTGTACCATAGGATGTTTAGTTGGAATGCTGGATTAGTTATAGTCATCTAAGCTTCTCCAGTTCTGAAGCTTTTTTGGAACTTGCCATTATTTTGAATTTTCTACATGGTGGACTTTCAAACGTGTTGCCCTTGTCCAGTTATTTCCCCAAGTATTTATCAATGAGTCAGTAGTGAACTCTGAGACAGAGAATGCAATGTGATCAGTTTATTGTGATCATTATTATGTGATCATAGTAATGTGGTCAGATTATTTTTTAAAGTTAGTATATGAAATTCTTCATAGCTCATCAAACCTGGAGCCAAATGTGGTATGCTATTTAGTTGTTCCTTGTCTCCCTCCTACTCCGTCTACAACTTTAACTTTGATGTGACTGTTGTATTTGTGTTGACATAAATCTCATCTTCCCTTCTAGAATAGCATTGTTTGAACTACTTTCACAGCTAATAGGTAGCTATTATTTCTGCTTGGACTTGATTTATCTTTCTAAGAACAGTTCCAGCCTGAACCCAAGATCTTCCAACTGCTGAAACTTGTACTATCATTCAAGTTTTCATATCCACACATTGAGTCTTTATCTTTTTATTCTTCTGTAGGAAGATTGTTTCCTTTAAATATTGTGTTTCCTCTTTATCCTTCTTATTCTGCCATATGTTATCCATCTTTCTGATATATTTTTTTAGTATCTTCAGAAGGGAGGCACTAGGAAGTATTTCAGATATTATCATTGCTTCCTCTACTGGATTGTTATCACCTTAAAGAGTTGGCAACCCATTTTTTCTGGGTTTTTTTTTTTTTACTGACAACAATCCCAAAGTTTTTTAGAATAGAATAGCAGAGTTGGAAGGGACCTTGAAGGTCTTCTACTCCAGCTAGTTTCTGTTTAGGCAGGAAACCCAGCATTGGTGCATTCACAACTTCTGGAGGCAAGTTGTTCCACTGATTAATTGTTCTGTCAGGAAATTTCTCCTTAATTCTAAATTGCTTCTCTTCTTGATTAGTTTCCACCCATTGCTTCTTGTCCTGCCCTCAGGTGCTTTGAAGAATAGTTTGATTTTCTTTTCATTGTGGCTGCCTCTGAGATATTAGAACACTGCTATCATGTCATCCCTAGTCCTTCTTTTCATTAAACTAGACATACCCAGTTCCAGCAATTGTTCTTTATATGTTTTAGCCTCCAGTCCCCTAATCATCTTTGATGCTCTTCTCTGCACTCTTTCTAGAGTCTCCACATCTTTTTTTACATTATGGCAACCGAAACTGAATGCAGTATTCCAAGTGTGGCCTTACCAAGGCATTATAAAGTGGTATTAACACTTCATGTGATCTTGATTCTATCCCTCTGTTTATGCCACCAGGTTCATTAGGCCACCAGGTTCTCTTGTTGTGACACAACCATATACTTATCCTCCTGTCTCAGCTGATCAGGAAGAGAACCTGGTGGCCTAATGGCTAAGGCTCCTGCCTAGCATGTAATACAGCCCCGGTTCAAATCCCAGTAAGGGTATGGCTAGCTGATGAGAGCTAAAAAGCTCAAAATAGATCTATACTAGTCTCCCTGACTTAATTATTGATCAGCTCAAAAACGTAACACACATATAAAAAATTACACAACAGAACTCATATATATGTGTGTGTGTGTGTGTGTGTGTTACATTTTTGAGCTGATCAATCAAAAACACACATAAAAAAATTACACAACGGAACTCATGGCTTTCTTTCTAGATGGTCTCTGGTGATGAGCCGAAAGGCAGAAAAGGAAACTGTATGTCTCCTCCCTTAATTGGGGCCCTAACAGGGTGTTGTGGAACAATTATAGATACTTATCTTCCTGTCTCAGCATATATTTGATTTGAACCGGGGCTGTATTGCATGTCAGGCAAGAGCCTTCAGCCATTCAGCCTGACATGCAATACAGCCCCGGTTCGAATGCCAGTAAGGGTATGGCTAGCTGATGAGAGCTAAAAAGCTCGAAATAGATCTATACTAGTCTCCCTGATTTATTTATTGATCAGCTCATAAAACTAACACACATATTTTAAAAAATTACACAACGGAACTCATGGCTTTCTGTCTAGATGTAACATACATACATACATACATACATACATACATACATACATACATACAATATAGGCTCTGTGTGTATGTTCTAGCATAACTCTGAAACACCTTGAGCAATTTCAACCCAATGTGGTACACAGATGACTTACTTTCTGGAAACAAATATTGTGGGGGTAAGATGCTCCTAAAACCCCCTGGGGTGTCTTACAGCCAGTTGTGCTGTAAAATGGCTTCTACTGTGCAGCGCAGTGGAGTTGCCATGGTAACGGCTTCACAGTACTCCACAAGGGGGCTCTCTCTGGTAAGGGGGGAAATCCAACATTAGAAATTACATTTGATCTGGATGTTTTCCCCCTATAAATAAATACCTGGGCAACGCCAACTTAACAGCTAGTAAGAAATAATTCTTGGCTGACAAGTAGTAAACAGCCTTTTCCCTGGAGTCATTTGTGCTCCATTAAATGAGCAAAGCTTGGATATCCCTTTTTGTGAGACATAATGAGGCTTCCTGACCTTGCCAGGTGGTTATACTAGGAGTCCTCCCACAATGATTCTTTTAAAAATTGCAAATGTGCAATATAGCCATAGCTGCCAGATAAAAATTACCACTAATATGCCATCAAAGAGGGACAGAAAATAAGGGTGAGGTCCAACAAGGCTCTGTTTAACAGACTGTACTCTGGAAAATATCCCTGCCTAATATAATGGAAAATGTTTTCTAAAGGTAGAATATTTGGGGGAGAAATGGAGATAAGCTGTCAAGTACTAGTTCTGCTAACAAGTGTTAGCTATGAAGTACTTTCGGGTCTCAATTGTCCAATAATGGATTTTGAGAGCAAACATAACCAGGTACAAAAACAGATATTTGGGTAACATTTAGCCAATGTTCAATCCTAGCCATTAGTTAGATAATTGACTCTTGGACGGGAAGGCATTATCTCAAATGTGTGCTCCAAACACGATGAGCTTGTTTTCTTGGATTTACATTCTATTTGTAATTTTTGCACCATTAGCCTTTGCTTTGATGCACTCTTAAAAACAGAGGAGTCTATGTAAAAGCAATTATGTCTTTCTTGAAATTAATGAATACCCCTTCCTGCATTTTCTTATTGCTCTGAAAACATTTGATGCCTTAATTAATTTAGATAGGCTTTAAGACAAATGTAGAGTATTTCATGCAGAGTAAGATTACAAATATTAGTTGGTTGTAACATTCATATGCTGTTCTCCCTATCAGTAGGACATGTCTCTTTATACCAGTTAAGGGGGGAAAACAGCTGTTATGCTTATGTTTTACATATAAAATGTCTAGTGAACCATCTTGAAAAAGAAATGTCAGGCTAGATAAGCTCTAGTTTAAAACAGAAATGCTCTTTTCTAATATTCTCATGGTTTTCAGTAATTCTGAGGGTCATATTTAAAACTGACCCTACGATAAAACCTTTGAAACGATCATTGTTAGCTTATATAGAGTGATGCACCATCCAGAGAAGACAGGGCAAGATGACCATGCACTTTTTAAACTGTCTGTGATCTTCCAGGATATTTGTACATCAGAAGCATGAAATGAGACAGTTTAAGAACTATCAGTTGTGCCAGACTTTGAAATAGTTGAGTGCAAAGTCATTTAGCGGAATTGTTTCTGTAATAACACCATGCTGCAAAATGTACAATGGTCAAAATCATTGAAATTTTCTTAGCGTTTTCTCTTTGACATGTTTCTTTATCTATAAAGTTAGACTTCATAGGATTCTGATTGTTCCAATCTTTATTTTGCCAGTTTGGAGTAGATCTGCAGTTCTAATTCTTGTTCTAGAGTTTGAGTGTGTGTGAGATAAAGGAATCCCTGTGGATTGTACTCTGCTAGTCGTTTCTGACTATAGGGGTGGTGCTCATCTCTGTTTCAAGGACATTAAGCTGAAGATATTGCCACGATCCTGTGGCCAACATGACATCACTGAGCACTGTTAACTTCCCACCAAAGTGGTATGTATTCATCTACTCATATTTGCATGTATTTGAACTGTTAGGTTGTCAGGAGCTGGGATGAGAATGAGAGCTCACCCTGCCATTTTATATTGGGGTCTTGAACCTGGGTTGCTGGCTTTCCAGCCAAAAAGCCCGATTTCTTAGCCATTGAGTCACTGCACCACCTCTCTAGAATTTAGGAGTCACAACACATTAATGGGTATCCAAACCATTTTCAGGTTTGCCTACAGAACATATCCAAGCTTTGAGAATTTTGAGACCATCATCTTACATTGAGTCACTCAGTCGAAACCCTTCCATTCCTTTTTTGCTGTTTGGTGCAGGAAAAGCAGGAACAAAGGGAACAAACATCTTCTGAATGGCCCTCATATATTGTTAACTCAACCTTTTTAATTAACATCAATGCATGCAATATTGTTCACAATAGTGTCAGGAATAAGCAGAATAACAAAGTTGGAAGACAGTCTAACCACCTGCACAAGCAATAGACCCTATACCATTCTGAACCACTGGCTCTTCAATTTTTCAAAACCTCCAATGATGGAGCACCTACAACTTCTTAAGGCAATCCACTCCACTTGTTAATTGTTTTGTCAGGGAAATTTCTCAAGCATTCATAGATAAGCTGAGAAATGTGATTCCTTCCATCTTTAAGTAGGAAGAAAGGAAGGAAGGGAGGGAGGGAGGGAGGGAGGGAGGGAAGGAGGAAAAAAAGGGAAGGGAAAGGACTCCCTCTGTAGTTTAATATTTTTTTCCTGAGCTAATGCCAATCATAGCCACTTTGGGGAACATGATTAGATGTGGTTATTTTGTCAAATTTTATCAAAAATAGTGACCTGAATCATTTTGACATTGCTCTATGCACCGAGAATATTTTCAATGAAATGAACAGATTTCTTTAAAGAAATCACAAGCTGTCTAAACAACTAGTTACTGTTTTATTGCCAAGTAAAGTGAGACAAAGGTTAATACAATATAAGATAAGAAACCGGGCATTTCAGCATGAATTAAAGGGTTGGGAAATACAACCACCTCTTCTCATAGGTACAGTCTGTGGTAAGTGCAGGATTCAGAAGCTCATTATAGGTAAGCTCCTTTCCATATTTATATCAGTATGTGGCTGGAATATTTTTAGAAATAATTTATGTGCCAAGATTTTGTATATCCTGTAAGGTTAATTTCGCAGAATGACAGCAAAATAAATATGGTGTTACAACTTGCAAAAATACAGTGTGATACTCTGCTAGACAAGGACACAATCAGCACTCACTGTAAACGCCTACATGCCATTTTGTTCTTTTTGCTTTGTTTTGTTTTGCTTTGTTTCTTCCCCACTGGTAATACAGATAACTGACACACAAATCTAAAACAGGTCTTGCAAACTGCAGGAATCCGAAAGGAGACATTTCCCTCTAAAATGACTGCTTTTTGTCACAGTATAAGAGAAGGAAGTTTAAATAAAAACTATATTTGACATGGTAAAGAAATATACGTATTTTTAGCCAGGTGTCGTGAAGCTATGTTTGTCAGCAAATCCAAGTTTAATAATGTGTTGCTATAGCTCACGGGTATCCAAAGTTGGGAACTTTAAGACTTGTGGACTTCAACTCCCAGAATTCCCCAGCCAGCATAGCTGGCTGGGGAATTCTGGGAGTTGAAGTCCACAAGTCTTAAAGTTCCCAAGTTTGGACACCCCTGCTATAGCTTCACTTGTAAGCATCTTGTACACCTCTCTCTCTTACTATGTCTAAGGGTATGCACATATACAGTATGACTTATATCTGTGATGGAGAACCTATGGCACACATGCCAGAGATGGCACACAGAACCATCTCTGCTGGCATGTGTGTCATTGTCCCAGGTCAGATCTCTGTAGTGTTTCTTTCATGAGCTTCTGTTACCTTGCAAAAAACGAAATAGAAGCTCATGAAAGAAAAAGATCTTACCTCTTGCCATGCTGCCAGTGGGATGTCTGCTCTCCTGCCGGCCAGCTGGTTTTCGGGTCTCTGCTGCACATGTCCGTACATCCGCATGTCCGCACATGCATGTCAACACATGCACACACACACATGTCCACACATGCACACACACACACACACCTTTAAATTTGGGCATGCACAGGCACACAGTCTGGACACTCAGTGTCTAAAAGGTTCATTATCACTGCCTTATATATTGTGCATTCTGAAGGTATTCAGGTCCCCTTCAATTTGGTCAAGCCTGTTATGCTGCAGCCTGATTCTACAGTTGTTGAAATTCTTTTTTCTCTCATTAATCTACACTCAGCACCCCAAAATGTCAAAGTGAAAACAGAACTTTAGAAGAAAATCTGAATACTTTCTGAATGCACTGTATATATTACGCAGCATACATTTATATTATTGGTTTTCCAGGATGTTTTCCTATCACGAGTCTTGTTTTTCTCAAGTCATTTGAACAGCACACCTTTTCTCAATGTAAGAACAACAGTACAACAGTAGAGATAGCAATATAATAATACACCAGTGCAACAGCTTGCCTTAAGAAATTTTAGGTGCTTCAACACTGTAGGTTTTGAAGAAAAGACTGGACAGCCACCTGTCTGAAATGGTATAGAGCCATGATAGCGAACCTATGGCACGGGTGCCAGAGGTGACACGCAGAACCATTTCTTAGGGCACGCAATGTGTTACCCTGTCAGCTCCAGCGTGCATGTGTGTGCTGACCAACTGATTTAGGCCTTCTTTCTGCCCTCTGGAGGCTTCAGGGAAGCTCCTGAAGCCTCTGGAGGTGGGAGGAAGAGGCTGTTTTCACCCTCCCCAGGCGCCTAGAAAGCCTCTGGAGCCTGGGAAGGGCAAAAAAAGTGTGCCAAAAGCAGGGGGTTGTGCACATAGTATTATGGGTGTGGCACGCCCATGCACGACCCCCCTGCTTTTGGCACACGAGCCAAAAAAGGTTAGCCATCACTGGTATAGAGTCTTCTGTTTGAGCAGGGGGTTGAACTAGAAGATTTCCAAGTCCCTTCCAGCAATATTCTGATTGATTGAAACTAGAGGTGGTATTCAGCTGGTTTTGGGCCGGTTCAGGTAAACCGGTAGTGGTGACAATCAATTGGCTCGAGCCGCCCACTAACCCCTATGCTATCCTGTCCTATATTTCCTTCTTTCTGGCTCAGCTGATTCACATGGCACAGCTGATTTCCATGCCTCCACGGTTCTACTTATCAGGGCTGCCTTAGAAGGTAAGCAACCAAGCTTCAAACTGCTGTATTTTGAACCCTGTGCACAAGCGCGCAGGCAAAGCGTACACCCACTGAACTAATTGTTAAACTGGTTGCATCCCACCACTGATTGAAAGCACATATGACAGATAGCTTGTAGATCTGCCATGTTAAAGCCAGATATAGTAAAGTACTAGTTGTAATAGTTTACTAAAACATATTCCATCAAAGATTTAGTGCTGGTATCCTGAATAGTATTAGTTTCTACTCCAAATTGATTTAAAGCAATCCAGGGCCAGAATGAACATTATTCCATTCTATACAGCAGTACAACTGTTCATAGATGTTCACTGTAGTAAGGGCTTCTCTGTGCTTAGACACCTAGTTCTGAAAGTTTTATAGCTTAAATGTTTAGTAAGCCATGTTAAAAGTCATATCCACAAGATGGAAAATACTAGAGTTCTTTACTACTTAAAGATGGCTGGAAAATATTGTAGTTATTTTGTATGGCTTAAGAGAAACTGGATGGAACTAATTTACACCTGGGAAAAGTTTTTTAAAAAATAATATTGAGCAGTTTCAGCACTTTCAGTGATTAACCAGATACTTGATTGTGCTACAAATCACTCTCTAGACCATCATGAAAATACCTTACGTGATTTTAACAAAGGAGTTAAAAATAAGTTCCTCAAGATGGAGGGAAAAATAAAATAAATAAAGCAACTTTGTCTTGCTGCCTCTTTGTTCAACAAAAACATATTTCTGGTGGGGGGAAAATATCCTTATGACAAATATTTGTCATGAAAGGGGAATAAATCACATTAAAATATCCCTAAAGGTAAAGGTTCCCCTCGCACATATGGGCTAGTCGTTCCTGACTCTAGGGGATGGTCTCATCTCCATTTCAAAGCCGAAGAGCCAGCGCTGTCCAAAGACTCCATGATCATGTGGCCAGCATGACTAAATGTTGAAGGCGCATGGAATGCTGTTATCGTCCCACCAAAGGTGGTTCCTATTTTCCTACTTGCATTTTTACATGCTTTCAAAGTGCTAGGTTGGCAGAAGCTGGGACAAGTAATGGGAGCTCACTCCCTTTTACGGTGCTACAGATTCAAACCACTGAGCTGCCAACCTTTCTAATCAGCAAGCTCAGTGTCTTAGCCACTGAGTCACCGTGTCCCCTAATATCCCTACACATATAATTATATATCTTGTTCATTTTCTTTAAAAGTACATACAAATGAAACATTATAGAAGCTATAAAAATGTGCATCTTAGAAAAAGTCTAGGAGTTCTGAAATCCTGAACAGTTTCATGACAAAACTGATTCTACATGTAGGCATCAAACCCCATGTAGCTGCCAACACCAAAGAATAAAGATCAGTGCAGATTTCAGTAAGTATCAATGCTAGTCTGTGATAACTTAATTAAAGCTAAATCTCCTTGGGATGCTTTTTTCCCCAAACTTTCACCACCTGGGCTGAGATAATCTTTCTAATGATTGCCTCCAGCTTTCCTCCAGCTTTTGCTCTCTCTCATCAAGGAATGTCTTCATGTAGATTGGACGTACGTCTGCGCAAATAAGATGGGGAGAAGGAGGCAGTGAAAGATATTTTTATTTCAATTTTTATTTTATTGAATCATGAACACAAGGCTGATAGCCACAGTTTAACACGTATTTCTCCTGCTCTTGAGTTGAAGAGCTTAAAATTCCAAATGTGTTTCAAAAATGGTCCGATATTTCAGTTGGAAGGTGATTAAGGCATGAGTGATCATGAGCGACATCTCCTGATCTATGAATGGATGCAACCAGAGGTGGGCTGCTACGGGATTCACCCAGGTTCAGGAGAACCCGTATTAATATTATGGCCAGTTTGGAGAACCTCCAAATCCCACTCCTGGCTGTCCCCACTTATTAATTAGGTAATAGTTCTCCAGTGGAATGAGGTGATTGACAGATGTACATAACTTTTATTAGGCAATAAAACATTTTGTTGTGATCCTGTACCCAGGATGATAAATTTCTCTCAAGTTTAAAATTAGGATAATCGGCTATCAAGATCCTAATTTAGGGACTCCTGAATGACTGTGGTCAATGAAATCAGATTCAGGACTAGTAATCAGGCTGAAGTAATGTTTCTCAACAATTTTAGGAATATTGTCAGAGCTAGATTTTTTGTCCTTCTGTTTTGCTTTTTTAAGTACCATGTAAGTGGCAGCCATTGAGAAATGGCCAGTCAAAAATGTTGACCCATTTTCTCTCTTTCTGTTTTCATCTTTGAGTGTGATTTCTTCCACACTGGCATATTATGAAACAGGGAAATAGAATATAATCTTTTCAGGAGAAAAATAAAATAGAAAAGGCTTAGGGAGATATTCAGCCTACTCATGTGAAGGTGAAAGTATGCTGTGTGGTAGGAACAAGAGTTTAGTATACTTGGAGAGAACAATAAAACTCATATAAATCTATCATTATTTCCAGACTCAATATCCAGGGATCAATAATTTTAAAGAAATGACCAAGAGAAAAATCTGCAAAGCTCTTCCATGGTCACATTTTGTTGGAACATTCGCCTGTAAATCCATCCAGTAAGCTCTGGGTTATGCTCTCCAAATTCTTGACAATACTGCATCAGTAAGATCAAGAACTCATGCCAAGTGTGTAATAATAACCAAGAAAATGAGCTCCTCGTAGTCTCATTTCCTGGGTTTATTGCAAGAAAAAAGGATCAGGATTCAGGCTTTTGGAAAAACTGAATGGATATGTACTTTACTCCATACCACAACCCATTTTTTTTTAAATCAGTGAATTGTTAAGACACATTGTTGCCTGTGAGCTTCGGATTTAAGGGGCAGGTAGTGACCAGTTCATGAAATACAAATGGAGGGCCTATCTCTCCTTGTTCCATGATGGCTGGCAAACATACATTCCTGTTTCTAGGCTCTAAGAATTCAATTATATTTTAATTATTTATTTAAAGGAAAGTGAAAATAAGGGCTAGGAGTGATATGATAGCTTTGTTCCAATATTTGAGGGGATGGCACAAATAAGAGGGTGGGGTGGAGGGGTCAATCTATTTTCCAAAGCACCAGAAGGCAGGGCATGAAGCAATGGTTAGAAAATAATCAAGAGAACTGTAACCTAGCACTGAGAAGTTTCCTAACAGTGAGAACAATTAGTTCAGTGAGAAATCATGGATCCTCAAACTATGGCCCCTGGGCCAGAAATGGCCCACTGAAGCAATTACTCCCACTCGCTAATGAGATGGAGTCCTTCAGGCACTTATCTTGGCCTGCCCTGGGAGTCCAGGTGCTTCAGTGAGCAGTGTGTGAAACTTCAGCAGGGTTCCTCAAAAGACAGAGCTTGTAGGAGCTAGCGCCTTGTAGGTGTCAGCCTACAAGACAAACATTCATTCTTGGCCGTATTTGAGATTCCTAGCTGGAATGGATAGCAAACTTAGGATTGACCCCCGGGTACTTCTTTCCACTAACAAGCTAAGTGCCTGAAGGACCCCATCCCATCACTAATTCATATTAGAGGTCCATGGATCTTAAAATTATGAATTTAGTGGTCCCTGAGGTCCAAAAGATTGGTGACTCCTGCTCTAGCATGTCTTTGGATAGTACTACCCTCTCATGTTCAGCAGAATCCTTTCTTTAAAAAAAGAAGACAGCCCTATATAGTATAGGATTATTATGTGAATAAATAACAGAGATAGGACACATTACGTTTATCTAAATGATTAACAAGTATGTGAAGATACATGTGTTTGCATAATTGCAAGACAATTGTAATCTAAATTCAGAATCTGGTTTGTTTGTTTTTTTTCCACAAAGGAAACAAATAATTCAATGGAAAATGTATGTCATTATGAAGGAACAAATATAATTCCCTTTTGAAAACACTATTATATTACAGAGGGGACAAAATGTTGTGGATAGATCAGACTATATGCTGTGCTGCTACTCATCAGCAGAATCTGAAATAAGATTGGAGAAAGACAGCTGCCTCCGAGGATGGAATTCAGAACATCTTCTGTCATTTTAACACCTCATCTTTGGTGAGATGTACAGGTGTCAGCCTTTTCACTATGTGTAGATATAAAAAGAAATTGTGTGAATAAACAAGGCAAAATATACTGTTGGTTGTAATAAAGACTAGAGGCATGTGTTCCTTGAAGCCAATCAGAACATGTTGGAGATAGGCTGAAGGAGTGGAGATCACAACATACAACTAAGTCCAGAAATAGAGCGAAAAGGTCCTTTTCAGTCAATGCATAATGTGAGTTGACAATGGATCTTACATTGCCACTTAGAAGTCCTCAACATGGAATGCATTGTACCTGTTATAACACTTGAATAAAAGAATATAGGTCATGAGTGGACAAAAAGTGACAAAATAGACTTTCCCTAGTTTCCTATTAGTAATCCTATTTTCTCCTCTCCCTCCATCCCCAAAGCTTTTCAAGACAGAATTACAATGGGTGATGTGTCCTACAATGTGTCCTACAATGGGTGATGTGTCCTCCCACCATTTTGCAACAACAAAGAAAAGAGAATTGTTGTGAAGCTGTATGTTAGGCAAAGGAAGAAAACCCAACTTTCCAACTCCCCAAAAAATAGAAATATTTGCCTGATTATTTATGTGATACCACCTACCTATTTTCCATCAACTTCCTGTCCACTGTGGCTATCATAGCACCAAAATTGCTTACCTCTCATTCAGAAAAGAAAATGTCTAGATAATTAATCATCTTCAGAACTGAAGACAGGGAATTTCTTGGTCCAACATTATCTTGAAAAACTAGTTTTATCTCTGCATCTACAAATGTATGTGCATACAATATTATGGATATGTTCTTGAGGATGGGATAGGAAGGAAGGATAAGTGGTATTTTGCATAGACATCTGAAGGGGGTTCAGAAACAAATGCCACAAAATTGCAATGCAGACTCCATTTCTTACATATATGATGGCGCCTGAGAAGTGACCTGATTGAAGTCTATAAAATCATGCACGGTGTGGACAAAGTAGAAAAGGAAAAACTGTTTTCCCTATCGCACAACACTAGAACTAGGGGGCACTCCATGAAACTTTTGGAAGCTAGACCTCAAACAAATAAGAGGAAGTACTTTTTCACCCAGAGGATCACTGGTCTATGGAACTCCCTACCAGAAGAAGTGGTGACAGCTGTCAGCCTCGACACCTTTAAGAAAGGATTAGACGAGTTCATGGAGAACAAGGGTATCCATGGCTATCATTATGGATGCCTAAGGACACCCTCCGGGTTGGAGAGATAGGCAGGATATTTCTCAATGCCATTTGCAGGGAATCATAAGCAGGTGAAGACATCTGCTTGGGAAGACCCTGAAGCAAAGGGTGAGCCACTGTGTGAGACAGAATGCTGGACCAGATGGGCTGTGGCCTGTTCCAGCAAGGCTATTCTTATGTTCTTATGTTCTTATGTACATGATATTACAGTGCAAGTTTATTTGGATAAATCTTTGGCTTCCTTGTGGTTAGGAGTGGACATATATACTGATACGATCAATCCAAAAGCAGAAGACGCTTGCTTGTATGAAGTTTAGACAAAACTAGAAGGTATTCTTTGATCATACACCATTTTTTTAAAAGAAAAAAATGTCAACTCCTCTAATATTTTTCCACTGCATTACAAAGAAATGCTTTGGGCAGATTTCTATTAGTCATAAAGATAAAGGTAAATGTTTCCCCTGTCTAATTGTGTCTGACTCTAGTGGGCAGTGTTTATCTCCATTTCTTATCTGAGGGAGCCAGCTTTTTCCAAAGACACTTCTGTGGTCATGTGGCTGGCATAACTATACACTGAGGCACAGTGAAGTGGTACCTATTTATCTACTTGGATTTGCAGGCTTTCAAACTGCTAGGTGGGCGGGAACCAGGGTAAGTAATGGGAGCTCACCCGGTTGGGCAGTGCTCAAGTCTCTAACCTGGGCCGTCAGCTTTCCAACTGACAAGCTCAGTGTCTTTACCAATGAGCATTGTGTTCCCTCTATGAAATTATATACAAATTTATTTCAGTACATTTTAATTTTCTAAAATCTGTTTTTTTTAATCACCTCGGTTACCTAAGCGGCTCTCGTTATTTAGAGAGCAGTTTTGGCTACTCAAGTAGCCGATTCAGAGTGATTTGAGTTAAGATTCTGAGGATGCTGCTGTGCAAGATGGAACACAAATCCTAGGCTCATAGAAACTTCAGTTTAAGATATGGATTCTTTTCATTGAAATGATATCTAGCTATAAATGAATGAGAATGGTTCTGGCCATTTCATGTCTATTGCCCTTTGTCCCATCAGTGCCCCAGTAATTCTGACTCTTATATTTTCTATTCAGCCTAAACTATGGCATAGAATAGTTGTGAGGATCAAATGGGAGGATTTAGTTTTGATCAAAATGCAACTGAGTGTGGCTAGGTGACAAAGAGAGATTGGGAGGGCTTAAAAAAGATATTTAACAGCATGATCTATGCTATTCATCCCTGTTGAGAGAAAGGTCACATTTGCTGAGGTTTCTCGTGTTTTCTGATCCTGTGTAAATGCAGTGACCTCACCGATGTGCCGTGCTTCAGCTCTTTTAGTATCAGACTTGTATAGAACTGTACGTTTGGAAAATTCCAAGTACATAATTGAGTGGCAGGCCTTTGATCCATTAAAATCTTCTCAATTTACTGCCGGCTTGCCCGGGTGATCTATCACTGGCAAAAGTAGGAGTTCATGTGGAGTTATTTTCACTGTGCTGATACATAATGAGCAGATGCTGAGTTCAGTTAGCAATTGTTTTATAAGCATAGCCATTGTTGACAGCTGTAATTACTCAAGGGAATCCATTTACTGATCCCTTGTGTTTGTCTTATCAGTGTCATAAACCATCTCATTTAATGGGGAAAAACTGTGGAATTCAGGGGATAAATAAGACCAACAGTGAAAGATTTAGTGGGCTTATATGCAATTTTGGTTGACATCAGCCAAGTTTTTCACTTGCCAGATTTGCTTCCTCCCTCTGCTCTAAATTGCTGCAGAATAAAACCTTTGCCAAACAATTTTCTTTATCCTAGTCTGGTTAGACAGTTTTATTGAGACAACTAGTTAGACAGAGCAAGTATATTTCCAGTTATTTGTGCTCAACAGCGGAGGGAAAAGCAACAACTATAAGCAAAGATAAGAAAAATGAGGAAAAGATTAGGCTGAGACAACACCCAGTGGATTGACTTCAAGCTGAATTAACATCCCCAGTTCATCATAAATTATATTACCATTATATGTATAATGTAAACTGTACTGTAAACAATGACATTTAAAATTGAAGCTTATCCAAATTATAATTATAATAAGTAGTAACAATGGTGCTTAGGAATATCTGCAAGAAAAACCATTTGTCAGCAAGCAAGAACTGGTGAGACCACAAAAGAGGCAAAATAATAAAAATGAAGATGTTAAAGTACTCGGGGAATTTAGAATTCAAACCAATAAGCACCTGCCACTTAACAGCCCAGTTTTACCAATTGTCAATAGGAAAGACAAAAAACGTCAAGATAGTGGACATGGTAGTACCTGGAGACAGCTGAATAAAAGAATGAACTGGGGGGGAAAAGATGAAGTCTTGAAAATAGAATGACTGTGTCAAAAGAAAGCAGATACTACCAATAGTAGTAGGCACCTTGGGTGCAATGCCAAAACTTCTGGAGCACCACTTGAACATCATAGTAATTGACAATGTCGCCAACAGTCAATTACAAAAGGCAGCTATGCTTGAAAGATCTTGCATTATGTGATTATGCCTCTACATCATCAAAAAAACAATTGCACAAACTTGGGAAGGACTTAATAGATGTCAATTCCAGTCTAAACAACTTGCTGACTATACAACCAATCATTATCATCACCATCTCCTCCATGAATGCCCTTTATTATGGGGGAGGGAGTGTGATGATATTGAGAGCTATGCTGGCAGTTACATATTCTATCAGAAGGGTCATACATGCCAAAAAGCATTAGGGAATAACCAGATCAGGTTTATCCATCAAGCCATTTAGTTTGGTGAGAAAACAAAACAGTATCCTATACCAGGTCATTTGTTACCTGGGTCAACAGATTGTGTTGTATGTTTAAAACATACTTGGATTCACACATACACCATGTTGCTACATTGCAACATCCTAGCATCTTGGGAAGAACTCAATATGTATGTAGGTCAACGCTGGCTAAACAGCTAGGATGTGTGATTTCACATTGTTGTGCCTATAACAATAATAGAAATCAATAGTCAACTCAGTCAAGCGTTACTTGGAGCTGCTTACAACCTGCGACAATACTTTTAATGTCATTAAACAACAACACTTGTCTATTCCAGGTCTTTGATAGGTGGTGAGGGGCGAATAACATGGGTTTTGTTATTTGTTAATTAACATAGTTACCTTGTATTTTAATGTGATTTATTTTCTCTCTTTTAAAATGATGTTCTGATTTATTAGCTTTTAACATTCCTAAATTGATAAACAAGCTGGAGATTAGCTCCAGATAAGAAAAGTTTGTTAGTACAACCTGAGGCCTGGTTTATCTCTTTTGTGAACTCTAAGTAACCCTTTTCCTAACAATTACACCCCTTCTGACATCAGACCTCATTTTAATGAACATGTGTGATATTATGGGATGCAAATATGTAACATGTTTGGGTACATGTAACTGATTCCCTATGCAAAGGGGAGGTTACTTTTATTATGTCCCATCAACTTTCCTCTTGTATTTTCTTTTGCTGTGTTAACTATAAAAAGGAGGGAAACATGGGGCTTGATGTTCTATTTTCCTTTTACATAGAGAAACCCCTCTTTATTAAGGGACCTTAATAAGGTAAAGATTCCCCTCACACATATGTGCTAGTCATTCACAACTCTAGAGGGTGGTGCTCATCTCTGTTTCAAAGCTGAAGAGCCAGCGCTATCCGAAGATGTCTCCGTGGTCATGTGGCCAGCATGACTAAATGATGAAGGCGCACAGAATGCTGTTACCTTCCCACCAAAGGTGACTCCTATTTTTCTATTTGCATTTTTACATGCTTTCGAACTATTAGAATCACCGAAATGCTGACCTTTTTGATCAACAGGCTCAGCATTGTAGCCACTGAACCACCACATTCCTGAGGACCATAATAAGCTGCTTTGTGCAACCAGCCATAGTAATTTTGAATCTTGCTGCATGCATTTATTATGAGGGAAATATTTATAAAATTATACTGCTGCTCCATTTTAATCCAGAGATGTGAAATCTTAGCTCGAGATCATCACAGCTAAGCTCTCAGCATCAAAGGAGCACGATGTTTCCTTTGATTTTCATTACATGCAAATCCTATTTCTTTCTTTCTGCATGTAGTCATTTCCTGGTATATTGGAAAATGCAAATATTCACATCAACAAGGCTTTCTTTTCCTGTATTTTCCCCCTCCCTCTTCATTGTTTTTAAAGACGGGAAAATTCACAGTATTAAGAAAGAAATTATGTATAGATGGCAAGCTGACAACAGGCTTAGGTGGTATTTTTTGAAAGATAAGAGGATTATTTCTGTTTCTGGGGAAATCTAGTTAGATTTCAAAATAAACTGCATTTGGCACCAAAGAAATGGAATATTTTGAAGAGGGGAAAATATATAAGGTAAGCCTTATAAACCAAGATACTGAGCAGGTTTAGCAATCAAATTTGGGAAGTAGATTTGTGCCCCTCACAAATATCTTAATTGTATGGTAGCCAGAAACAAGTCTTTAGATATAATCTGTTTTTTTTTCTTTGGTTTTTAAAAGAGTAAAGAGGGGAAAAAAGCTTCAAAACTAAATCTGTTATATGTTTTTCTTGAAAGCTACTGCAGTAACAGGAACATTCTCTAGTGTCTTTTTGATGGAACTACACATTTAAAAGCAAGAATAAATGAACAAGCTTTTAAACTGATAGCTGGCAGGGCCTTTAGTGCTGTTTATTTATTCATTTACATTTTTTAAAAATATTCCAAAAGCTGAAGCTGCCTAGGTATGTTTACGATACAAGACCAGTTTTGATAAAAATGCATAGAATAAAATCAAATACGATGTAAAATAAAAACACCACATAAATTAGACAGGTTGATGATGCAAAACCTAAAACACTGGGAATTAAATGCAATTTTGATACAATTAAAAATCAGATTAGACATATGGGAAACTGGAAGAAAGATCTTTTTCACCTCGCAATGAAATTATGTTAATGTTGGTGCCATTAAGGCCATTCTAGGGAGGGAATTCCATGAATAGGATGCAATCTCATATAGAATAGAATAGACTAAACTAGACTAGACTAGACTAGACTAGACTAGACTAGAATAGAATAGAATAGAATAGAATAACAGTTGGAAGGAGCTTTGGAGGTCTTCTAGTCCAACCCCCTGCCTAGGCAGGAAACCCTACACTACTTCAGACAAATGGTTATCCAACATCTTCCTAAAACCTTCCAGTGTTGGGGCATTCACAACTTCTGAAGGCAAGCTGTTCCACTGATTAATTGTTCTAACTGTCAGGAAATTTCTCCTTAGTTCTAAATTGCTTCTCTCCTTGATTAATTTCCACCCATTCCTCCTTCTCCTGCCCTCGGGTGCTTTGGAGAATAGTTTGACTCCATCTTCTTTGTGGTAATCCCTGAGATTTTGGGACACTGCTATCATGTCTCTCATAGTCCTTATTTTCACTAAGCTAGACATCCCCAAGTCCTGCAACTGTTCTTCATATGTTTTAGCCTCCAGTCCCCTAATCATCTTTGTTGTTCTTCTCTGCACTCTTTCTAGAGTCTCCACATCTTTTTTACATTGTGGCAACCAAAACTGAATGCAGTATTCCAAGTGTGGCCTTATCAAGACATTATAAAGTGGTGTTAACACTTCACGTGATCTTGATTCTAGATTCTGTTTATGCAGCCTAGAACTGTTTTTGTCTGCCCCATCTTCACAGAACTGGTACATCCATATAAGAGAAGTAACTTGGCTCCAAAAAGCCTGGTTCCCAGCCATTTAAGGCTTTAAATGTCAAAAACAGGACTTTATTTACTTCCCAAAGCAGACCAGTAGTAATAGCAATAGCACTTAGACTTATATACTGCTTCACAGTGCTTTACAGCCCTCTCTAAGCAGTTTACAGAGTCAGCATATTGTCCCCAACAATCTGGGTTCTCATTTTACCCACCTTGGAAGGCTGCAAGGCTGAGTCAACCTTGAGTCTGGTGAGATTTGAACTGCAAAATTACAGGCAGCTGGCAGTCTGCAGAAGTAGCCTGCAGTACTGCACTCTAGCCACTGCACCACCATCGCTCAAGTAGTCAGATAGATCATGAGGGTTTGCCATGATAGGCTTATATGGCCAGACCCAATGAGCAGTCTAACCATTCTAGACTGTTTTTGAACTTCTGGACTATTGGTTTCAAAAGCAGCTTGCTGTTCAACACATTGCAGTAATGCAACTGGGAAGTTACACAGCATGAATAACTGTTAGATATTATCTGCTGAGATAATGTTGGTAAGTTGGTAAATCAGCAGAAGCTGATAAAAAGAATTTTATACCTGGGTCTCCAATGACAATGATGGATCTAAAAGTAGACCCAAACTATAAATCTGGTCCTTTAGAATGAATGTGGCTCTTTCCAAGACCAACAGTGCACACAGCTTCTCTGTACAGATGTATCACCCAAAACCAGTATCACCATCTTTTTGGGAGGAAGTCTCAATTTATGTGGTCCATTAACTTTGCTGAGTCCTGGTTCAGAAGACAAACTGCCTGAGATATTTTAGATGAAAAGGATAGATAGAGGTCATACTGATGACATCTCCATCTCTATTCTTCAATGCCCTCTCCCAAAGGTTTCATGTAGGCATTTAAAAAACATAGCCGAGAAAGTGCAACACTATATAACCCAATTGCCAGTAGGCAGAAAGATAATCTACAAGCACCATATCTTGCCAATAAGAGTGGAACCAGTGTAATACAAGATCTACATTCCATCTCTGACTACCTGTGCAGAAATAGACCATGACTGCTATATTAAAAGCCAATTAGGGCTTCAGAAGGACTAACAAGACTGTAGCCCACTTGGATGTTTTGGGCACAAGTAATCTTACAGGCCGAGGTGAAGAGACTTCTTGGATGAGAAGCAAAACGTCTTCAAAAGAAAAAGCAATATAGTCCAGTGGCCTCCTGAAAAAGTACTTTTGGGACAACCTGGATGACTGAGAATCCCTACAGATGTTTAGCTGTACAATTTGAGATGAACACCTTTTGAATGGTGTGAGAGTAAGAATGGATTTCCAGAGGGAAAAACTGCAGACTACAGGAACCAGGACCACTACTCAGGTGACCCAAAGGACATAGATAAACCTTCAAGTGCTTCAATGACCCTCTAAAAAAATGCAAATGACCAGCTATCTGCAAGGAATATAAATCCTTCCATTCCCGACTATTATATCAGAGCTGAAGAAGCTTCTTGAATGAGAGGCGAAATGTCTTCAAAAGAAAACCAAGGAAGTCCAGTTGCCTCTTGAAAAAGCACCTTCGGGACAACCATGACCTGGATGACTGAAAATCTCTACAGTCTCCAAGGTGGCTCCTGTTCTATAGGTAAACCTAAAACAACATTGAAAAGGATTTAGAAATCAGTTTTGGATAAAACTGGAATTGATTAGTCATCACCACAAAAGCACTTTGCTTAAGAAGGAAACACTGGAATGGATCCATGTTAAGAAGAATATCTGGCATAACCTGTTGACATGAGGAGGTCAAATAAGTCAAGTCAAATTTGCTGATCTTGTTGAAGCAGATTATACAAACGAATATCAAAATGATTACAACTTGATTAGTAGGAGACATACTACCCCCCCCTTCCTCAGTTACATCAACTCAAAACTTTCAATGCAGCGAGGACTGAACACAGTACACCGGCAGGAAGTCCCCGGCCTCTTTCATATGAAGCTTACCAGATGCTCAGTCATGTCCCTTCATTATCAAGGTTTCCACCTTCTTAACCTCCATCTCTTCCTACCTGCCTCCCAATCCCACGGGGGCTTCCTTTTCACTCTGCTGTACTGGTTCTTATTCTGTTAGTGGCCCCAAAAAAAGACAAAGACAGATTTTTGCCAGGAGCACATTTCCTTCCCTGGCCTTTGGGGAATTCATCTTCATATGCTCTGGATGGCCTTGAGCTAGGTGAGACAGATGCGATGAACATTACACTCATTATAAAGGAAAACACAGAGAGCTGGAGGGTGAAGCCAAAGAAGCATGAGAGCCAAAAGACCTCAGTCCAACTGCCAGAGATCGTGCAAGGCAGCTACCTCTCTTGGGAGCTTATCATCTGGTATATTCTCAGATATAGTGATGCTGCTTCATTTTAATGAAGGACTTTATAACATTCCTGGGCAGAAGAAGATGCTCTCTTCTTCCACTATTTAGCTTGGGAGCTGTTCAAGGCTCCATGCAGCTGCCTGAAGCAAATACAGCCTCAGATCTGCCTTAAACATCCACTGCTGTGGAAGTTCTGAACAAGCAAATATGGAAATGTCAGCAGAGGAACATCTAATTGCCTTCTGGAAAAAAAAAACCAGTTTGAAGTATAAACTGCTTTCTTGCACATAATTCTCTGAAAACCGTTAGAAAATAACCCTGCATTTATGCAGATACTTTAATCCCCTGTGACAGTCTGAGGCCATTTTTGCTACTTCTTTATTGAGAAGGAGAATGTTTTGCAATGAAGGTGAAGTTTGCATTATATTTTGGAAAAAGCATGATACACTATTACAGTGATGGCGAACCTATGGCACGCGTGCCACAGGTGGCACATGGAGCCATTTGTCAGGGCACACGAGGCGATGCCCTGTCAGCTGGCCAGTGCGCATGCCCCCGCTGGCCAGCTGAATTCGCCCTTTTTTGCATGCTTTTTTTACCCTCCCCAGGTTCCAAAGGCTTTATAGGAGCCTGGGGAGGGTGAAAAGAGCCTCCCCCGTCCCCGCCAGAGGCCCTCCGGAGGCTTCATGAGCTGCCTTGAAGCCTCCGAGCACACAAAATGCCGTGCCGCCGAAACCAGAAGTGACCTCCAATTTGCTTGAAGCGTAATTTTGAGTGCTCAGGGGCTTCAGGGAAGCCTCCTGAAAGTTGCTGAAGCCTCCGGAGGGTCTCCAGGGGGCAGGGGAGGCTGTGTTCGCCCTCCCCAGGCTTCTATAAAGCCTCTGGAGCCTGGGGAGGGCGAAAACAGCATGTAAAAAATGGGGGGCGCATCTGTAGTGCGCGCATGCACACTGGGGGGTGTCGCACATTGCATTATGGGTGCGGCACGCCCAGACATGACTCCCCCTGCACTCCCCCCCTTATGGCACGCGAGCCTAAAAAGGTTCTCCATCCCTGCACTATTACATTGCAACGACCTTCTGTGGACATTGTAGGAAATGAACTGCTTATGAAATATAATATTATTACCTCCTCCTCCTCCTTTTAATTTCAAAAAAAGAGTAGGGATACAGACTTAATACAGAAGGCAGACTTAGTCCATCTCTTTCTTTCTTTTCCTGAAAATTCTGTTTTGTGGCATTTTCTTGCAAATGTTACAGGTAAAATAATGGTTGCTTTCTATGCCTCTTTTTCATGTGACTTGTCTCATACACGTATTGGTAAACATGGAATTATGGGCATATTCTTTGCTGTAAGATACATATTCCAAACTTCAATCTTGGGCCTCATGAATGTATATAACCAATCAAAGTAAATTCACAGTTCCTGGAATACTAAAATATATCAAAACATTTGTGACACTTTTGTTTAGAAAGTTTTGAAACATGAAGTAAATGCCTCACAATCATTTTTTTCCCTAAAAATGAAAAGTAGTCAAGCATAGTTTTAAAAGCAATAAATTGCTCAGTCTGTTTGCTGTTCTCTTATTTTTATCAGCAGGAACATGAGCATACTTCACAGGACATCCGTAGGAATTGTATAGACATACTGGAGTGTAAAGGTAGTTAACATTTTTCTAGATTTTCTGTATTTTTTTAAAAAATATAATAAAATTACCATAACATGAAAAATTAAGGTATCTATACTTAATTGATTGGCATATATCTCTGTGAGATATATGCCAATATATGCTGGAGAAGACGCCTACGAGTCCCTGGGACTGCAAGGCGATCAAACCAGTCAGTCCTAGAGGAGATCAACCCTGACTGATCTTTAGAAGGCCAGATCCTGAAGATGAAACTCAAATATTTTGGCCACCTAATGAGAAGGAAGGACTCACTAGAGAAGAACAGAATGCTGGGAAAGATGGAGGGCAAAGAAGAATGGGATGACAGAGAATGAGGCGGCTGGATGGAGTCACTGAAGCAATAGGCATGTACTTAAATAGACTCCAGAGGATGGTAGAGGACAGGAAAGCCTGGAGGAACATTCTCCATGGGGGTCGCGATGGGTCAGACATGACTTCACAACCAACAACAACAACATCATTAACACTTAGAGCCTGGGAAGTGACTTCCATTCTTGAAGCAGTATCAAGTGTGTGACATTGACAAAGAAATTAAAACTAATTATTTCATTCACTTCACTTATAAAGATAAGCAGAAAATGAAATAAATTCTGAACAAGATCGATATCTGTAATTCATTTATGGAACATAAATCAGGTAGCAGAACCCTGCCAACTCTGACTGACACTACCTTCCTAAAACCTAAGCAGAACTAAACTTAGTTCTAAGGAAATATCATAAAATTGTAGGGATCTGGCTAGAATAGAAGTTTATATCCCTTATAACAGCAGTCACCAACTGGTGGTCCATGTACCACTGGTGCTCCCTGATAAAATTTTGGTGGTCCCCAGAAAAATCTTAGCATTTTTGCATTTTTTATATTGCACTAAATCAAGGATCCTCAAACTATGCCCCCTGGGCTGGATATGGCTGGATAAAGAAGCAATTACTCCTGCTTGCTGATGGGTTGGGGTCATTCAGGCACTTAGCTTGGCTGCCTATTTAGTAGCTCTAGCCCTTCCCTCCTTCCCTTGGAGTCCAGCGCTTCAGTGAGCAGTGGATGAAACTTTGGCTGGGCTCCTCAAAAGACAGTTTGCAAGGGCACTGATCTAGCACCCAGGCTGGCTATAAAACAAACATTCATTCTTGGCCATATTTGATTCCTAGCTGTAATGGATAGCAAAATTAGGGTTGACACTGGGCGCTTCTCTCCGCTAACAGGTGACCAAGCTCAGTGCCTGAAGGACCCCATCCCATCACTAATTCATATTAGTGGTCCACGGGATTTAAAATTATGGAGTTTGTGGTCACTGAGGTCCAAAAGATTGGTGACCCCTGCCTTATGATGCTGGGGGCAAATGATTTCTGAATGAAGACCAAGAAGACCATCAAAATGGCAAATGATTTTCGTCCATCAAATCCAAGGAGTAAAACTCAACTTGAAGGATAAATAAAGGACTCCTTTATATTATAACCCATATTCTTCAGCCAAGCTGTAAACATGGAATTCAACAAATCAGAAAACAAGGAACAGAAAAACAGCTGTGCTCAAGAAAAATGTATGTTGTGTTTGATAGAAAGTTGTGGAAATGCCTGCATAGGTCATAGGAAAATCAGAGTAGAGTGAAGAAACATTATCAGAATAAAACACATTTCAAAAAATGAAAGAACAGATTTGAAACACCAGCTTTGGAGAAACCAAAATGTAAATAAATTTCTTGCTAATTATATTAAATCAACACAATAATGTTTATTTTCTGACTTAATCATTATAAATGCATTTTGTTGGCATGCAGTTATAAAAACTGTTTAATGTAAGGTGTTAATTAAAGTGAAAGTCCTTAAGGTAAAAGAAGTTGTGTATATGTTTAGCATGTAACCAAGTTTAGTTCTCCTATAAATCTTGAGTCAAAATATATATATATATTTTAACCAGGCTCGCTTAAGTCCATTCATTTTCATGGCAGATTATTTTTTCATATTTTTCTCTCTAAGGAAATGTGAAACAATACTTTCTATACATTTATTACATTAGAGGGTGGCATTCCAGTTTATAATAGCAACTAATTAATTATTCTTTTCAACTTAATGGAATGTTGGAAATAACAGAATAATAGACTTGGAAGAGACTTTGGAACAGGGGTGGGCTGCTATGGGTTGGCCTAGGTTTGGGAGGACCAGTAGCTAACATTATGGCCAGTTTGGAGAACCTCCAAATCCCACCCCTGGCTGGCCCCTCCCACCACTCCCCGCCTCTTCAACCCTAGCCCTCCCCTCCCCTCCCAAGAGTCTCCATGCAGCACATTTTGGATGTGGGGAAGGGAAAAAACAGACTTCCAAGAAGTTCCAGAAGGCTAGAAACAGACCCATTTCCAGCCTCTGGAAGGCTTCTGGAGCCTGAAAGAAACAGTTTTCACCCTCCCAGAGGCTTGAGGAAAGCCTCCAGAGCCTGGGTAAGGCAAAAACTCCCCTTCACGCCAAGGTGCAGGAGGCCAACTAAGTCACACCCACCATGGCCATGCTCACCCAGCACCCAAATAGAGAACCCATTGCTGAAATTTTTGAACTCCAGCCCTGCTTTGGAGGTCTTCTAGTCCAATCCCCTGCTCAAACAGGAGACTCTCTACCATTCTGGATAAATGGCCAATCTCTTCTTAAAAACCTCCAGTGATGGAACACATACAATTTCTGAAGGCAAGCCTTTCCACTGATTAATTGTTCTCAAAATGAGGAGAAAAGTTCTCCTCATTTCTAGCTTGGATCTCTCCTTGATAGGTTTCCATCTATTACTTCTTGTACCAAAGCACCTTCCCTTAGGCGCTTTGGCGAATACAATGATCCTCTCATTTGTGTGATAATCCCTCAAATATTGGAAGACTGCTATCAGGTCATCCCAATTCTTTCTCTTGGTTAGACTAGACATTCTCAGATCTTGCAACTGCTCATCCTATGTTTTAACGTTCATCTCCCTAATCATCTTTGTCACTCTTCTCTGCACTCTTTCTAGAATCTCAACATATAATTTAGGCAAAGTATGATGAATTCAATACATTTATTAAAATAAACCGAATTAAATAAATTAGGCAAATTATATCTGTCCACCTTTCTCCCTGCAGGATAGGTTTCAAAAAAACAGAACAGAACTGGACCAAATTTCCTGGAGGAGGAGATGCTGGCAAAAAAATTAAAATGATTACCGTATTTTTCAGAGTATAAGACACACCTTTATTTCTTCAAAAAGAGGCTGGGTGCATCTTATACATCGAATATAGCATTTTTGGCCAGCTGAAACCCCACCCCCTTCACCAAAATGCCCGTGTCTAGCCTTGTGGAGGCTTTCAGAGAGCCCCTGGGGGCTGGGGAGGGCAGAAACAAGCAAAAATGGGCTGTATTTTGCTCCCCCCAGCCCCCAGCAGCACTCTATAAGCCTCCATAAGGCTAGCGATGCCTTTTATATGAAAAAAAAGGTCCATTTTTGCAAAATTGGGCCGTTTTGGGGAGGTTTGCAGAGTGCAAAAAGGGTTTTTTTCCCCCTTTTGGAAAGCTCTTTAACTGATTGATGATAATTACATGCATCAAATGCTGTGCCAGCAGGAACAGTTAGGTTCTGCAGTTTGTCAGTGATTTCCTTCTCCAGCACATGGATAAGCACACCTGGAAACATCTACCTACCTACCTACTCTCTCTCTCTCTCTCCCTACCTATCTACTGTATTTCTCTCTCTCTCTCTCTTTCTCTCTCTCCCTTTACCTCTACCTACCTACCTACTATATTTCCCCCCCTCTCCCTCTAGCTACCTACCTACTTACTCTCTCTCTCTCTCCCTACCTACCTACTATCACTCTCTCTCTCTCTCTCTCTCTTCATCCCTTTATCTACCTACCTACCTACTCTCTCTCCCAATCTACCTACTGTATTTTTCTCTCTCTCTCCCTCTATCTACATTTTTTTTAAATTTGCCTCTCCAAAACTTGGTGTGTCTTATACTTCGGTGTGTCTTATACTCCAAAAAATATGATAAATTTAAAAACAAGTAGACTGAATTGGGACTGAAGACAAGGGGAAAAAACCCTGAAAAATTGGCCCAAACACTTCTGTGGAAGTTACAGATGGGCAATCATCTGGAATTTTGCTGAGTCCTCCATTTTCAGTTCTCCTCCTTTTCATACTGTTCACCTGACCCAGAACAGAACTATTATTAGAGACTAGGAAATCATTCCAGGAAGATGGCCTGCGTGCTTGCCTATCTCACTGACATTAGAATTAGCAATTACTTTTCAGCTAATAAGATGAAACAAAAATGTGAGTCGTGTTTGGAAAATGAAAACATGTAAACAGTTCCATGGAACTGATTTGGAAAAACAAAAACCGAAACACCCGTTAAGAATTGAAAAGCTTTCTATAGGAAAAGGTTAAAGCTTGAAGATTTAGAATATATTTTCTTTCAGATCCAAGCTATTAAGAGATTTATAATATTGTAAATTGTTTTGGAGAAAATTGTTAGAGAAAATATCCAGACTTTCATATAAAGAGTAGCTCGATTTGTATGAAAATATTGACAAGTGGCAGATTCAGAACATACAAATTATTTGATAATATAATTGAATCACTGTTTATAAAGCAGGTTATTATGGCTGAGCAAATACTTTGAATAATGCACAGAAGCATTCATAAAGCAGTTAGTTTGAATAATTAATGCAGCCACATTTTTCCCAAGCTGACACAACTGCTTTGGAAGCTTTTTTCAGTGGTCTCCCCATATTTATGGACATTAGCTTTGTTTTGCAATTTCCAAAGCACCTTTTCCAAAGGATTTGTACTGTTCTGACTTAGGCTTCCTTAACAAGCATGAAACACAGTCTGGATCCCGGCAAAACCTTTTTTTTTATTTACACGACTGTGAATTCCTTTCATTCACAGTCAGCAAAGCTTGGTAAACAGTCTTTCTGAGGAATATTTATCAGCACAAACCTTATCTCGCTTGGCGAGCTGCCAGATAACTACCATGTTTCCCCGAAAATAAGACAGTGTCTTTTTTTCTTTTGACCCCTGAAATAAGCGCTTGGCCTTATTTTCAGGGAGATCTCATTATTTTTGAGGTTCAGGAGGTGACGAGCATGGTCACCTCATGGCTGCTGCTGTGCTGCAATATTTTCAGGAAGGGCTTATTTTCAGGGGAGGGCTTATTTTAGTGTGTGCACCCAAAAGCCCAATTGGGCTTATTATCTGGGGAGGTCTTATTTTCAGGGAAACAGGGTAGTTTCCAAATGCAGGGAAAGGCAACACTTTGCATAGAGTCTTTTATAATCACAAGCCGAATTTTCCTCTCTTGAAACAAATTGTTTACTGCAAAAGTCCACTCCCCCTTTGCTCTTCTTTTGTTTCCTAGGGGAGGGAGCCAATCACCTCCAAGGTGTGGCTTTATTCCCAAGTCAACCCTGCTTTCTTAGTTGTTCTTGTCTTCTGGCAGCTCTGTGCATGCACACACTGGGAACAGGCTCCAGCTGTTCCTCTGCCTAACTGCTGTCTAGCTCCCCCCTCCGCCTCCAATGCAGAGCCCTTGTCTGAGCTTTCCTCAGCACTCAGGACTGACCCATGTTCCTCCCCCACTGGCAGGCCACAACATGTACAGTCTTGCTTTTCTTAAAGAGATGGGTATCAGCTACATCAGGGGTCTCCAACCTTTGCAACTTTAAGTCTGAAGGACTTCAGCTCCCAGACTTCTCCAGCCAGCTTTGCTGGCTGGAGAAGTCTGGGAGCTGAAGCCCGTCAGACTTAAAGTTGCAAAGGTTGGAGACCTCTGAGCTACATGATTTTTTTTTAAATTTACATCTTAAAAGTGAAGATCTGTTTCAGAGAAAGATGTTAATCTGGAGAAGGAAGACTTTGGTGTCCTTCAGGAAGGCAACAGATGTTGTGAAATAGACATTACATTGTAAAATGCTCTAATGCATAAAAGCACTTGGGTGTAATGTCATGATGCAAATAATAGAGGGGTAGAACTTGTTATATCACAACATAAGTTTGGCCTTTTGACACAGTCAACATTTAGCAGCAGACGCCAATGGAGAAGAGAGAGCATATTCACACTTTATAAAAGTAAAATTTCAAACTTACTACTTACTAATGTTGGAAATTATCAAACAGTGCCTGTTTTATTGTTTCCCACAGTTTGAGGAAACATGTGGATAAGGCAGGTTTTGGGGTGCTAATATCTAGACAAAGAAGGTATGTTTTATTTAATGCCTTAAATCAGGGGTTTTTTTTTAAATAGAGGAATTGGCCATATATGCCTTCTAATGACTTTGTAGAATTGGATAAAATTGGCAAGCACCAATTTATGAAACGTATCAATTTTTGCAAGCTCAGAGTTCCTCAATCGTTCTGGCTTTGCAGACTGGCTGTTCTGACCCAGCTCCCCAAACACAACAAATCCTCTGACATGAACTGAAAATATTCCATTATTGGGCAAAAAAGTTTATATCACAGGCTAACAAGTTGGTCTGGCTAGAATATGAATAGTTGTCTGCCACACCTATTCATGTCTGCCCCCTGCCTTTTATCGCTAGAGCTAGGGTGGCCCCTGTTAGCAATGGTGGCTCTTCATTCCCCAGGATCGGCTCATGGATTTCCTCTCTTCTTTTCTCCTTTCTGAGCAGTGGCATATCAGGCACTGGACCCAGCTGTTCCTCTACTTCTTCATCAACCACCTCCAGATGTGGGAACTGTTGACTCTCCAGCTGAGGGCTGATGGATGGGCCAGCCTCTGCTCCCCTTCCTCTGCCTGTTTTTCTCTCTCTCTGGCAGCTCCACTCCCAGGTTGCCCTGATGCTCTCCCATGCCATCAATGCCTCCTCTGATTTGGCTGCTGAAGGGACTGGTGGATGGCAGGCCACAACACTAGCAGGCGCTAGAGAGGGAACAGTTCCATGCAAACAGTGGGGAAGCCCACACAGTGCCAGCTCCATTTGTGCAAGTGGCGGGCACCCACGCCTGGTTCCAAATGACTCAAGGCTTGGGAGTGGGCTGCGGCCTGAAGGTTGGGGACCCCTACAGTAGCTGCTTAGATATTTTGAAGTCCAGAGCTTTTATCAGGGGAATTTCCACGTTCCATCAGCAATGATCAAATGTTGGGAACGTAGCAGCATTCATATACCTGGAAGTGAAAGACATCATTTGAGTGATGTTGACAGGTGCATTAAGTTACCTCTCTCAACTTGAGCATAACTAATTACACAGAGAAATATGTGTTACTTTCTTGGCAATAATAAAGAAGTGTCCTTTTTCAGCATGTGCTTTTTTTCTTCTATAATTCTAGCTTTGTTACAGCACTGGGATAGATTTAGTAGTAGTCTCTCCTCCAGATATTAATCATGTCCAACCCTGCTTAGCTTTTTGAAGATGAGATATGGTTGGCTATGCATTGCAACCTGATGCCAGCAGGAACATTAGGAGAAAGAGCAGGATTAAAGGGAATGCTTACCCAAGGTGGAATCAAAAGCAACCCATCAACTCACAAAGTCTATGATCGCTAAGCTTTTCATGAACCTGTTTCTGGACACAATCCAACATGCTAGAATGAAGAATCTTACTTCTTGTCTATACTGTGATAAACTTTTTGTTTGGTTGTCTCAAGTGGTGAGGTGAAAGGAACTAATAAATACAGCCAACTGTAGTTGAAACCATCAATGGTATGCTTTTTTAAAAAATCCTCATTTATTTGAAAGATCTTTTGCTGTTCCACAACATACAAATGACTTTCTGTAATTCACTTGATTTTTGAAAAGTCTTTTCATAAATCTAGCCTCTACAATAAAGCAGAACTTTTTAACAGAAATCACATGATCTTGTACTAGCAAAGACAGCCCAGTGTCTAGCTGGCAAATCTACAAACATTTGAAAAGCAGGCATTAATTATCAAAAATACATTGGGCAGTGCTTCCACTTTATTAAAAACACTTTAAAGCAATGGACAATTTATGTTCATGGCAATTTAAAGCCTTAAAGCCAATTTAATAGCACAGTTGCAATATGTTCTTTTAGTTTATGCCTCTGATGATTATCGCCAATCAGAGTCTAAATTTTTGTAATTTTTTTCCCTTGGATATGTGCTTAGTGCCATTTTACATTTATAAATTTTGTTATGGACAATAGCTACACTTTTGAAATCCTTGGATAAAACTATTATTTTAGCTACCTAGACCAGGGGTCTGCAAAGTCGGCTCTTTTAAGACTGGTGGACTTCAACTCCCAGAGTTCCCCAGCCAGCATAGCTGGCTGGGGAATTCTGGGAGTTGAAGTCCACCAGTCTTAAAAGAGCCGACTTTGCAGACCCCTGACCTAGACTAATCCTAATACAGTTGGTTGAAACAAAGCTTGTGCTATATCCTTCACATTTAGATCTTAGCAGCCAGGACTCTACAAGCATGACTTCGCTATTATGGCAGGAGAAACATTAAGTTAGTGGAACACATATTATTGTGTTGTTCCTACTATGGAGAAATAGGGTATGCTTATACCAAGCATATCATTAGAAATGTGTTAAATTGGGTTTGTTTCACAAAATTTGCTGTACAGACCATTGTGTAAGCAGTTGGCTGTTTCTTACAGTGTAACCAAAGATTGTGTGTCAATGAATCTTTATAAAAACATTTAGTCAACCCCTTGGAAACATACAATACTTTATTTTTTATTTTATTAAATTTATACCCCGCCCTTCTCCTTGTTAGGACCCAGGACGGTGCACAGGCATTATTAAAACCACAAAATACAATATCAATTAAAATATATTAAATTAATAGACCCGTGCTAAAACCCATGTTAAAACCATACCAAATTAATTTATTTTTAAAAAGTCAGAAGTAGGGGCTATCCTAGGCCGGTTTGTTGGAATAGATACGTCTTAAGACGTTGGCGGAAGAGGCGGAGGTCCGAGATCGGGAGATGCGGAGGTCGGGGGTAGGTCGTTCAGGCCCCGAGCCATGGAGCGATTTAAAGATGGTCGTCAATACCTTGAAGCGCACTCGAAAGGCCACAGGCAGTCAGTGCAGTTCGCGCAGGAGAGGTGTTACGTGGGTTTGCCTTGAGGCACCCATAATCACCCGCGCGGCCACATTCTGTACTAACTGTAGCTTTCGAGTGCACCTCAAGGGGAGCCCCATGTAGAGAGCATTACAGTAATCCAGCCGGGATGTCACAAGGGCTTGAGTGACTATGTGAAGGGCTCCCCGGTCCAGTAAGGGGCGCAACTGGCGTATCAGGTGTACCTGATAGAATGCCCCCCTGGCCACGGCCATCACATGGTCCTCCATGGACAGCCGGGAATCCAGGAGGACGCCCAAGTTGCGCGCCCTCTCCATGGGGGCCAGTTGTTCGCCCCCAATGGCCAGTGTTGGACTTATCTGGCTGAACGGGGGTGCCGGAAACCACAGCCACTCGGTCTTGGATGGGTTGAGTTTGAGTTTGTTACCCATCCAGATCCGTACGGCCTCCAGACACCGGGACAGCACCTCGACGGCATCGTTGGGGTGGTTTGGGGTGGATATGTACAACTGAGTGTCATCAGCGTACAGATGGTATTCCACCCCAAAACCACGGATGATCTTGCCCAGAGACTTCCTGTAGGTGTTAAACAGGAGTGGGGAGAGGACCGACCCCTGAGGGACCCCACATGTGAGTGGCCTCGGGGATGACTTCTGCCCTCCTGCCAACACCCATTGCGACCGATCAGAGAGGTAGGACGAGAACCACCGTAAGACGGTGCCTCTCAGCCCCAACCCCCCCAATCGGTGCAATAAGATACCATGGTCGATGGTATCAAAAGCCGCTGAGAGGTCTAATAGGACAAGGATAGAGGAACAACCTCTATCCCGTGCCCTCCAGAGATCATCCACCAATGCGACCAATGCCGTTTCGGTGCTGTGACTGGGCCGGAAGCCAGACTGGCGCGGGTCTAGATAATCAACTTCCTCCAGATGTCGGGGAAACTGTTGAGCCACCACACTCTCAACAACCTTCACTTAAAAGTGAAGGTTGGAGACGGGACAATAGTTCTCTAATAAAGCTGGATCCAGGGATGGTTTCTTGAGGAGGGGCCTCACCACCGCCTCTTTCAAAACGGTGGGCAAGTACCCCTCACTCAGAGATGAATTCACAATGCCCTGGAGCCAGCCTCGTGTCACCTCCCAGAATGCCAGTACAAGCCAGGAGGGGCACGGGTCCAATAAACATGTGGTAGCTCTAAGGTTCCTCCGCAACCTGTCCATATCCTTGGTAGTAACAAAGTCGAACTTCTCCCAAGGTGTAATCTCAAGACCAGCACTGACGCCTCGACTGGACCACTAGTGGAGGGCAACTCGTTCCGAATCTGAGTGATTTTGTCCTGCAGAAATACTCCAAATTCCTCTGCTCGACCCTGCAGAGGGGCTTCCCGCGGCCTCAGATGAAGGAGGGAGCAGGTCACCTCAAACAGGGCGGCAGGGCGGTTTTCCGCGGACGCGATAAGAGTGGCGCAATACTCACGTTTGGCCACTCTTAGCGCCACTAAGTAAGTCCTAATATGGTCTCTTACTAGTGTTCGGTCAGCTTCGGATCGAGAAGATCTCCACCTACTCTCTAGGCGTCTCTTGCGGCGTTTCATCTCCCGAAGCTCCTCGGTAAACCAAGGAGCCTGGGTGACTCGGCGCCGCATGAGAGGCCGCAAGGGCGCGACTCGGTCCAAGGCCCCCGTGGCCGCACTATACCATGCGGCCACTAGATCCTCAGTCGAGCCGCGGTGCAGGGACACAGGTACTGGCCCAAGCTCCCTCTGGAACCTTTCGGGTCCATCAGACGCCTGGGGCGGAACCAACTCGGTGTCTCCGGTTGCAGAGTTGGAAGGGACCTTGTAGGTCTTCTAGTCCAACCCCCTGCGTGGGCAGGAACCTTATACCATTTCAGACAAATGGCTATCTAACATCTTCTTAAAGATTTCCAGGGTTGGGGCATTCACAACTTCTGGAGGCAAGCTGTTCCAGACAAGCTGTTACAGTATGTGTTTAACATCCGCTGAGTAAGTTGTTTAACTTTTAGAAATACATAATTCACTGCAGCTGGTAGAATTAGAATTAAGACACATTTAGTACCACAGTATGGAAAATGTTAGTACTTAGGCTATTTTAGATGTCTTATTGTTATTCCCTATACCATTAATGTGTAATTTAATAATGTATTATTCTCATTCTTTTTGGTTGAATGAGCTTCTAAAAATATATTATCCTAATGATGACCAGTATACATTTGTTTAATTTCCTTTCATTAGAAAGGCTTACAATAAATTAATATTTTAATAGTCCAATAATTTGTGTCCTTTTCCTCAATTTTATTTCTCAAATGCTATGGATGTTGCCCTTTGGTCATTGGTGCATAATCACAATTTTCTAAATACTTCATGAAAAATAAAACTGCTTCTAGGAAGCTGAAAAGTACTAAAATAAAGTTCCAACATAATATTTCACCATGTCTGAACTTTACACCTTGGTAGATGTTCACATTTCATCAAACCTTCAAAGATATTTGAAGTATAATGAGAACCTGCTTTTGCAGCCCTATACATTTGCTGAGTGTACAAAGCTGTCAAAGTCTACAAATTTCCAGCCCTATGAATAGAATGAACTTTTGCTGATGCAGTATATGTATTGTATCTATTTGAATATAAAGGACTGCTAGTCTAATTCGGTTCTTTTTACAGGTATTGTGTCACCAACAAATATAGCTAAGAAATACATTAAAAATAACACAATGAAAACTTATTTCATATGAAAAAAATGACTTTTTGGAAGGGGTTCATCTTTTTACAACCATGACTAAGATGATTTCAACTATTATAGGTCACTAGAAGATGTATTGCTTTTTAATTCATGATTAGATTCATAAATTGGCTCACTAGGGCTACTGTGAAACTTTTAAATACTTCCTAATTCCATGAAGAAGTTTGTGAAGCATGAAATATAAGGCCTTTGTTTACATTTTAATTCACTGTGTTAAGACGATACTGCTAATGGTACTGTGTGTGGGGAAATATTAACTTTTTCCATCTCAATATTCCAAGAGGCTGTCACAAGAAACTCATTTATCACTATCAATGACACTTCAATAATGCCTATATGAAATAAATCATCTCATATCTTCTCTTCAAAAAATGGCGGCACTGGCATACCAAACCTGTTATGGATCCATTTTCTCATTATCTGGGAGAAGGTGACATATATAAACTGGCAGAATTTGAAGACACAATTTGAGGATCAAAAATAGGCAATTTCTGTCTATCTCTCTTCCACCGCCTCCTCATTTTTAATTTGATTAAATTCCTAATATTAATTATTTAAATATATGTATGTGTATATACCCACACAAACACACACACACACACACACACACACAATCAAGTTCTTCACACTATTTAGTATTATGGAAAGACCAATCCTCAAACAAGCCACCTAGCACCATACTTCATGAAGGATTCAAACAAATTGGAAGAGGTTCAAAGAAAGTCAAGTGAGATTATCAGTGAACTGAAAATGAAGTGTGATATTAAAGGTGATATTAAGAAAGCTAGACAGATGTGCCCTTGAGAAAGAAGAAGAGACAGAGAGAGAGAGTAATATCATACTATCCTTCAAATAACTAAAGAGCTTTCAAACAGAAAAAAAGACTTTGTCATCTCAGAGTGTAGGATGTAGAATAATGGTCAAACATTATAGGAAAAAGTTTCTAATTCAACATTAGGAGAAATCACTCCCAAACAATAAAAACAGCTTTTAACAATTGAGTGGATTCATTACGCATACACACACACACACACACACACACACACACACACACACACACGTATATCATCTGTTAAGGCAGTTCTGACAAGAAGCACAAACCATGAGTATGCTACCTTTATTGCAGGAAACTTGCAAACCTGAAAGGACTATTTTTATGCCTCTCTTCTAAGATACTTTCTTAGCCCTTTCAAGGCTTCAGCTCTTCTTGTTATTCAGAGAGAGAGAGGGTGGGAGGGAGGGAGGGAAAGAGAGAGAGAGAGAGAAGAGAGAGAGAGAGAGAGAGAGAGAGAGAGAGAGAGAGAGAGAGAGAGAGAGAGAGAGAGAGAGAGAGAGAGAGAGAGAGAGAGAGAGAGAGAGTTTAAAGAAAGGATTATGTTATGTTCAAGCAGAGTTTGGTCAACTGAATTGGAAGATACGTGTGATTTTGAAAATGGATTAAGAAACATCAGTTACCTGCTGACAGCACTACTAGCTAAAAATGCAAATGATCTGGAAGCTTTGATAATGAATATCAAGGAGTACAGTGAAAAAAAATGGTTGTAAAATTAAATATAAAGACCAAACTAACAAGAAAAAAATACAGCAATCACCCTTAGAAGTGACAATGGAGATATCAAAGTAGTGGGTACTTTCTGCCTTTTAGGACTGACTATCAACAGTAAAAGAACAAGCATCAGGAAACACACCACAGACTAGCACTTGGTATAGTAGAACTGAAGCTTTGAAAAAGATACTATGATGCTTTGATATGTCTCAATCTCCAAAGATTGGAATCATGCAGGGAGTAGTTTTACCAGTAGCACTCTATGGAAGTGAAGTTTGCACTTTGAAGAAACTGGATAGAAAGAATAGTGATGCTTTTGAACTTTTTTTAAAACTAGAAGTCTCCTGAGAATACCATGGGTAGCCAAGAAAACAAGCAAAGGGATCATCAAACAAATCAATTCAGAATTCTCAGTGGAGGCACAATGACTAAGGTAGAATTATCATATTTTGGACACATTGTGCAAAAACCAGTACTGTAATGGTACACGTTAAAAAATGAGCAGTAAGTAAGCACATATATCCATAAATGAGCCCACTAAAACAATAAAATCTAATAATAAATTTGATCTAAAAACAGTATTTTTAGTCTGGACTATTGTAACGCTCTCTACATGGGGCTGCCCTTGAGATGCACCCAGAGGCTCCAGTTAATTCAGAATGTGGCCGTGCGGGGGATTCTGGGAGTCTCAAGATTCTCCCATGTAACACCTCTCCTGCGCGAGCTGCACTGGCTCCCTGTGGCCTTCCGGGTGCGCTTCAAGGTACTAGTCAATGCCGGCTGGCGACTCTCAGGGGAAGAGCCTTCTCTGTGGCAGGCCCCGCCCTCTGGAATGACCTGCCCCCTGACCTTCGTACAATCATGGACCTACGCCTCTTTCACCGGACATTAAAAACATAATTTTTCATGTGGCCGGCCTGGCATAGTTTTTATTATTGATTTTTAGTCTGGTTTTAATTATGAATTTTAGCACGGGTCCCAACATTTAATTTATGGACAGATTAATTTAATGGAGGATATGGACAGGTTACGTGGGCGACTGCGAGCCACCACATGTTTATTGGACCCGTGTCCCTCCTGGCTTGTACTGGCATCCTGGGAGGTGACACGAGGCTGGCTCCAAGAGGTTGTCAACGCCTCCTTGAGTGAGGGTTCCTTGCCTGCTTCCCTAAAAGAGGCTATGGTGAGGCCCCTCCTTAAGAAGCCCTCTTTGGACCCAGCTCTTTTAAACAACTATCGTCCAGTCTCCAACCTTCCCTTTTTGGCGAAGGTTGTCGAGAGTGTGGTGGCACAACAGTTTCCCCGTCACCTGGAGGAAGTTGATTATCTAGATCCGCGCCAGTCCGGCTTTCGGCCCGGGCACAGCACTGAGACGGCATTGGTCGCGTTGGTCGATGATGTCTGGAGGGCCAGAGATGGGGGTTGTTCCTCCGTCCTGGTCCTATTAGACCTCTCGGCGGCTTTCGATACCATCGACCATGGTATCCTATTGCATTGGCTGGGGGGGTTGGGAGTGGGAGGCACCGTTTTACGGTGGTTCTCCTCCTACCTCTCTGGCCGATCACAATTTGTGTTGGCAGGAGAGCAGAGGTCGACCTCGAGACCCCTCACATGTGGGGTGCCTCAGGGGTCGGTCCTCTCGCCTCTCCTGTTTAACACATATATGAAGCCGCTGGGTGAGATCATCCGTGGTTTTGGGGTAGAGTACCATCTATACGCTGACGACACCCAGCTGTATATTTCTACCCCAAACCACCCCAACGATGCCATAGCGATGATGTGCCAGTGCCTGGAAGCCGTGCGGGTCTGGATGGGAAGTAACGGACTCAGGCTCAACCCGACCAAGACCGAGTGGCTGTGGTTTCCGGCTGCCCGATTCAACCAGCTCACTCCATCGCTGGCCATAGGGGACGAACATCTTGCCCCTGTGGATGGGGCGCGCAATTTGGGTGTCCTCCTGGATGCCCGGCTGTCCATGGAAGATCAAGTGACAGCCGTGGCCAGGAGGGCGTTTTACCAGGTTCGCCTGGTTCGCCAATTGCGCCCCCTATTGGATCGGGACGCCCTTCGCACAGTCACTCATGCGCTCGTGACATCCCGACTGGACTATTGCAACTCTCTCTACATGGGGCTCCCCTTGAGGTGCACCCGGAGACTTCAGCTAGTCCAGAATGCAGCCGCGCGAGCAATTATGGGAACCGCTAGGTTTACCCATGTAACACCACTCTTGCGCGAGCTGCACTGGCTACCTGTTGTCTTCCGGGTGCGCTTCAAGGTGTTAGTTATCATCTTTAAAGCGCTCCATGGCTCGGGACCTAGCTATCTGCGGGATCGGATCCTGCCTCATACATCCTCACGGCCGATTCGCTCCCACAGAGAGGGACTTCTCCGGGTGCCGTCCACTAGACTCTGTCAGCGGGCGACGCCCAGGGGAAGGGCTCTCTCTGTGGCGGGCCCGGCCCTCTGGAACGACCTTCCCCCCGACATTAGGACGACCACGGACCTCCGCTCCTTCCGTCTCAAATTAAAAACGCATTTCTTCTGTCTGGCCGGCCTAGGATAGTCTCTCTGTCTTTGGGGTTTTATTGGGGTTTTATAGTATAGCTTAGTTTTAATGGGAATTTTAGCGCAGGTTTAGATTTAATTTATTTTTAATGAAATGTTTGTATATATTTATTGTTTTACTGTGCCTGTGCACCGCCCCGAATCCCCGAGGGGAGAGGGTGCGGTTTAGAAATATTAAATTATTATTATTATTATTATTATTATTATTATTATTATTATTATTATTATTATTATTATTATTATTATTATTATTATTATTATTATTATTATTATTTAATCTATTTTTTAACTATGCTTGATTGTATTTATTATCTCTGTTTTAATATTCCAGTGCACCACCCTGAGTCCCTTGCAGAGAGAGGGCGGTATAGAAATATAATAAAATAAATAATAAAATAAAATAAATAAATTTTGAATCAGCAATCTGATTAATTTTTTTCTATTTTTCGGTGAATATGATTGAATATAATTGAAGGCAGGAATCTCCATGGTGTATGGGACTGACTGAAGGTACCTAAAGATGAAGCAATTATGTAAGCAGGATGGATAAAAGCCAGGAAAAGTTCCTTTAGGGAAGCAGTGCCAAACTGGTGGCCCATGGGCCGGATGTATCACATGCAGGCTGCACCCACCCCAGCCCCACAAAGGGAGAAAATGCCATGATATGTCACATGATGGCAATGTGATGCAGCGAGTTTGACACCTGGGCTTTAGGGGAAGTAATTATCAAGGAAGCAATTTATTAAGGAAATGAAAGAAGAAAAATGTCCCCTAAAACAGACAAAAGAAATTGGGCCTGAGCACATGGAAAACTCCACCCAAGTCCCGTCAACTGGTATCAGATTTGAGAATCAACAAAGTAAGGACTTTGGTATTCCTGAAGCTTGCCCACTCTTTGAGTCATCATTCGATCCAGACTTGGCGGGTTTCCATTCCTCTGACTAATGCCTGGCGGCCTAGTTGAAAAGGAGGTGGATAAAGTGTGAATGAGCAGGTGTGTGCATTTAGTGAATTTAAAATAACCACCAAGGTTTTCTTATTTTGAAATAAACCGGAACTCCATGTATTCTAAAGAACCATTTGTGACTTTAGTTGAGTGTGACTATCCCAAAGATGCTTTTTGAAGAGGCAACTGGACTTTCTGGTTTTTCACTGAAGATGTTCTGCTTCTCATCCAAGAAGCTTCTTCGGCTTTGACTGGATAGCGGGGAATGGTCCAGTCAGAGCTAAAGAAGCTTCTTTGATGAAAGAAAATGAATGATTTTTCAAGAGACAACATCCGGAAAGTCCAGTTGCCTCTTCAAAAAGCACCTTTGGGACAACCATGACCTGGATGACTAAGAATCTCCATAGACATTTGAGTGTGGCTATTTTCCAGGGCTGTGAGTGTATGTGTGAATGATTGACCATAAGATGAAATAAGAGCACACAAGTAATAGAAGACCTTATAAAAGCCTACAAGGAAGAAACCTGGCATACCACTGTTGGCACAGCAGTTGACAAATATTTAGTCACTGCTAATAAAATGTCTTCCTATTTAGCCTGCCAGTCTAGCTGGCCTCATGGGTGGATATTTAAGTTCAGCATCAGGAGCTATGTATCATGTTAGATTGGGCAGTTAGCAATGAAGACATCTCGCCGGCTAACTAGTTCTCAGACTATGTAAAACATTAATGCAAGGCTGAGAAATTTCCTTTCATGTTCCATTTCTTATTCAACGAGACGAACTAGTTGCTTTAGAAACTCTGTCAGATGAGACTTATGAAGACATTCTTATGATTGGAACATGACATTCTTGCACTTAGTTAATTATAAAGTAGCTATGGTGTCTTCAGTTACTTGGGTACCTTTTTAATTAACCGACTGCAAGAATTCCTCTCTTTTGCCCACTAACATCCCAAAAGTATATATCTATATTCTTACAACATTTAATAACCATGTAATTGTCACACATAATTGTCTTGCTCCATATAGCCTATGTTGAACCATTTAATACATATCCCATTTACTTTCTCTCCTTCATAAAGGTAAAGGTTCTCCTTGCACATATGTGCTAGTCATTCCTGACTCTAGGGGCTAGTGCTCATCTCCATTTCAAAGCCAAAGAGCCAACACTGTCCAATGACGTCTGCGTGGTCATGTGCCCGGCATGACTAAATGGCAAAGGGGAACAGAACGCTGTTACCTTCCCACCAAATGATCCCTATTTTTCTACTTGCATTTTTACATTCTTTAGAACTGCTAGGTTGGCAGAAGCTGGGACAAGTAACAGGAGCTCACTCCGTTACATGGTGCTAGGGATTCGAACTGCCAAACTGCTGACCTTTCTGATTGACAAGCTCAGCATCTTAGCCACTGAGCTACCACCTCTCTTATTTCCTTCATATAGATGTTAAATAGGAAAAGAATAAAATCTTAAAACGCCTAAAAAATAACAACAAATGGCCTAAGATAGTCGTATCCAGTGTACATCTGTACAAAACATTGGCTTAAATTTCTATATGGCTACCTGTTAACAATTACTCTAAAGCAGGCCAAAAATAATTATGTAAAGATGCTGTATCTACATAGAGATGGGAAAAAGATGCAGAAGAAGACAGATTAGCTAAGATTCAAGAAGCTTGTTCAAACAATTCTTTGAAGGCAAGACAGCCCAAGAATATCAGATATACATTTTGTTATAACTTTTCCTGTTAAAAAGTAAGGTAATCACCTATTACTCTGGGTCATATTGTAACTATTTCTACTCAAAATAGGGAATACAATTATATCTGTGAAGACATTTCAAAAGTGGGATCAAAACCCACTTGTACAATATGCCTTAATATTGTAAATTATGAGAAAAGAATGAACTAAATTGCTAGTACTAGGGATAGCTGGATTAATAGTGTTTTGAATGTGAGCATTAACTTTATTGCCGGCTAAAGTAAAACATGCTAACAAGCATTTTTAACCTGCCTATCAAATGACCTCGGGTCAGGGAGCATGGCCACCTGTGTATTAGAGGCATGACACTCCAGGATATTAAGGTCTCCACATGGTTTGGTGCAAGTACTAATAAAATCCACTTGTGCTAAAGGATGAGATTATCTGTTACCTCTTTAATGAGCCATTGCCAGTCTCAATGGTGTTGAATAATTTCTGACCAATCTCCAACTATCTTTCCTGAGACATTTATTGAGAAGGTGGTTGGGTACAGCTTTAGGGGGGGAATATTATTTGGAACACTTCCAGTCAAGTTTTAGACATGGGCGCAGTAAAAAAAAATGGCATTGATTGGACAGAGACGGTCATGGTGGCCTGCCAATGTTTTCACGTTTATTTTATGATGGAGAATTTCTATATTTCATCTGGAAATTTTATGGCAAAATATATTTGAAATCTTAATTCATTATCCATCTTTTGACTCATCAATTTATACTTTATCAAAAAAAGGACCATGACAGAGTATGCATACACTGGAGTATGAAAGACTAAACTAAAGTAATTAAAGTTTCAAACAAGAGAACATTCGTAGCTCAGGATCGAACTGTTGAATCCTTGGTGCTCTCTAAGCTTAGCTGTTTTTATGCACGTTTCATTATCTACAACACTGATGATGTATTTCGGTAATGAAGTGTCTGCAAACAAGCAAAGAACCTCAGAGAACACCAAGGACTCTGCAGTAATTAAAGTATTGGATAATAAAAAGGAAAAGAACCACAGCTAAAAGTGGTTTACACAAACCAATTTCTATACTTATTTCTAATTTGCTATCTTTGAAAACACTCCTGCTTCCTTCGTTTCCACACTTCAAGTCATAAAATGTGTCTATTGTTTAACTTTGATTTTGAGGTTCTTGTCCCTCCAACAAAACTTTCTTGGTCATCTCCTTCTAACTCTTTATTCATTGTCTGTCTTATAATTATCCTCATTCATTCTGTCAATTCAATCAAACTATTCAACAGAACTTCATACTGATCAGTCATGTTTATACATTATGTATTCATTCAATACCCATACATTCTTTCTCTAACTCTTCTTGTTTTACATTATGCACTTTTAAGTATTCCATTACCATTCTATTGAACTTAGTTTTAAGTTTCTTCTGGCAAAATAAGATAGTGAACAAGCTTCTTGAACTGTAGCTACATAGTCTTCCTTTTTATTGGAAGTGGCGTGGTGGCCTAGAGATGGAGCTCTCGCCTCACATCAGGAGTTCAATCCTAGGTAGAAGCAGATATTTCTGTCTCTGGGCACAATGAGAATACATATGCTGAACAAAACTCCATATTGGCCTCAGGAAAGGCGTCTAGCCAGTAAACACTGTGTTAGCTCCATTCTGTTGTCCAGACTCGACACGGCAAGGGATTATGGGGTCATTAAACTTAGATTTTAACAGATTAACTGAGTTGGAAGGGACCTTGCAGGTCATCTAATACAACCCCCTGCCCAAGCAGGAGACCCTACATTTGCCTCTACCTAGGATCGAACTCACAACCTTCTGATTGTGAGGCGAGAGCTCCACCTCTAGGTCACAGATGATGATGATAGTCTTCCTTTATCATTCTTTCCATCTCTACATATATGAAGCATCTTTACATATTTTTTTCTGGTCTGCTTTAGATTAATTTTTAACAGGGAGGCATGTTAAACTTGAAGCACAGAGTTACCAACGTAACTGAACTTGTCTGCTTAAGGCCCTTGCTTTTTTGAGGAGCCTCAAGGTTTTATTCTTTTCACATTCCCATTTAACATCTAAATGTACTAAATGGTACAACACAGACTATGTGGAGTAAAGCATGCAAAGTTTGCCATGTGGAGTAAAGCATGTGAAGTTTCTGGTTATTAAAAACATTTAATAACCATAAGCCATGGGAGGATGGGGAAGGACTTAGCATAAAGGAAACTATGATACTAATATCCCAAGTTCACAACCACCTTTCTAGTTAGGCGTTTCAAAAGGGCAAGGAATGTAGCATCTACCGTGTTTCCCCAAAAATAAGACATAAGAAAAAATAAGAAAAAATAAGTCTTTTGACCCCCTAAAGTAAGCGCTTGGTCTTAATTTCGGGGAAGTCTTATTATTTTTGAGGTGCAGGAGGCACCTCATGGTCACCTCATGGCTGCTGTGTGTTGCAATATTTTTGGGGAAGGTTTGTTTTGGGGGGAGGGCTTATTTTAGCACATGTGCTCAAAAGCCCAAATGGGTTTATTATCCAGGGAGGTCTTATTTTCAGGGGAACAGGGTAGTTCTGAAACACATCAAGTACAGAAATGAAGAGGTGTTTGTAATTGGCATGGGAAATTGCTTCCCTAAAACAATAAGAACTATATTTCTCACGTTCATCTATTTCCTTGTGTGCTGCTGAAGAACAAAAGTCTGATCTGCATATTGCTATCAGATTATACTCCCCAAATTTAGCCTTCTGTCAAATTTTATAAACTTTCTATCAGAATTGTGCCAAACACCTGTATAGAAGAAAAGGAGCATTTTAAACAACTTTAAATAACTCAGATAATCCCTGCAAAAGCCCATCACATTCATATTTAATGTTTCCCTATTGACACCATCTACATCTGGAAACTTTCTCAGCATTCTCACAATATTTATTACTTCAATTTTGCTTGGACATTAAGATTTAAAGTATTAGACCCAATTCCATTTTTCAACACGTCACCACCATTTCTATACAATTTTCTAAAACTTTTCTTCCAAAATTCACTTTCAATTCCATCCCAAATCATTCCATCATTTTTTATGTTTAATTCCATTCACTCTGTAGAGGCTCCTTTTTAATCGTCTTCATCTATTTTCAAAACATTCTTTTCTTATGTCCCCCAAAATGCCTCTTTGAGAATCTTTGTTGCCTTTTTTGCCTCATCACTCAGAAAGTTCTTCTTTTCACCTTAACCATTCTGTCTTCTCTTAGACTAAGTTCCTTGCAACTATTATTTTTCTCACTTTACCCTTTATACAATCTAAAAAACAAAACAAAACATTTTTTTTGAGAAATCGTTCTCTTATATATCTTATTTTTTAATCTGTAGCTTTTAAAACTTCATCATTGCAGCATTTTCATACTTCCTATTACTGTGTAATACTGCACACTTTTGTGTGACTCTGTAACACAATTATTTTCCTTCTTTTCTGAATAGTTTCCTTATCTCTTTTCCTTACGTACCCTTTTATTTATTCTGTTGGGAAATCTATAATACATTTTAATACTTTTAATCTAATTTCTTCCAGTTCTTATTTTTTCTTCTTCTGTGTCTGTTTCCCCCCCCCCCTGAAAATATCTACACTAGACACTATCAAAAAGGGATATTTCTCCCAAATTTCACACTGTTTAGCCAGTTCTCTTCACTACTTCACTCCTTAATCATCTTTAAACATAGTAGTCATGCTTTTAGAATTATATACATGTCTTTTCTATGTGTACATACAAATAGATTTATCTTCAATCACATGGAGATCCAACTGATTTTTTTCAAAGCAGAAACTGATTTTTTTCAAAGCAGAATGCAGTCGCGCGGGTGATTACGGGAGCCTCTAGATGCTCCCATATAACACCGATCCTGCGCGAGCTGCATTGGCTTCCTGTGGTCTTTCGGGTGCGCTTCAAGGTTCTGATGGCCATCTTTAAAGCGCTCCATGGCTCGGGGGCTAGTTATATGCGAGACCGTCTCCTGCCCCATACATCCCTTCGGCCGATCCGCTCCCACAGAGAGGGCCTTCTCAGGGTGCCATCGGCTGGGCAATGCCGACTGGCGACACCTAGGGGAAGAGCCTTCTCTGTGGCAGGCCCTGCCCTTTGGAACGACCTACCCCCTGAATTGCGTACCATCTTGGACCTCCGCCTCTTCCGCCAGTGTCTAAAGACACATCTCTTTCAGCAAGCCGGCCTAGCCTAACCTCCCGTCGGGGCTATTTTAGATAGTTTTAAACTGGGGATTTTAATTTGGATTTTAGCATAGGATTGTAATTTAATATGTTTTTAAATTCTTCATTTATTGTTTTGTATGTTTTTAAATTCCTGTGCGCCGCCCTGGGTCCTTCATGGAGAAGGGCGGGATATAAATGTGATTAAAATAAATTAAAAAATAAATAAATAAATAAATAAATAAGCATATTTTTCCCCATTCTTTAGTCATTGGACAGCCCATCATTTTTAAGTTTTCTTTCTGACACATAGATTCATGTCATCTAACAGAATTTGTGTGAATGTGTGGATAAACAGATACAAATTCACACCTTTGGATATATACAGACTGCCTTGAATGCCAACATACTGTTGACCATGTCTTGTACAAGATGTTTTATATATGACTTTTTCTGCCAACAAGATTGGCAAAGACGTTTAAAGACAAATTGGCTAAATGTTAGAAATACCACCAGACACTTATTACCATATGTGTTGGACATGTGTAGAAGCCAAAAAATACTGGACAAAAATACATTCATGGTTGGAGAAGGTGATACAACAACATATAGATTTGAAACCTGAAAAATCTTTGCTGGGGATTTTACCAGAAAGTTATAGTAAAGAAAATGTATATCTGATTATCCATGTGATAACTGCAGCTAGAATTGTATTTGCACAAAATTGTGAAAAAAGTGAAGAGATTCCTACGGAATATGATTAGGAAAATAATAGAATGTGCAGAAATGAATAGGTTAACACTTGCAATTAAAGAGAAGGAGAAAACTGAATATTATATTATATGGAAAATATTCGACTGTTACAGTATTAGATATGTTACGTATATCAGTATGAAGTTAAGAATAGAAAAATAATGAATATGGCTGTAAATTTTAATTGTTATTGCACAAGACATTTGTACCCAGACAACACACTGTTTAATGAAAGATGGATTGTTTGTATATGTTGTGTGTGTACAAATATATACACACACACACATATACATACATACACATACATACATATGTGTGCATGTGTATATATATATCCCGTATATAGATATATAGATTAGATAGATAGATAGATAGATAGATAGATAGATAGATAGATAGATAGATAGATAGAGAGAGAGAGAGAGAGAGAGAGAGATAGATAGATAGATAGATAGATAGATAGATAGATAGATAGATATACGTTCTGTACATAGAGATAGACAGACACACACACACAGAGAGAGAGAGAGAAAGAGAGAGAGAGAGAGAGAGCAATAGAGACGTAGAGAAATAGAGATGTTAGACAGCCATTTGTCTGAAATGGTATAAGATTCCTGCCCATGCAGGGGGTTGGACTAGAAGACCTACAAGGTCCCTTCCAACTCTGCTCTTGTATTGTATTGTATTGTAATTCAGGGGGTAGGTCATTCCAGATATCTAGATAGATAGATAGATAGATAGATAGATAGATAGATAGATAGATAGATAGATAGATAGATAGATAGATAGATGGAGATAGATAGTTAGATAGATGTGCTGTGCATAGAGATAGACAGACAGATAGAGAGATAGAGAAATATAGATAGATAGATAGATAGATGATAGATAGATAGATAGATAGATAGATAGATAGATAGATAGATAGAGCGAGCAATAGAGACGTAGAGAAATAGAGATATCTAGATATCTAGATATCTAGATAGATAGATGGATAGATGGATAGATGGATAGATGGATAGATGGATAGGGATAGGGATAGGGATAGGGATAGGGATAGGGATAGGGATAGGGATAGGGATAGGGATAGATTCATGTCATCTAACAGAATTTGTGTGCATGTGTGGATAAATAGGCACAAATCCATACTTTTGAACATATACAGACTACCTTTGCCCATGCCTTTCCAACTAGGAGACTTATGCAGCATACTTACTTGCAATCAAGATTCTGTTGGAAAAAGAGTTTCTATCCCCCTCTCTCAGTTTTCCCCTTTGGAAATACAGATCTAAATGATAAGCATGTGTAACTTTTTGTTTGAAGCTGAAACAACATTAATCCTGATATAATAGATTTATTCACAGAACCAGACTTATTCCCTTCACCTATTCTCATAACTCATTTAATTCATTTTGGCTCAGCTTCCATATTGCTTCAGCTCCCAGAGCTATTTGTCTTATTTCCATCTTTGACTTTAATACTGTTTTCTTATATTTCATGCTTCCCATATAAGGCTCATCCCAATGGCATTTTGTTTAAAAAAAATATTACAAAACAATTATGCCAAAGACATCGTGACTGCAGTTAGATTCATTTCAATGTGGTTAGTCTTTGTAAATATAGTAGGATAGATAGAAAATGCCCTGACAACTTCTAGGTTTGGACTTTGCCTCAATAGTTATTGGAATGTTTTGGTCAATATTTAGATAGAATAGAATAGAATAATTTTATTCATATACCGCATCCTCTCCCCAAAGGGACTCGGAGCGGTGCACAGGGAAATTTAAAAATACCAATGAATATACATACATAAGATAAAAGACAAATTAAACGAAGATTATCCCTGCGCTAAAATCCCCAATTTTAAATTACTAAAATCCCCTAAACCCTATTAAAAGACGGGAGACTAACCTAGGCCGGCCAAGCAGAAAAAGTGTGTTTTCAGTTTTTGACGGAAGGAGCGGAGGTCCGTATTTGTTCTAATTTCGGGGGGAAGGTCATTCCAGAGGGCTGGGCCCACCACAGAGAAGGCCCTTCCCCTGGGTGTCGCCCGCTGGCAGAGCCTGGTGGACGGCATCCGGAGAAGTCCCTCTCTGTGGGAGCGAATCGGCCACAGGGATGTAAGGGGCAGGATCCGATCCCGCAGATAACTAGGTCCCGTGCCATGGAGCGCTTTAAAGATGATAACTTTGAAGCGCACCCGAAAGACGACAGGTAGCCAGTGCAGCTTGCGCAAGAGCAGTGTTATGTGGGTAAACCTTGAGGCTCCCATTATTGCTTGCGCGGCTGCATTCTGGACAAGCTGAAGTCTTCGGGTGCACCTCAAGGGGAGCCCCATGTAGAGAGAATTACAGTAGTCCAGTCAGGATGTCACGAGGGCATGAGTGACTGTGCAAAGGGCATCCCGATCCAATAGGGGGCGCAACTGGCGTACCAGGCGAACCTGGTAAAACGCCCTCCTGGCCACGGCTGTCACTTGATCTTCCATGGACAGCCGGGTATCCAGGAGGACACCCAAGTTGCATGCCCCATCCACAGGGGTAAGATGTTCGTCCCCTATGGCCAGTGATGGAATCAACTGGTTGTACCGGGATGCCAGGAACCACAGCCACTCGTCTTGGACTCGTCTGAGTCTGTTACTTCGCATCCAGGCCCGCACGGCTTCAAGGCACTGGCACATCACCGCTACGGCATCGTTGGGGTGGTTTGGGGTAGATATATACAGCTGCGTGTCGTCAGCGTAGAGATGATACTCTACCCCAAAACCACGGATGATCTCGCCCAGCGGCTTCATATATGCGTTAAACAGGAGAGGCGAGAGGACCGACCCCTGAGGCACCCCACATGTGAGGGGTCTCGAGGTCGACCTCTGCTCTCCTGTCAACACAAATTGCGATCGACCGGAGAGGTAGGAGGAGAACCACCGCAACACGGTGCCTCTCACCCCCAACCCCTCCAGCCGATGCAATAGAATACCATGGTCGATGGTATCAAAAGCCGCTGAGAGGTCTAATAGGACCAGGATGGAGGAACAACCCCCATCTCTGGCCCTCCAGAGATCATCTACCAACGCGACCAATGCCGTCTCGGTGCTGTGCCCAGGCCGGAAGCCGGACTAGCGCGGGTCCAGATAATCAACTTCCTCCAGGTGATGGGGAAACTGTTGTGCCACCACACTCTCTACAACCTTCGCCAGAAAGCGAAGGTTGGAGACCGGATGGTAGTTAACCAATAATGCTGGGTCCAGAGAGGGCTTCTTCAGGAGGGGCCTCACCATAGCCTCTTTAAGGGAGGCAGGCAAGAAACCCTCACTCAGAGAAGCGTTGACAACCTCCTGGAGCCAGCCTCGTGTCGCCTCCCAGGATGCCAGTACAAGCCAGGAGGGACACGGGTCCAATAAACATGTGGTGGCTCGCAGTCGCCCACGTAACCTGTCCATATCATCGGAAGTAACAGAGTCAAACTCTTCCCAGCAAACTGTCTCAAGACCTGCCTCGGGGGATCCCACTGGGCTATCGATGGAGACTAACTCGCTCTGAATCTGAGCGATTTTATCCTGCAGATAAATCCCAAATTCCTCTGCTCTACCCTGTAGAGCAGATCAATGTTAAGATTGTAGTTTAACCATATTGACACACACACACCCTCCCCAATAGCCTCCATTAGTGCACTTGGGCATGTTGGTTTTGATTATGAGATATGAAGGCTATTAGGGGTTGTCACTTTAAAGAGATTATTTTTCTGAAGATCATAGAACAATTCTATATAATTCTAGCAAAAGCTTTGATGTCTGTGTTTTAAGTTAGCAATAGCAATAGCACTTAGACTTATATACTGCTTTACAGTGCTTTATAGCCCTCTCTAAGCAGTTTACAGAGTCAGTATCTTGCCCCCAACAATTTGGGTCCTCATTTTACCCACCTCAAAGGGATGGAAGGCTGAGTCAACCTTGAGAAAGATAAAGAGTTGTTTTCGTTAAATCCAGGAGAACTAAATAATTTTTGATCTGAAAAACACTTAAGTAAAACATGATAATGCATACTGCTTAATTCAGACACAACTTTAGACATCAGTAAGTATAGGTAAACCAGTTTGACCATCATGGTGAACTAGAGTTAAGCAGTAGGGAAAAGGGCTTATTGACAGATAACTCCATAATAATGCTGTTTTAAGACTTAGAGGATGTGATTTGAGGTGTGGGGGCAGGTTTATCTCTGTGTCCCTGACTCCTTAGTGTTACTAATTGGACATTGTGGAGAATCTTGGAAAATATGTACTCAAAATATGAAAAGCCATATATTTTTTTCAGATGTTAGCTATAGTTAGAATGACATACCAATGCCACAAAAAGCCATCCATCCCTTAGGTGGAATCAAACAGCTAGAATTGCATGTCACACTTTTCTGCAGTTAGAACTCAACCAGAGGCACACAGCCCACTTATGGTAGCCTGATGTAATATGATATATGAGATGAGATAAAAGAATTAACGGTAGTGCAGTACTGCAGTCTAACTTTGCCCACTGCCAGGAGTTTGATTCTTACTGGCTCAAGCTGATTCAGATTTCCATCCTTCCAAGGTCAGTAAAAATGAAGACCGAGATTCATTCCACAAGGGGTGGAATTGGAGTGGTGGTCATACCTACAAATAAAATCAAGTTATGTGAAGGATGTGAAAATATGGGGTATCGATAGAGAATTAACAATCTATATAAATAAAAATGTAACAAGAGTTTGTTCAAAACCGGTAATCTCTGAAAGTACTGCACCGATTGCTTCCAAATTTTCATACAAAGTTCCTTTCAAATATAGCACCATTGGTAAAGGCAAAGTTAGTTTTAAATGCATTTGAGCAAGACTAATTAGAGAAGTTATTCAACCCCTTCCTCTCTGAACTCCACATGATCCCTCATAATCTTTATGCTCCAGGGAAATAAAGCCCATGAAGTCTGTTGTGCTTGACCTGGGGCTGTAATTTCCTGCCTACTCCTGGATCCCAAAAATGTTCTGGTTTGACATAGTAATAAATGCATTCATAAGGGCAGTTTCACTTAATACTGTTCCAAACCACAATAGTATCTATCATCCCTCTTTTGTTCTGACTGAACATGGAAAAGGCTCGTAGAAAAAAAGGGTATTTAAAAAATATCCATTTGAATGCATAGTGGATGAATTATTTGGTAACCGTCTACCATTATTTTGTGTGCCCATTTTCGTTTCTCCTAGAGCAGTGTTTGGCAACCTTGGCAACCCTAAGAAGTGTAGACTTCCATTCTGAACACTCCCCAGCCAGCAAGATTGGCTAGGGAACTCTGGGACTTGAAGTCCATATTGGCTCAGGAATTCTGGGAGCTGAAGTCCACACATCTTAAATTTGTTGGGATTGAGACACACTGTTTTGAAGTTCTTACTTTGGTTTTTTTTTCTAAATAGACTTCTAAGTTTTAAAATACTTTAAAGGAAACTAGAGCTGATAATCCATCACTAAAATACGATTAAGGAGACACAAGCTGTTATTGTTTGTTTGCTTTGTTTTGCTTGCTTTTTAAAAAAAAAAAGTTCCTACCAAGGTGTAGCCATCGTCACCCACACTATCATAATAAAACCTTATTTTAATGTTTGTGTGTAAAGGTATCCATCATAAAAAATAGCATATTGCTATGTCTGATCAAATCTGGAAAGGAATATTGTTTTATTTGCTGCTCCTTGAGAATAGAGACAATAACATAGAAAATTCTGTGGCATTTTGTGAGACAACAGAGGAGCTGGAAGGCTGTTGCACTTGCCTAGTTCTTCAATATTTTATCATATCATATTTCATCTTGCCACTGGGAGAAATCTTGGGTGTATTTTGGGGTCAGAGTATTTGAGTTACCTTGGTTAAAAATAAATCAGAAAGTGGTAGCTGTCAGTGTGATTTTACTGTCCCGTATGCTCTTTTCTTTTCAAGATTGTGCCCATTGGGAAGATCACTTCACAGTGATCTTGAAGCAGTCCTGTAATGTGCTAGTTAGAGATTCCAATTGGAATCAAATGACTGAACAGCGCCCAGGGTTGCAAGGGGTGGAACATTAAAAATGGGAGGTTCAGTTTATTCACCATCCCACTGAATATGTTTCTGCAATGGAGGAAGGTCTTCTGACCTAGGCTTCCTGATGGAGTACAAAGCACACACTTAGTCTCAGAAACCCTCTTTTTATTTCAAAGACTGTGAATGATGAGTCCCACAGCCCGTAATGAGTCCCAAATAGTTCTGAAGAGTCCTACAGTAGGCTGCCAAAGTCCTTCGGGATAAGGCTGATAAGCACCCACCTTTATCTTCCTTGAAACACTTCCAAAGACTTAAATGGCAATTAGCTTTGCAAGGCCACACAGAGCAGAGAGTCAAAACGGAACTTCAGAAGATAAACTGACCAGCATGAACCAAGTTGCTTCCTCCTTTATGTCCTATAGGATGGACCAATCACCTCCAAGCCTTACTCCTGAGTCGTCCCTTCTGTCTTAACTGTTCTTGCCTTCTGGCAACTCTGCGCATGTGTGCACTGGGAACAGAAAGAGCCTATTCCCCTGCCTCGCTGCTGTCTGACTCTGGAGGCTCTGGAGGCAGCACATAGCTCCCAGATGATCCTGGTTTCCTGTCTGCCTCTGACACATAGCCCTCGTCCAAGGCTTCCCCAAACTCCAGGACTGGCCCATGTTCCTCCCCAACCTCCTCGCTGTCCAACTCTGCAGCCAACTCCCAGGGCACCAGCAGACCACAACGGAAGGAAGGAAGGAAGGATGGAAGGAAGGAAGGAAGGAAGGAAGGAAAGAAGGAAGGAAGGAAGGAAGGAAGGAAGGAAGGAAGGAAGGGGAAAATGCCTTCTAGATTGATCAGATTGGTTAGAACAGCTGATGTGTTCCTTGCTGCTTTGTTTGTAGTTTTCAGATTATTCTCAATTTCTACAATGCCTGCTATTAAATTTTACTCTATTCTGAACCATGTTTTAGCAAGTAGAGAATTTGGTGTCCAACCAACCGTATACATTTCTGCTTGTTTGAATGTATTTTTAATACCATTGTCGTAGGTCTACTTCTAAAAGTTGTACTTGCTAAATTATGCTTCCAGACTGAATTTAAACTGAGACATACTGCGTACTGCTTTATCTTTGCACTTTTAACTTTTAACAGATTTTTAGGACATCAAAATGTTCAGCAAAAATAATAATTGGTTGTTTCTTCTTCTTCTTCTTCTTCTTCTTCTTCTTCTTCTTCTTCTTCTTCTTCTTCTTCTTCTTCTTCTTCTTCTTCTTCTTCTTCTTCTTCTTCTTCTTCTTCTTCTCCTCCTCCTCCTCCTCCTCCTCCTCCTCCTCCTCCTCTTCCTCCCTCTCTCCCTCCCTAGAGGAAGAGGCAGTGGTTAGAATGCAGTATTGCATGCTGACAATGCTCGCTGCCAGGAATTTAATCCTGAGTGGTTCAAGATTGAGTCAACCATCCATCCTTCTAAGGTCAATAAAATGAGGACCCAGATTGTTGAGGGCAATATGCTAACTCTGTAGAGCACTATGAAATGGCATATAAGTCTAAGTGCTATTGTTATTGCTATTAGTATTCATCCTTCTTCTTGTTTCTATTTCATGTCCTGTTGAAAAAATAAATACCAGCTTCTCTATGTGTGAGAACACAAGATAAAAGGAAACTTCCAGTTCCATAAATTGGAAGATGGTCTTGGGCCATTAGATTTCTCTTGATCCGATGAATCGTGGAATCAAAGAAGAGGAACTCCATTCTTAACATGAGTCATAAACTTTCCACTCTCACTCATTATATTGTCATTACTTTAAACTGTGAAATACTCTGCTTTTCTTCTGATGCCATCCTTGTGACAGGCATGTCCTGATGGAAATGACAGGCATGCTAAAAGTACTATTCAGGCTTCTCTTACCTGAGGAACTTGAAAATCATTCAGTAGTCTCTACAATCAAGCTTACTGTGTGGATTGATTTGAGGGAAGATTGAAAGTAAAAACTATTATTATCTATACTATGCAGGTCAATACAAGTGAAGAAAACACTCCTTCTTTTCAAGCTTTGCTATTTTTCAGCTTTTCCTGCCTTTTGCTATGGCAAAGTATGGTATACTTTATCTATGCCATAGTAGGAGAATCTGTAGGTGCTTTTCCATTTTAATCTCTGCAACCTGTGTGAACCTGGATTGGGACACCTGTAGTACAAGCTGATCTGCAACTTCATGTCCACCAGTATATTGCCCATTTTGCTAACTCCCAGTACTATCACTCTAGGTGCGTCACTGAGAATTGGTTTGCTGTCCTCCACACATCATATCTGCTTCTAGAATAATCAAGGATGTTTTACAGCTGCCGAAGCTAGAAGAGGTTTACTGCTTTCCATTTGTAGAAAGGCTTTCCTTTTAATGTTCATGTTTAATGTTTCCTTTAATCCTTTGACCTGTTTTCTTTATATTGAAAAAGTTTTATTGGTTTTACATTTTTCTATAGGGTAGAGTAAGGGATACAAAGAAATTTTGAAAACATTCACGTCAGAGTCGTCGGCCCTTCCGAGACCTCAAAATACACAATAAAAAGATAACAAAAAAAAACATTTTCCATAACACTACAAGGTAAAAGCAAGTACATATACCTAAATTCTCAGTTCCATGCTGTCAGACATTTACAAAAAATCCAGATACAAATGTTATACAAGATTGTTCAAAAAAAAATCAAGGCAAAGTTATTTTTTCGATCTAAGTCTCATGGCTATTGTATCTTCTTTTTCTCCTCCCTGGCCCCCAGCAGGCGGGGCCATGGCCCCCTCCGTCCCCCCTGTATATTCCCCCAGGGCAGAGGAATGTTTTTTAAAAAAGGCTTCCGCCTCAGCAATTGTTTTAATCCTCACTCTTCCTCCTTCCCAGAACACCAGCATCCCTTCGGGGGTCACCCACTTGAACCAAATCCCATGATCAAACAATGTTTTAGACAAGAAGGAAAATTTCCTCCTTGCTTCTCGAATCTTTCTAGGAATCTGCTTCAAGATAGTGACCTTTTTGTGTTGGTAGATTAAAGGGTTCTCTCTCTGCGCCCTCAGGATTTCCTCTCTGGTTGACCTTCTAACAAATTTCACATGTATCTCTCTAGGCACTTCATTTATCCTGGCATATGCTGAGTTAATTCTATAGGCTAGGTCAATGTTCCCCCTGATCTCATCTTTAGGTTTTTGTAAATAGTCTGCTAAAATTGTGCTCATAAGATCAGGGAGGCATTCACCAGATTCCTCAAGAACGTTCTGAAATCTCAAAAAATATGTCATTCTTTCCATATCAATCCTAGACACATGCCCATTTGTTTCCCCAACCTCTTTAGTAACATTTTTAACTTTGACCTGTTTTCTATCAACTGCCTACTTGTACTGAATGTTCTGTTATTCATATCTGACTTGACCTTATTTTTCTTTTACATGGTCCTTTAGTGTTGATGTTCAGGAGACGTGGTACTATCTACAGCCTAAATATGGGTTACTCAGTGGGAAAGTAATTGAGAGAAGAAAATATTTGTACAGTTCATGCTACTGAACATTATCCCTGAATTTCTTCATGAAGCATTGTTTTAACTCAGTAAACAGGCAGTGCTGGTACAGTAGAAGAGATCCAACTTTGATCATTCCAGTGCAAGCTGTCACAGACGATTCCCACCCCCACTTTGTACTCTGTTGTTTAACAATTATGTGATACTGCTAATAGAAGCCTCCCACTGATTTGAAGTGAGGTGTCATGCATGCTCTCTATCCTGCAGATTCATGCCATTGATGAAATGGAAATCCTGATTCAGTACTTAGAAGTAAAGGACTGGAAAGGGAAAAACAACAACAATTGATAAAAGCATGAAGGTTGTATTAAAGTTTATCCCAAAACAGTCTCTTCTTTCGTACTGCATCTAGAAGAGGTGGTAAAGATAAAGGTTCCCTTCGCACATATGTGCTAGTCATTCCCAACTCTAGGGGACAGTGCTCATCTCTGTTTCACAGTCGAAGAGCCAGCGCAGTCCAAAGACATTCCATGCTCATGTGGCCAGCATGACTAAACACCACACAGAATGCTGTTACCTTCCCACCAAAGGTGGTTCCTATTTTTCTACTTGCATTTTTACATGCTTTTGAACTGTTAGGTTGGCAGAAGCTGGGACAAGTAACTCTGTTTCATGGTGCTAGGGATTTGCCCTGCCAAGCTGCTAACCTTTCTGATCAACAACCTCAGTGTCTTAGCCACTGAGCCACCACATCCCTCTAGAAGAGGTGGTGCTACATCTATATCTCTCTGGAATATCAGATTGACAACTTGAGGATTCTTCTTGACTTCTGTTAGATAAGCTGATGGAGACCACGGCTGCTGCTCAGCTTTGTCTATTATACTACTTGCCCTTTCTTTCAGAAGGAGGCCCTGAAAACAGTGGCTCACTTCCTTCTCATCTCCCAATTAGAGTACAAAAATATGTATAACATGAATGAATGAATGAAATTGTATAAAATTTTTAGGGGTATTGTTAGGGTTTTAAGGGTTTTAAGGGTTTTAATAGTGATTTTAGCACAGGGGTTAATTTAATTCGGTTTTAACATTTTGTTTTTGTATATTGTTGTATTTTTGGATTTTTAATTTCCTGTGCACCGCCCCGAGTCCCCATGGGGGAGAGGGGGCGGTCTATAAATTAATAAAGTATTATTATTTTATTATTATGAGGCTGCCTCAGAAGTTGCCAATAATCCAAAATGAAACAACCTACTTGTTTGCAGAGGTGAATTGTTATTTGATCATAATTTTCATTCTTCAGAGTCTGCATTGATTACCAGTAAGCACCTGGATACTTTTCAAATAATTTTGAACATTAAAGCCCTTCTGCAAGATTCAAGTTCAAACTCAAGTGGCTCCTATTCATCCAATGCATATGTCTCAATTTGGGAAGCAAAGAATTCCATCCCTTGTTTCCAAGGGAGACAACAACAAAATCTGTTCATTAGTTCGGTGGGAAGGCTCCCCACCACCTGAAGAATGAAATATTTTGGGAAATATTAAAAAAGGTGAGATAAAATATTTTCCCCAAAGGAATTTTTTTTTTAAAAAAATTGTAAGGTAGGCAGAAACCAGCCCCAGTTTCCCTACCCCAAGCAGAAACTGAGGAGGCTAGCTTTTAGAAATGCAGATTTGGTAATCCATTAAGAAAGACTGGGTCAGACAGAAACTCCAGATAAGCAACAAACAAAAGGCTGACACAATTAGCTCAGACAAACACTTAGGATTTGCATTTTCTCATTTGGGTATAGAGCCAGCTATGATCGCTATAGGGCACAATGGCTCAGATGCTGAGCTTGTTATCAGAAAGGTTGGCAGTTTGGCAGTTGAAAGCCCTAGTGCTACGTAATGGAGTGAACTCCTGTT